>BMAC01000001.1:984255-1060299 GCA_014905375.1 Phtheirospermum japonicum | reverse complement strand
TGTACTTCTAAAAAGACCATCATACATAAATCGGGAAAAAAACTTTTAGATTAAACAAAACATGCATAAAATGCAATAATAATAATAATAATAATAATAATAGTTGTTGTTGTTTAGATAATGCCTAGAAAGATGAATATAAAATGATATAAAAAAAAAAAGCAGAAAATGGTTGAAGATTTTATGATGCAAAGTGTTGTGAACAAAATAAGAAATTTAATTTACAAACAAGTTCTACACTATTTAAAATGAACGGTTTAAGTGATATTTTAGTTTATTCATTTACGAACTCCTCGATGATTTAATCAATCAAATTTAACTTATGAAAGCACTGATACGGGTACGGGAACCACTGATAATTCTAAATATTGATATAAGAAAAATATGAGTTATATAAAGTTATTACAAAAGGAAATAAATATAAAAATATAAACTTAAAGTTTTTTTTTATCTAATCCAATATAATAAATTAAAAATATTATTAAAAAATATATATGAAAAAACTATTGTTACACCAAACAAAAAAAAACAAAGTGAAACAAAAAAGATAACGTAATACTAATACTAATACTAATAATAAATTATTATGCCTAGAAAAATAAATATTAAATATATTCTAAATCTTTGTATCTAATTCAAATATAATGCATTGATACATATATGTATAATGCCATATATATTATGAATTAGATAAAAAGATTTAGAATATATTTAATATTTATTTTTCTAGGCATAATAATTTATTATTAGTATTAGTATTAGTATTACGTTATCTTTTTTGTTTCACTTGTTTTTTTTTTGTTTGGTGTAACAATATTTTTCATATATATTTTTAATATTATTTTCAATTTATTATTTGGGATTAGATAAAAAAAATTTTAAGTTTATATTTTTATATTTATTTCCTTTTTTAATAACTTTATATAACTCATATTTTCTTATATAAATATTTAGAATTATAATAAAATTATTTCAACTTTATTGTAAATAAAAATTAATTCAACTTATATATTTTTTTTCTAATTAGATATAAATTTTTTATATTTTTATATTAGAAGAATAAAAGTAAGATATTGAATTGGACAAAATATGTTAAGAAAGTATTATAGTAGGTAAGATGTAATAAAAGAAAAATATTGAATTAGGCAAAATATAATATTAGGAAAGTATTAAAGTAGTGAAATATATAAAAAGGAAAAATACTAAATTAGGTTAATATTAGGCTCGGATGACACCGAAGCACCAAATTTTTTCCAAAGCTAACGAAGCATGGGAAACAGACAAATAGGATAGGAGGATTTTGCATTAATATATAGGGGTGATATATATATATATGTACTTCTAAAAAGACCATCATACATAAATCGGGAAAAAAACTTTTAGATTAAACAAAACATGCATAAAATGCAATAATAATAATAATAATAATAATAATAGTTGTTGTTGTTTAGATAATGCCTAGAAAGATGAATATAAAATGATATAAAAAAAAAAAGCAGAAAATGGTTGAAGATTTTATGATGCAAAGTGTTGTGAACAAAATAAGAAATTTAATTTACAAACAAGTTCTACACTATTTAAAATGAACGGTTTAAGTGATATTTTAGTTTATTCATTTACGAACTCCTCGATGATTTAATCAATCAAATTTAACTTATGAAGCACTGATACGGGTACGGGACACTGGTACGATACAATACGGGTACGGGGATACGTTATTTGTTAAAAATTTAAGGATACGGTACGATAAATATATACATAATATTTATATTATTGAAATATAGTAGTATTAATCAAAAAACTAAAATTTTATAAATATTTAAATTTCAAATATGATAAGTTTCAAAAACACATCAAGTAAATTATTTATACAAAAAAAAATTTATTTCTTTCTTGAATCCTATAAAACTATCTCTCAATTTTTGGTTCCATATTTGAATGAATTAAATTATTATTATATTTTATTTATTAAATTCAGGAGTCGAGATGGTCAAAGTTTTATCTAAAACACTGATACGTTATGGGTACGTATTGATACGTGTCCGCAGAAGTGTCGTATCCGTTAAGTACCCGGTACGGGTACGGCATCCTCGTAAAAGTATCCGTGCTTCATAGAATTTAACCCATAAAAGTATGTGTTTTTGTATCTAGATGGATAAAGCTTAAATAAGTGCTTGCACCGCATTCATATTGTTTAGAGTGACAAGTCCAGATGATTTTGGATTAATAGTAGTATTATGAATACATTGATCTACACTGAAGAACCTGAATTGTGTCACTACACAAGGGTTTTTTAATAACTAATATGATGTTGAATTTGGTATAAATTTTAATATAATATTGATTATTCGTTAAAATATTTTAGAAATGTCGTATTGAAAGTAATCATTGTGTAATCGTTAGGATATGACCCGACTAAATATATTATCTTTTAATAAACTCTCCAAAATAAACGTAAAAAGAATAACGGATTTTACGAAGAATATATTTAGAAATTGAAGCAAACTGTGTGAATTCTTTGTAATATGGAGGGAACAAAGAAACTGTTTTCAAATAAATTTTTAATAACTTGTGGTATGATTTTAATATATTTTTTGAGAATATATAATTTGTATTTATTTTTACAACCTCGTGAAATACACTGGTATTACACTATCATAGGACTCAAAGTATAGAAAACAAATTGTTTATTAAAAAAAATAAGAAATGAATAAAAATAAACTAAAAATGAAATATTTAATTCGCTATATTATAAATTGAAGGATGTTGATTTTGTTGGCACCGAACTGAAGCCCAATGATGCTGAGAGCCATATACAGATTCAGCACCCACCACCACCACGCCCCAACCGTACCGCCACCGCTGAAACCCCACCGCCGCCGCTTATTCTCCGCCACCTCCACCGTCGATTACCCACCCCTCGACCACCACCGCCAGTGGCCCGGCCTCCACGACTGGCGGCGCAGCCCAATCAACCACGACCGCTACTGGGGGCCCAGCGGCCCAATTCAGGATCCGAATGAACTCAAATCCAGCCCACCTCCCGTGTTTAGGTCGTGCTCTTCATTGGCAGAAATGGGTTCCATTGTTCTCTCCACTGCTGATCCCCTCACGAAAGCTAAGCTCTCACACTCTGCCTTTTCAAAATGGCGCCAAGAAGGTCTACCTGTTGGCGTCTCTGATGCGCCCTCTACGCCTGCTCGCCCTCCCAAACCTCAATTGGTATTTTCAAGTTTATTATCTGAAAATATCACGCTTTGAAGAGAATGAATTAATTTGGCTTTTTATTAGTCCCATTTTTGTTTTCTTACTTGATGTGAGCTTCAGATGTTGATACCTGAATTTTTTATTTTTTATTTTAAAGTCTCCTCCTTTGATTAATTTACAAGATTTCTACTTATTAATATTTCTTGATGATTTATTGCTATTACAATTGTTATTTATTACATTTGTGGCATCTCTTTAGTTCAGGTTTCACCTAAAGAAATCCCACCTCCTAAAAGCTCCGGTTTGCCCCTCAATGCTTATATGCTTCATAATCTCGCTCATGTCGAGCTAAACGCAATTGATCTTGCATGGGATACTGTTGTTCGGTTTTCTCCGTACACCGAGCTTCTTGGCGAAGGGTTCTTTGCTGATTTTGCTCGTGTAGCTGACGATGAGAGTCGACATTTCACGTGGTGTTCACAGAGACTCGCGGAGCTTGGATTCAGGTATGAAGAGCTTGGTTTTGGGGCATTTAGCATTTTGGTTATTTATTATGGTGACCGTTGATGTGTAGCTATGGTGACATGGCGGCTCATAGTTTCCTGTGGAGGGAATGTGAGAAGTCGTCGGACAATGTTGCTGCTCGGCTCGCGGTCATCCCGTTGGTTCAGGTGATATTTCAATTTCCTAAGGGTAACGTGGTGATTTGTAACAATACCGGTTATTTAGTTAGTAATTTTTGCCTAATTCGTTTTTAACCGCTCTGATTGGAAGTCATTTTGCATTCACCGTCCTTGTAGCTCAACGATTCGATATAAATCAATTTTTAAAACAATTTCCAAATTCCGGATTTTTTAAAAATCATTTTGCATATTTTGAACAATTTCAGTTTTCAAATACAAATTTTCGGAATTTTTAAATCTTTTTTGACTTATCTGAAACAATTTTGATTTTTTAAAACAATTAAAATTTATTAAATAAAAAAGTGCCACATTCTTTTCATTCTTTGTATTTTAAAATATTTTAAAAATAATTTTCAAAATTTATTCGTATTAAGTTGCCACATCAGCCTTGGCTCAAGATAAAAATTAGTCAAAACTAGCCAACACGTGTTGGATTAATCCCCGGCGAAATTTGCAATTTCCGGTGAGAATTGGGGTTAAATTGCTAGTCTTCTTAATTGTTGTGGTGTTAAATTGCTACCTCGTGTAAATAGTGTATTGAAATGCCAACACCCAAAATTATTGGGTTTAAATTCCAATTTAGCCTATTAAAAAGATTCACGAGCATAGTGGCATAGCATGGTAGATAATTTGGATTACTAATAAAATTATTAATTTTCATACATTCTACGTTAATTTCTCTATTTCCATTTTCATCTTTAAAAAAAGGCTTAAATACATGCAACACTAGGAAGATAATGTATCATCATATGAGGTTTTCGACTAAATCTAATGGCAATATTACAAGTTTTACATGCATCTCTAGTTAATATTTCAATATTTTGTCTTAGGAGGCTAGAGGACTTGATGCTGGGCCTCGACTCGTCAATAAGCTGATTGGCTTCGGAGATCACAGGACCTCAAACATTGTCGCAAAGATAGCCGATGAAGAAGTTGCACATGTGGCAGTTGGTGTTTATTGGTTCGTATCAGTTTGCCAGAAAATGGGCCGCACACCTGGTTCTACTTTCACAGGCAATTTGTTTCCCCACTCTTAATGCTGTTAACACAAAGGCGAGATTTGAAAATATAAAATTATTTATTAAAAATTTCCTTCCGTATTTAACAGATATTCTGAAAGAATATAAAGTGGAGTTAAAAGGTCCTTTCAACTATTCTGCTCGAGAAGAAGCTGGTATTCCACGAGAATGGTGAGATATATACTTGGATGGGTTTTGTGTCGGAAAATATTTTTTCTGGGTAATTTCGCTTGGACACTAAGATTGTTGTGTTTGTTTTCTAGGTACGATGATCCTTCATTCACAATCAAGCAAGAAACCAAGCTTTCTGAGGTATCTCGTCCTTTATATTAATTGATGTTGGTGTATTTTACTCCATCTGAAATATATTTGGCCGTGTTTGTTTATTAGAGGGTTGACCTAAATTAGAGGATTGACCGGTCAAATCCTCTAATTGGTTTGTTTTGTAAATAGAGTTTTGAATTAGCTTTTTGTGTCCAAAATGCTAATTTTATAAAAGCTGGAAATAGGAGTTTTTTTTTTTGAGAGGATAGGTTTGAGAAGTTGGTTGAAATGACAACTTTGTCCTTAAGTTATCAAAATATATACATATTATTATTTTATATACAAAAATTATTTACAAAAACTATTAGTATTATTTATCTATTCACACAAATGAAATTTAATATATTTTCAAATTAGCAATTCAATAAATTTATACATATTTAATAATTTAAAAATATTGGCTATATTGTTTTCAAATATGGTTTTAATTATTCAATACATTCACCATATGAATCTATGTAATTAACACAAAAATACCCGATATTAAATTATGCCAATGTCCTTATTGGTCATTTTACACAATCAACCAGCTATCAGCTCTCAACTACTCACCAAACACTTCCATATAAACAGCAAAAACAATCAGCTAGTCAAACCGGCTAACACAATCATCTATCCTGCTAATTGCCGAACAGTGCCAAAGCTCCTAAGTTAATAATTATTATTGCACGTCAAAATGGTGTTCAAAATTTGGTATTTTGAGATCGCTTCTTCAATAAGAAGGTACTTTTGGAAATAAAACCCCCAGTTTGGGAAATGGATAATTTTTCATATGTCGAATGGATTATTATAATTATTTTTGGATCCGTCCCTAGAACTCAGGTCAATGAGGTAGTAAATCGCGGGATGTGCCTTAATGGCCATTAGGTTACCTAATGTTGTATTATTATTATTATTATTATTGGAAAAGGAGTATTAGTTACGCGAATTAGTGTTTTATTGTATCTTAAGCATTTGGTTCGTCATAAGAGTTGTAATTATTCGAAGTGTTAACGTGATTGCAGGTATACGACAGGCTTGCTTGTATTATTGCAATGGAACAAGAAAATTCAAGTTTGGGAAAGCTACCTAAATGATTGTTATGCAGCTGAAATACATTACTAGACAAAGCTACCTAAATGTGAGTTGCGCCCATTTTCGTGGTCTTCGTACAGTTTAGGATTTACTATAGAAACTTGTCACTTGATTTGGAAAAATCTTGTCCATGGTAAAATCTGTAGCAAAGCGATGTAGAGTGGGTGTGAAATTAATATGAAGAGATCTTTTGGATTGAATTTAAAAAAAGAAATTGTAATTATTCTTTAATCTTTGTACAGTTTAATCAGAATCGTGTGTTTTTAACACTTTGTACAGTTAAAATGAACTTTACAAGAAGAAAACTGGTGCCAATGAATGTTCAGAATGGCCTTCTCCGGATAAAAATGATTCGCTTCATTTGAAAAGGTGTGCGAATTAGAAAACACTGTGACTAATGTATTCATGTTAAATTCAAATTTTCATATTAAATGCGGCTGATAAAGTTGGAGTTGTTACCATTAATTGGCCATTGTAAATTTTTAATAAGTTAAGTAAAATGCACGTACAATTACAACCGAGTGATTAATATGGCACCAAATGCATTATACACCTGGATCTGGATGCATGATATAAATTGTAACAATAGTACCATTGACAATATTTCCTTCTTTTTCGTTTTGCCAAGAACATTTTCCTATTTAATAAATACAGAAGTTATAACCAAACCCTCTATTTATCTGTTTTTCAAAATTACGAAATATCCATGATAGTTAGATGAGGGGTAATTGTAAATTTTTTTTACAAATGTATGGATGTTAGAAATGTTATTTTATTATTTTTTAGGGAAATGTTTTTGGATATGAAAAGGTGAGGTGTAATTCAAAATCAAACCTAGTGTTTTTTTCTTATCTTCAAGACAGAGATTGATAGGCTATATGATCCATATTATCAAATATTAATTTTTATAATATAATGTATTAGTATATAATATATTAATTTTTGTGTATATTATCATGTATTGATTTTATAATATAATGTATTGGTATATAATATATTAATTTTGTATTGTATTAATTATGAATGCTAAATGAAAATCACTCGATCATCCTCCATTGGTTGGGCATTATATTAAGTGTTTTATATGTAATGTTTTTAATTGGGCTACTGACTATCATGATTATGATTAAGTATTTTATATGTAGTTTTTAATTGGCTAGTGACTATCATGATTATGATTGGGCTACTCTTGATTTTGCATTTTTAATTCATATAATGAGATCCTCAATTATAGATCCTCAATTATATATAGAGGCATAAAATAATTTATCTATTACAATTTATCTTGATTATGATTAAGTATTTTATATGTAATGTTTTTAATTGGCTAGTGACTATCATGATTATGATTGGGCTTATATACTCATCCAATGATTACAATTTATCTACGTAGAGGTATATGTCTTTTAGAATACTAGACTTAACTCTAAGATTTAACGGTCTCTTATCCAATTTACTATGTATACATTTATCCAGCCTAATATCATTTGGGTCTTATTTAATTTCCAACTTATAACTATTTTGGTCTTATTTAGTATAGTATAATCTGGGCCAAATAAGATTTAATTACAATTGTAATGGGCCTCTATTTGGTGGTGACGTAAGGATCTGAAGGAGGTATACTATTTTTTTTAAAGAATTCAGAGGAGCGTGAGTCAAATATTATGCACAACGCTATTCTTAAATGATTAATTATTAAATGATTGTTAGGTTATATTTTTATTATGAACGATCTATTTACAAAAGTTTTTGAAGCTTTTGAGGAATTGTTGATCCAAGTGTTGTATCATGAACCACGTTCCACGCTAAAGGAGTACCTAATTCAAATATATACATCAATTTAATTTATTAAGTACATTCATAGAATGTAAATGTACAATACTATATAGATACATTAAATAAATACAAAACTAAAAAAATACAAAATTATTTAAGATATAAATTAATATTTTTTAAGTCATAAGTGACTGAAAAAAAAAAGTTACAATTTTTTTATTCAAAATGTAAAATAACACTTTTATAGTAAAATTGACAATATTAAAGAAAAAACTGACTCTATTAGTTAACAGACTTAAATGCTTGATTAATATGTATAATGACATTTTTCTTTTTTTCTTTTTCTTTTCTTTTTTGGCAAAAGTGACTTTTATAACTAAAAGTAACAATAATAAAGAGATGAAATCAAGAAAAGATGAAAGAATTGAAATAAGAGTTCGGAACCAAGAAAAAAAAGTTGCATCCACCACACCAATACTGATACATCTATCGTTGCACAGAGTACTCAAAATTTTATAATAACTATATACTACGTTAAATATCATGAAAATGTCATCTAACAAGAGCATTAACTCGAAGATTTTTAGGCAATAACTGCAGTTACGGTGAGGAGATGAGGAGCACTGTCAATATACATGAAATGAATTGTTCTCAAGTTAATTGTAGTATTACTATGATCATAGAATAGTACAATATCAAAACTCGGTTCAATCAACAGCGACAAAACCCGGACTTTTTAATAGTTTTAACTGCATCACTACATCCGTGATTAGGTGTCGGCCAAATCAAATGCCCCTCTAGCGACCAGACAAGTAAAAACATATAAAATGTAGAAATCAAATAAGAAATACATTAAAAGAAAGGAACAAACTCTTAGAAAACCCAAAAAATAACAACCTGCAGATGTGTAAATCATAACTCTGATGCCAAAGATAAATGTTGCCCTAGTACCGCACTATATCCTGAAGGCAATCGTAGAAGTGTGAAACGTTTATCTTTTCTTTACCAGAATAGACGGCTTCAGCACTTCCACCTTGTTCACCCTGAGCCGCCATTTCAACAACCATGTACAGCTTCTTAAGTGGCATCTGAAACACACAACACAATCAAAATAAAACAATAAAGATGTCAGATTATTATGTCATCTCACTTTTGCGTGATTTAATTGGCAAAGCAAGGCCGTTTGTCCCCCTTCTATTGAATTTCACTGAAGATACACGACGCCAATTGTGGGATTTAGACTACATACAAGAGACAGTGTGTGCTTGCTGGATTTAGACTTACATCATTTAATGCCTCTGCAGCAGAATCAATATCATCGCTCGAGAAAACATTAAGCTGCTGTAAAACCTGCGAGGATGCTCGAATATCAAAAGTAGGTAGCAGCTATAATTTTTTTTAACCAAATATCAACAGTTAAATGTACCAATATCATTACAGGTTCCGTGTCCATCAAACTTAACTGTTGGTAAATCAAGACATAAAGAAAAAAACACTCGCCATGTAAAGAATGATTTTTTATTTTTTTATTTTTTTTGATGCATGATTTTCAAACTTTGCTCAACTCTCCGGACAAGAATTCAGGATAAAATTTATTAGACATAAAAAAGAGAGGAGACTGCTGGTAATACCTTTTTGGCATCTTCTGTCTTTAGTGTTGGAACGTGGTAGGTGACTGAGAATGCATCTCGAATGCCAACTGAGTCCAGGAAATCGACTTCGCTTGTAGTCCCAATAACAAGAACTTTTTTTCCCTGAGAACATAAGTGGAATAAGATCATCTCTGAAATTTCCAGCTAGCAGCGGTTACATCCAACATTTTTCTTTTTCTTTTTTATTTTATTTTGTTTTTTCACAGAATGAGGATATAGAGTTCATTGAAGTTTTTAGGTTATACATTTGCATTTATTTAGTTTTACTATTTTTGGGTCCATACATATATTATCAGAATACTGCAATAAGACATCTTCTGCTCTTTTCACTTATTACGATATTGGTATGATGGTTAACCTTCAGCTAAGTCTTTAACTAATGTTTGGCAATAATTCCAGAATATACCTTCGGAGGAAGCCGTTTCAGGAGCACCAACAATGTCTGAGAAATTAAATTTGAAAAACGAGGCCCAATTGCAACATACTCCAATAGCCTGCAAAAGCAAATACAGATTACAGATGGATCCCTGAGGAGTGCCACGTGATTTAAGTATCACTCATCTAGCATCAAAGTGTTACCTTTCAATATCATCAAGGACGATTATACTTAGCGGCGACCTATAAGCATCTTCAAATACCTATAAGGAGAAACACACCACATAATGCTCCTCCATCTTGTGCGCATAAATAACACAAACTTTATTGCGTATAAGGACATTATTAGAATATAATATTTTCAAAAGTAACCAAGCAACACATGCTCCTCAAAGACCTCGAAAAGGGGTAGGGGAGTGAGCAAAGAAGAATTTTAATCAGCTTGTTACACATATAGCTAAGTAGGTCACTGAACAGAACCTTAACAATCTGGGCACATTTTGTCGGTTCACTGAGTCCAATCATTGTTTCAGCAGATATCTAATGATTTACCAAAAAAAGAAATAGTCAAAAAGTGAGGGTCAGAAACTAACTGGTCACAATTGCGTATATCGCCGGCGAGAAAGTAAAATTACTTACTATCTTGACATAGGGGAAATCACTATCGATGCCAATCGTTGCTGCCATTGCAGTCTTACCACTGTGCAAGAATAAACAGATTTAATACAGTAATAATTTACACGCATAAACAGAGAAAACACCATTATTACCTGCCACTTGGGCCTTCAAGAAGGCAAGTAACAAGTGGGCTTCCTTTACTAATTTTAACTTGTTCTGCTAACAGCATAGCTCTTCGATAAATGTGATCATGTCGGTCACCACACTCCATGATGCCATTAAGCCTGCAAGAAGCATTTGTTGATCAGTTTCCACTCGAGATAATGCGATAAATGCATGTAAATAAAAACAAAAACACCTGATAAATGGATCAAAAACTGACAGACCTGCGTATAAATCTGCACATATGCTCACAAAACAAATAAACAAAATACATCTACTTAACCTCTGGCACAAACTCGACAAAGTGGGTTAGCTCAAGTGGTAAGAGCGTCCACTACCTAGGGCTTGGGTCCTGGGTTCGAGTCACTTAGGGGACAGGGTTTTCTTTCTTTCTATTGTAAGGCCAATTTATAAGGCCAAATTAAAAAAATTAAAAAAATTAAAAAAAAAAAAACTCTAGCAAAACTCATAACCAGTTCAGGAAAAAAAAATGTATATTATTATTCATGTGTTTTCTTTGGAATAACTTTTTGACCAGCTTTTCACTAAGGACCACATTTAGCATGCCAAGAAAAAGCATGCACGCACATGCGCACACACACAGACAAAGAACTGTTTGGTGGTGATATGGATGGATGGTTAAAGAAAGGGAAAGAACAGGGCAGGATAAAAGTTTTGAGCACTTTAGTGAAGATGGGATGAAGGGAAAAGGAAAACAAGAATGATAAAATCGATGTACAAAACTTAGAAATCCTCCTTAGTTTACCAGGTAACTGTTCATACCTGCAGCGTTCAAGGTCATCTGTGGAAGCTCCAAATGCTGGAATTACTTCATGAAGGGCATTCAAAAAATCATCCATAGTGACTTTTATATTCTCCTCATCCACTGGTTTGGAAAGATCATCCATACTTAGTTGCCTATTCAACGCATATGATACTGCACTTTTTACAACACCTTCAAGCTCAGCTCCGCTATAATTTTTTGTCCGAGCAGCTGCATCAATTAGAGAGACAATGATTTAAGAATTTTATTATATATTTTAGCATAGCCAAACCCTACATGAAAAAGTTATTTGGTCATGCACCAATACAAATGCATACTTCACTGCATTATGCTCGTACAATCAAGTGGACTTTGGCACTCATCTATTATGTTTGCTTGAATGTGACCTTATGTTACCATATGACTCATACAATGGCTACAGATGTAAGATCAAGCACAAATGCCAATGTCAAAGGACAAAGCTCATTTAATTGCAAAGAGAGCAATGATCAAAAGGCTCGGGTAATGCCAATGTACAGCAAAGTGGCTTACAAGTTACAATACAGGTTCCTTTCATATCAGCCCCTATATATATATATAGTTATGTGTGTGTGTGTGCTTTTGTGACAGCAAGAAGAAACTACCAGAGTGAGTTTCCGTAATGAGAAAGTAACAAAGAAACTAATAAAGCAGTCAATGCTCGTGCATATATAGCAACACAAACAAACGCCGTAGCTTATTTCCAGATTAAGCAGCATATTACTAAATTGTAACCATACTGCCTATCTAATTGTGAAATATTATAAAGTCTAAAGGTATATAATCAGTATCTCATATATTCGTTTCATTTTATTCCTCTGAAGGAAACAAATCACAAATTTCACATAATGGAAAGGGCCCACTCATCCCTGCAGTTTCCAAAAGCAGTTCTTCATGACTTCTTATCTTAAAATAGACTACAGTTTCTCAGGGAAGAGGAAGGTAAGCAATTCCCTCCAACAGAAAAGTCTATGCATTGCCTTCATAACGGTACTTTGACTCCTCACAAAGAAATGAGGTTTGATTTTCCAACAGCATATAGTTCGACACACCTACTTTTTGCCACAGCACGAGTAGGACACTTAGCAAGAAAAATGACTTGACACCAAAATAGTAATTTAGTGGCTTATTGAATATCCAAATGAGAGTAAGAAGTGCCTTGCACTATGGTGGATACATATCCTTTCAAGTTGACAGAATTTGTGGAAAAAGTTTATGTATAGAGTCAAAGGTAGTAACAACTAGCAAAGACAATATACCAAGCTCTTCCAAGTTGATATCTGGAGCCAGAAAAGAACTTTCTTTCATCTTGTTTGTATGAATCTGAAGAATTTGTAAACGACCATTTTCATCAGGAAGACTGATCTCCACTTGGACTTCCAGGCGTCCAGGCCTGAAAAATATATCGCCATATTTAAATCACTTTGGTGAACACTTGAATATTTAAAAGAGGATTCAAACTACTAACACTGTAAAAGCAAAAAACAAAATCAACGCAGGAAAAAACAAGCACCTCAAAAGAGCTTCATCAAGTAAATCTTTTCTGTTTGTCATTCCAATGAGCAAGACATTATTAAGAGATTCCACACCATCTATCTAAATAGAAAATAAAAAAAAATCCGTAAGTGGCATATGTGAGCAACAAGTAGCACTGAAATGTAGCAAAATCCCTTCAGCCAAAAGCAACTAAAACCGTAAATACCTTAGTCAGGAGTTGGTTTACAATACTATCGTGTACTCCAGTCCCATCTCTAGTTGAACCTCTAGACTGAAATATTCAAACAACAAAAGTTACATATTGCATAAAAAGTTTTAAGATACAATAATCCAGTAGCAGCTGTTCACTTGAACAATAAGAAGGACGAGCAATTCATGAACAACTTTAAAGGCTTGATAAGAACATTGGAGCCAATTTATGCCCAACTCATAGGAAACATAAGTGTGAATGGTCGAGCTGAACTTCAAGATTATGCCTAATAAAAAGGAGCTAGCTGGCTTCCAGGCCAAAGCCAGTGATCAGAGAACATATTAGACTTTGCCAACAAGTGAAATGAAAATTGGATTATGCAAAAAACCTTGAACTTGTAATTTATACCAAATATTAAGTTCCAAAGTTAATGTATTCACAAAATTAAGCACCCATCTGACCACATACACCAACCAAATAAGCATCATAGTCATCTACCCTAAGGCAATAGAAGCAAATATAAGGAGCAGCCAAAAAGAGGTGAAAGCTACTATCAAGAACCACAAAGATTAACATTATGCATAAAGAGCAAATATAGAATATTTCTAAATAGTTTCCTAATCCAATACCTTACAAATTGCATCAATTTCATCAAAAATAATGATATGCAGCTCGCTTTGGTCGCCTGAAAGATGCAGAGAAACAATGAGCCAAGAACACATGTCAGGTTAAGGATGAACTTTTAACCTACAGATCACCTACCTTTGGTTCTTTGATCATTCTCAGCATCAGCAAACAGATCTCGCACATTTTTTTCAGTTTCACCAACAAATTTGCTCAACACTTCAGGTCCATTCACAATCTATAATTCCAGGTCATTCATCATATTAAGAAGATGAATAGGATAACAGTTAATGGAGTATAGAACATATAACTAGTATCAACTTCAAGGATGTCCAATCAGCTGCAATAACACACTGTATAGAGCAAGCCAGATATCCTTCCGAAAATCATACTTAAAAACCAGCTGAGCATCAATGATTCTTATAGAAAAACATAAATCTTTTATGCGAATATTAATAACAGAATAATTGGTCACCCAGAAAACGTAGGTTTCATCACTAAACCATAAATGTGATGAGCACAGTAGACTACTCTCAGCAGAAGAAGGCCCTCATGCACTAAATATATCCTGGACTAAGAATGTTTACTTAAATGGACCAGAGCAGAAACTTCAAGACTACATTACATTGCCCCAGATAGTGATGTCAGTATGTGACCATATATTCTAATGTCGACGTAAGGCGTGAATGTATTCTCTAATGTCAGGTGCATAATTATATTTTTCTTTTAAAAAAAATAATACTAATTCATACTTAATATTTGTGATTTGTAAAAATGTTGTACCCACAAAATTCTCATATGACTAAAAATGGTGCATTGACTATAGATGATTAACGAGCACATCTGACATGAAATATTGAACAGATTAAGCTAAAACAGATTCTGAATCACTCCCTCAACCCCCCACACAAACAAAATAAAAAGGAGGATCATGTTTGAATCTCGGCTGTCTATATTACCACTGAAGAAACTCAGACTTTCCTTTCCAGTCATTTATATCTCTCAATACAAATTTTTATTTCTTTATCTGCCCAGAAAAGGTGTGACCTACATGAAAAGGCCTTTTATCTCCAATAACTTCCAAATGAAATTGGATTAAATGATATTAGGTCCTATATCTGCATGGAAACATTAAGCACAAATCAACAACTAGCACAACATATCCAGGAATTATATCATGCATTTACCTTTGGTTCCTTCCCATTTAACATTTTTCCAATCTGGCGAGCCATCAAAGTCTTCCCAGTACCAGGAGGTCCATAAAGCAACATTCCTTTAACATGCTTGATGCCAAGTCTAAAACGCATCGCTTATTAGAATTTAAAAGCCACATAAGAAAGTAAAGAAACAACAAGCTATCAAATTTTCCATCAGTCAGGATTAAACTCCAAGTGAAATAAACAAGAGTACAAAGGCAAAACTTTACAAGGATGTAAAAATATGAGCATTACTTAGAGGTCACATGAGGAGGGAAAACCCTCGATGCAAAAGCTCTTCGGAATATATCAGCAAACTCTTCGCTCAAACCACCAATACCAAATGATTGAAGATTGAACTCTTTGTGTCTAAAGATGTTGCTGCTAGCAGCTTCCCGCTGGTTAACAATCTGCATTTGAATTAATTTTATTACTATACCATGATGAGATCGTTGCACAGAACAGCTTATAATATGGTGGATAATATATCACCATATATTTCTCAGAAGGTCCAAAATAAAACCTTTATTCCACTTGAATTTGGTGCTTCATATATAATGTATGTGTCAGATGATATCATTCCTCTGTCAACCCCACTAGATTTTTCCTGCCCCTCTACTGAAGCCTGATTAACAGTGAAGATAAATCCATTGCCATGATATTCAAATGTCACCCTTTGTCCAGTGGTCATAACCTGCATATACGAAAACATTACTCACAATAATCTATTTCCAAAACCACATTTTACATTAACAACAAAGCAACATGTTCTACAAGATTTCAATTTCCGAAGGAAGTAAACAGAAGAGGTAAAAAAAATGTGTATAACAAACCAACTTATGTGTGTATATATATATATGTAGAAGAAGATTGGAAACTGCGTACTCGAGRGAGAAAAAAGTCCCAATTGAAAGGGCCAAAAAGAAACAAAATAGAAGACTTATCCTGTATTCTAAGTTCAACAAGAAGTGAAAGCACTATATATTCTTACAAGAATAATCATTTATTATTATTGTTATTATTATTATTTATTTATATATTTATTTTGCACCAAACACCAAAAGCATAAAGTTGCCCTAACCATAAAATAACTCAAACACAACCAGATCAAAGAACACTTTGAAACACCCAAAAAAAAAAGGAACACTACACATACAGCTTATACACAGGTACAATTCTAAGAGATGACACGTAGCTCTTACCTGGTCCATAAATCTCTTGCGAATCTGCTGGGACAAAAGAACAGCATCCACCTGCAACATAAGACAGTTTTGTCAACTGGATAGGCCAAAAGCATAAGAGATGGTGAGAGACGAAAAACATTTCACTATAATCAAGAGAGAATCATGCGAAGAAAATCATATAGCATGAAAAAACTATCTCATAACAGTGATGTGGAGCAGTAAAGAAAACCAGAAAATAAGAATAAAAATACAAAGTGATGAGAAGGAAATATATACCTGTTCATCTTTTGCCCCTTTCTTTACGAACTCTAATTCGAGGGTCAACAAAGCAAGGTTGAAATCTTCAGGAGGAACAAATCTAGAAGATTCAGAATTTTCAGGAAAAAGAAAAGGTTTACAGGTTGGAAAAACATGATCATCGCCATAGAATCTAAATCAATTATACCTACTAACAGATACTGAGTCCCCTGTCGACACTTTCGCATGGCGACGCTGAATGGCATTAAGAGCAATATGGCCACCAGGAATAGCATCATGTCCAGTGTATCGAAGTTAAGGTCACACTTCAAATTCTGAGAAAAATCTAACATCCCACAAAACCTTATAAACAAATTTACTGGGTGACACTAACAGATTAAAAGTAAAGTAGGAGTAATAGTGACATAGTAGAGTCAGCGGCATCTTAAGTAGCGCTTTCATCATATTTTACAGTAGCAAACCATAATTTATGACAGGAATTGATTCATGTAATCCTTCTAAGGATTTTAATTTGCAAGTATCTCAGCAAAACTTAACCTAAGAGTCTAATCATTTTGACCATCAATCCTATACCAGTAACAGAAAACTCCAACTAATGATAATGTTATCAATCAAGAAATAACATGATGAACATCATTACATAACCAGTACTTCAACGAAGCAGCAGCTGAAAAGCGCAACTGCTTGAGAGAGAAATAAAATTAAATCGGTAGCAATCCTTTGTAGCTAGTCGACTGCTGAATTGAGAAGAATGAGCTAATCATGAAATCATCAACTAATCAAGCAATACCACTTTATCTAAATCAGAAACCCTAAACAACCACTTTTCATCAGGTAGCACAAAATGAGACCCCAAAACACAAATCCAATGCAAATCAGTTCAATCACTGCGCCTTCCCCCTCCAATTTCCCAACATTCAAACCTAAATAACGTAAAACTAACACCAAATTGCATCACATTTTCATATTTAATAATAATAAAAGCTCGAACTAATCAGGCACACCTAACACCACACTATGACACTAAAAGCATCGTCAACGTAGAGAAAAATGACCCGTAAAAAAAAGGTCGTGTAAGAAACTTGAGGTCGATAAAAAGGATATGCAATAGTGAGAATGAAAACATCGCCGATCGAAGCGTAAGCCAATCTGGATCCAGGCACAAGGAAGTTTCGGAGATCGGAATGTGAGCAGTAGGCGAAATTCGTGTACGCGAGATCTTTCGCCGGAGTGTTGGTCACGATCATTGCCGGCGAACGCCCTGCCATTTTTCTGCTACTCCAACAAACAGGGATCAAGTTATTTAATAATTCAGGAAATAATTTAGTGGTGAAAGTGTGTGTAAATATATATATAGTTGAAATGGTATGCTATCTGGTACAAATCAATTTTCTTCCCTCTGTTTTATGTTCTTTTTCCTTCGCTCATAAGTTACAGATCGTTGTTAATTGGGGCTGTTAATTTAGGGGGTGTATTCATTTGGAACGTACAGAGACATTTTAAAATTTGTTTCGCTATAAGATTTGTATGGATTCTCTTTTATTTTTATTGATTTTATATATTTGTTGGTAGTTTATAAAAATTTTGTGAAATCTCATGTTTAAAGATGGGATTTGGTAGTTGAATTTGGTGTATATAATTAACTTAGAAATCTAGGAAAATCCAGTCAAATTACAAATTCAAAGAGTATTTGACTTTTTAAATACCTCAGGACAATTTAAGATTTCAAAATATCTCAAATGAATACCTTGAGACTTTTATGGACATTTATTAATTCATTAGAAATCTCAATTAAATACATCAAGACTTTTATATGTTTTAAAATGTCTTAATTAAATACACCAAGATTTTAAAAATATTAAAATATCTTTAAAAGTTTTAAATGAATAGACCCCCCTTACTGTGTTTCCGTTTTCTCCAATTGAGTTGACACGCTTTTGTGCGGAGAACGATTAACAACTCGTGTTTGTGTGCTACGTGTAATGTTTATTAATATTACTTTATTTTATGGGCGCGGATATACGCACCCCAAAAACTCATGAGTTTACCCCAAGTGATAACAATCCAAAAATTTTTAAAATGAATTTTTTTTTTTTTACTAAATGAACCACACAAACACCCTATTTTACCCCATTTAATATAATATATAATATAATAATAAAACTAAACTAAAAATAATAATAATAAATTGAAAAAGAAAGAAAAGGAGAGTGAGAGAGGAAGAACCGTGGAGAAGAAAGAAAAAGCAGGAAGGCAGAGGAGAAACAAGAGTGGAAAAAATTGTGGGTTTGAAAAATTCACACAATTTACTGAGGCAGAATGGAAAGGGGTGAGCCATCAAACGTGAGTGGTAAGTTTCTCATTTGGTTCTATTTAATTATTTAGGATAGGGTTTAAAGTTTTTGAAAGAATTTGATGTGGGGCGTTCGAAGATGTTCGATTCTGGTTCTTAGAACAACAGTTGTATGTTCGGCTAATAATTTCGAACATATAGCATATGTTTGTGGATGCCAATCGAACACAGAGTCTCTGTTCAAAAATTATTTCCGAACAGAGCCCATTTGTTCGAAAATTTCTGTCGAACAGAGCCCCTTTGTTCGAACAAATGTTTCGAACATAATGTTTATGTTAAGTTATTATTTTCGAACACAACAGAAATTCGGAATCGATTAGAATGCTTATGTTCAGTTATTATTTTTAAATTTTAGTTGGTTTGATGAAATTATGTTCTTTCTATTTGACTTGAATGAATTGTTTGTTGTTGTTTGCTTATTGTTTGGTTGGGTTATGTTCTAAAATCGGTTACAAATTTCATGTTGAGAATCGCTTAAGACGGCCTAAGAAAAATTCACAACGGTACACCGAAACTGAAATGAAACATACATTTTGAAATTAATGATACAGGATAAATATATACTAGTAGCTAGTACTAATAAATAAATTCATGTCTAGTATTCAAATTGTGTTTGTTTTTTCCAACCAGCTATTGATGATGGAGATGCGGAAGGATTCAGAACAACACCAATGGTTTATATGAGAAGGCAACTAGGTCGGGGTCCATCAAATCGGGGGCAAAAAAATTTTTATAGTGATGAAGCTTGAGTCATCCAGTGGTAGACGTAGAGGTCGAGGATAATGTTCTAGGAGTAATTGGGATTTATTTATGTTGAATTGTTATTTGTGTTCAGTACTTTTGGATGTTTGGTAGTTCGAACTTGTGTTTTGGATGTTCAGCAGTTTAACAATGCTATTTGTTTTGTTGAATTGTTTCTTGTTTTGTTGAATTGTTTTTTGTGTTTAGTAGTTTTGGTTATTTGGTAACTTGTGTTTTGGAAGTTTGTTATTTTCTACCTTGTGTTTTGGATGTTAAGAGGTTGAATTATTTTGAATTTTTGACCAAACAGAGGGGTGTTCGAAATTCAGATACGAACGAAATCACCATGTTCGAATATTATACTCGAACACAAAAGATTTATTCGGGCAAATATTTCGAACATATGTTGTTCGAAATTTATATCCGAACTTTGGTATCATGTTCGAAAGTTTTGTTCGAACACCTCTCAGTTGCACCAAGTACAAAATGCTTTCTGTTTTCAAGTTGACCCGACAGGATCTGAAAAAATTTGAGCTCACCGACCACTCTCTCCACTGTCTGATCTTTTAACTAATATTACCATACGATTTTCAATTCCTTTCGAACGAACCCAATTTACTAATTCATCTCTAAATTCAAAACAACTCGTTGTGTTGAATAAATGAGAGTAATCTGCAATCACATCACTTCTATTTGTACTACCATTACTATTTTCGGTTGCCATCGTCTTCGATTCTTGAAAAACAGTGTTTGAAAATAATTTAGAACATAAAAATGATGTTCGGAAAAGGTATCCGAACAACAGAGTTATGTTCAAAAATTAACTTCGAACGGTATTAATCTGTTCGAAAAGTATATTCAAACATATGTTTATTGTTCGGTCATAATATTCGAACATACATCAATTGTTCATTAAAACCAAATCGAACATATTCGCAACTGTCAGCCCAAAAATAGTAAAAAACCAGAAGAAGAAAAAAAGAGAAGAAAGGACTAAAATAATATAGATGTCAAGAATACTAACATCATTCATCTTGTTCGTATAGTTATCCTCCATTCTACAAGTTTTAATGTGAATTTCTGTTAGGTATTGAAACAGGTTTTGGGGATGAAGAAGAAGTTACGAGTATTTAATATGTTTATGTTTTGAAGTCAACTAATAATATTTTGGGGTGCGTATATCCGCACATGGTATATATATATATATATATTACTGTTTATATAATTATATTAATTTTGTTATTTTAATTTTAATTATATATTGTGAGTAGGGTTATTTCAGTCTTTTCAGTAAGGCCTATTTTTGTCTAAAATAACTTGGGGTAAACTCATAAGTTTTTGGGGTGCGTATATCCGCGCCCTTATTTTATTACGAAAATGTGAAACTTTTTTATTCTTTTCTAGGGAAATAATGTGAAATTAGTATACATGTAATTAAAGGTCGAGATACTTTTTTTACACAATCGCGACAGTTTGCATATGCACATGAGATGCATCAACGAGCCTCACATTTACCATTTCTTTCTTATTTATTTATCAAACATCTTTTGCATATATATCTCCCGTAATAAATAAAAATAATTGGTGATGAAAATTAATTTATAATTTCAAATTAATCACCATATTCATCACTGCTTGTATATTCATATCGTGTCCATGATCATTCATGAACCGGATCCATAAAACATCAACTCCGATATTTTGCATTATGTATTTTAGCTTAAGGCTTAACTGCAACCTACGTATTCCGTTTCAGTCCTACATATTTGATATATAATAACTTAAACTACAAATATCATAAATCACAATAAATGTCTAATCGCCCAATATTTTCAATATTTAATTAATTTCTCTTACTTTTACATACTATTTTCAATCAAACCACACTTATTTTTTATGGTTTATCCACGACCACCTAACCATAAAGTTATGTAAAATTATTTTATTATTTTTAAAATAAAGTATAATTATTCATAATAGATAAATTAAACTATAAATTAAACTAAAGTTGAATAAAAAAGTGCAAAGTAATTAAAAAAATATGACAATATAAAATTAAATAAATCAAGAATATAAATTACAACAATCGTAATACGAAATTGAAAATAAATATTTGTGTTTCAAATAAGAAAATTACACAAACAGTCATCATTTCTGAATTTCTCTCATATGAGTCGGTTTTAAGATTGATGTGAGCTTCTCTATTGCGAAGTTGTGATCTATTTTCATATAGTTATAAAGGCTTGCAATCCGTTTTGTAGAGAATTCAAAACTGGAATCACTATTATCTTCTCCACCACTTTGAAATGTTTTGTCCTATAGGTCGTTCTTGCATAAATTCAGTGGGATCACGATAGTTTAGGTAAATGTGTCTTTCATCATCCACTATCATGTTGTGCATGATGACGCAAGCAATCTTTATTTCCCCACCACATCACGATCCAATAAAAGACATGGGCACTTGATAAATGCGAAACGAGCCTGTAGAACACCAAATGCACGCTCAACATCTTTTCGGACAACCTCTTGATGTTCAGCAAACAAC
Source organism: Phtheirospermum japonicum (assembly GCA_014905375.1). NCBI lineage: Eukaryota > Viridiplantae > Streptophyta > Magnoliopsida > Lamiales > Orobanchaceae > Phtheirospermum > Phtheirospermum japonicum. The sequence continues at coordinate 1,038,019 of BMAC01000001.1, read as the reverse complement.
TTGAGCTTTCGAATAGGAGGAGAACTAATAGATTTGACAAATGCTGCTCATGAAGGATATATGCCATCAGTGAGATAATATCCCATATTTCTTACTTGGTCATTCACGACATAATTGATCTTTGATGTTATACCATCTAAAGATATCATTAAAACTAGGAAATTGTTCAAGTACATTGATATCATTTCGCGAACCTGGGGTTCCAAAATATGCATGTCAAATCCATAATTCTTGTGGTGCAACTACTTCTAAGATGATTGTTGGCTTTCCAAATCTTCTTGTATATTGCCCTGCCCATGCGGTACAACAATTTTTCCATTCCCAGTGCTTGCAATCAATACTACCCATCATACCTGGGAAACACACGTTCTTCACCGACACGCAAAAGAAGTCATGTCCTCTTCAGTGGGCTTTCTAAAGTACTCATCGCCGAAGTTTGAAATCATACCTTCAACAAATTCTTTAAGTGAAGTACTTATGGTTTGTTCGCTTCTGACAAGTACTCGTCATGCAAGTCTACTATTTCCATAGGCCAACACCCTCATAGCTGCAGTACATATTTGAATCGAACACGTACCTAAGCGTCATGTAGCATCATGCTTTTATTGAAAATATTCATCAGTGGCAACTACTTTGTTCATTATACGTTGGAATAATGACTTTCGCATGTGAAACCTTGTTCAAAAAAACTTTCAAGGGATAAATTGGCTCATCTGAAAAGTACTACTTGGACATACCGTCATGGCCCTTCTCACGTTTTCATTCAATAACCCACATCTCTACTCTAATAGTATGGTTTATAGGTTGTAAGAATAGAGTAAGAATCTGAATGACCACCTCCCCGATGATGCAGTCAAGTTGTCTATTTTGCTCAGCAACACGTTCTTCCCATTCATCAAATTCGATGAAATTAGAATTATCATTACTAGAACTTGCACCATAATAAAAAAAAAATTTAAATTGACGATATTTTTTTGGAGGAGGGTGAATTCACTATTATGAAGATATAACAAATGAGTATGAGGAAGATTAGAGTGATGTTTGATTTTATGTCATGATAGATATATATAACACTTAAGAATTCAATTATTTAACCAACCACGTGAATTTGCTAGATCCATGTGAGTTGAAAAGTAATACATGTGATTTTGTAAAATGCATGTGACTTTGAAAAGTGATGAATGAGTCACTTTACTCTTAGTGCTTGATAGAGTCACATGACTCTTGGTGCTTTGTGTAATGATATTTCTGACATGCACAAAATCATAAATATCATGATTATTGGTATACCGGATATATAAAAATAATGAAAATTTTATAAAACTAAAACTAAGTAACAACTGAAATTACATAAATATTATAATTATTGGTATACCAGATATATAAAAATAATGAAAATTATATAAAACTAAAATTAAGCAACAACTGAAATTACATAAATCAAACTCAATAACAACTGAAATTACATAAACTAAAACCACAAACGCATAAATTAAAAGGTACTGCATGACAAAAATTAAAATGACAGAAATTAAAATTACAAGAAATAAATTATAATTTTTTTGGAAATAGCTCTACCATTGGACGACGTTTCAGATCATCTTCTTCTAGAGATAAGTGGCTTTTGCCTATTAAGGTATTAAACACGAACTCATTTGTCCCAAATTGGTCATTGCCTCGAGTTCCTCTTCACATGTGATTCTCATCGCACGAACTTCTGCAATGAATTCATCAGGAATAGGAAAATATTGCGAAGACACACCTTTTCCAATGGGGGGACGAATTGTTGAAGCATCACCAATTGGAGTTTATGGAGTGGAGTTGGTTGGATCCTTCACATCTTTATTGGTTCGTGATTTTTTTGAGCTGCCACGACATCCTTCAAAGTTATCTTCATCATCTGGATGAGAACGTGTATGATCACTACCCAATTTCAATTCTCATTTAGGATGGTGACACATAACTTGTTCAAAAATCTCATGGTGTGCAAACTTATATTTTCCATATATTGCTTTAGCTGCTTTCGCAATATCTTTGTTGGACATTTCGCTCGATCTTCTATTATATGTTTCTTTGTATGTACCAATCCACTTTATTACATTTGTATTGAGTCGTTTATAGCGATTTCTCAATGATTCGATGGTTCTTTCTTCGCCCATTTTTTCTGTTCTGCTTGAGCTTGTTCATACATTTCTAAAACTCGTTTCCATAACTTYTCTGCATTTTGATTTTTTCCAATGATTAGATTCTTACTGACGAGGCACCAAGAAGACATTAGTATTATGTCTTCTAGGCCTGTCAAACCTTGTAGAGGCACCTTTTGGTTTTGAGAGGTTTGTTGATGTTCAGAGATAGAAGTTTGCATGAGATTTTTGGTAAATTAGGTGTTTAGAGACATTTCAAAATTTAAGAATTCTTCAGAGTTTTAAATATTTTCAAGGTTGATGTAAATATTGTGAGTGTGAGAAAAAATTATTGTTTGAATCCATTAAGAAATTAGAGAAAGAGAGATTTTTAGTATGAAAGATTGATGATATATACAGATAAAAGAGAGAATTCTAGTGTGTGTGTGTGTGTGTGTGTGTATAACAATGACATGTTTTGTCTCTATTTATAGAGAATGATTTTTTTTTAATTTTATTAGTAAAGTAAAATAATATAAAATCAAGAATAAGAAGTAAAAAATTAATACAAAGTATGTCTATCTCGTGTACACGAGATAGACATATCGTGCACTACATATCGTGTATAACAATACACGGTGTGTCTATCTCATGTAAACAAGATGATCATATCATGTACTACAGTACACGGTATGTTTCTCTTGTGTACACAAAATAGACATATCATGTACTAATATCATGTACTGTACTCACACAATTTTATTTTTCTTAAATTTTCATTACACGACATGTCTACCTCGTGTACACGAGTTAAACATATTATGTAATCTTAATTTTAATAGTTCTTTTAATAGGTCAGGTTGCGTTTTTGTGGTCTGTGGTCGGCCAAGAAGACAAACCTCAACTATTTTTTCTTTTTTTTTTAATTACTTACACACATTGAGGTCGACAAGCCTCCACGTGGGCGCTAATATTTGCTGTCTTACTATTGTAACTATGAGAATATCTCGTGTGACACCATTATCTTGTGGTCATAAGATTATTAAGAAGATAAGTATAAAAAAATATAATTAAAATATCGCAAAACATAGTTAAAACATCAAATTCACACAAATATTTCATAATATCATAAAAGTTTAGTAACGTATCACAAATAATATGGCCAAAAGAAGATATTTATATATTGTTATGCTACTTACATATTTGGTTCTTTAGCTTCGGTCCTACATATATATTTAAGCATGGCCATGTGCAAATTTGTCATATTCTTATTTTTAAAATCTATACTCTTATTTTGACTAAATTATCTATTTCACAAATAAGGTCGACAATAAACTATGGGTATAATTATATTTGTCATTCATCATATTTGTTAATAATATTAATTATTATTTTATGTGTTGGAATATGAGATTTGCGGGGATGAGTTGTCAGTCTAATGCTTTAAATTTTATATTTGGTAATTAATATTTTTTCACTAAGTATAAAATAATTTTTTTTCATTTTAACCTCCCATTAGAAAGTTTTTTTTCTATTTTTCTCTTCTCATTTCTCACAAATTAAACTAGATCTCGACATTTTTTATGTATAATTTGTTGAAAAAAATCATGATTCTTACAGACTTTTTCTCATATTGTGCAAACCAAAGGGGATGAAATTAATTCCTCTAAGGAAATTCGTTGTTCATGGATATGTTGTTTTTGGATTCAATCAAGGATTTATTATTTGTTAATTCCATTTATTTCTCTTCAGTTTCAAAAAACTAATATCATCATTCGATCAATTTTCAGGCTCGGTTTTAATTGATGGAGCTCTAATGCCAATTCAAGACAACATGTATAACTAATATTTAATTCTGGGCCCGATAACAAAGATTCGGTGGGTTTAGTTCAATTTACTATTTGTGTATGGATATCCAGATTTATAGTGATTTATTGTGAATTATTTTCAATAATCTTGATTTTTAGTTTTGGATATTCATTCAAATTTTTTTCTCATAAATTTGGGTTTATGTGAATTTTAAGGTTATTTAGGGTTGCTTTGTGTCTTTTAACCTACATGTTTGTGATTTGTTATTTTAAAATTTATTATTTCCAGGTTCATAGTGATTTATTGCGAATTGTATTCCAACAAATTTGAATTTTATGTTTTTGATATTGATTAGGCTAAGCGTTTGTGCTATCATTTTGGAGTCACTTAGGTTCTTTCATAACCTTTTGTATTACGTTGAAGGGCACCAGAAAATTAGATAATTGCATATACTTACGAAGCCTTTTCCATTTATGCATTTTATGACGTGTGGTTGATCTTATTGTCTCACGAATGTTGTTTTCTACTTTCATGATAATGGGACATTCTAATATATTAAAATAAAGTATAAAAGAGTTTAAAAGACAATCAAATTTCTTAAATCTTTATTCATATGATGTATATTACTCACTTTGTTACATATATTGGCCATGATAGTGAGGGTGTTGTCTGGCTTATGTAGAAGTTCATTGTTAAAGGACCCGAATTGCAAATTAGATTTGTCATAACACTTGATCATCTCAAGAAACTATATACAGTATACATGGGCAAAAAAAGAAGCCTCAACTGATTCATTTTTTCCTTTTTCAGCTTCTTGGTGGTTGTTGCATTGATACACTAGTCAAGTTGTTTATTGTCATGGGATTGTGTGTGAAATTCTCTAGTTCGTCTTGCTACATGTTGTGAAGGGTATGTGATAATGCTCGTCTAAAGCAAGCTAGTTGATGTTTACAGTAACACTTAGGTTAGAATGAAGATTGAAATATATAAGGGAGATTTTGCGAAGGTAGTTTTCACTTGGTTTAAGCCAGTGTTTATGCTCAGAGACACGGAGATAAGGTTTGTCGCCTATTTTTTGTGGTCATAATTAAGGTCATTCGTCAAATGCTTATATTGTCTTTATCCTCTAAGGGCACGTGTGAGAACTTTGATGGGGTATGATAAATAATGAGGACAAGTGAGGATTGTACTGTATGTTATTTTAGTGTTGTGTTATTTATTGGTTCAAAAATTGTATTAGCTCGAATACATATCATGTTTGAAAATGTTGGTAAGATGGGATAACAAATTGTAGAAGACCAAGTGCCTCAGATTTAAATGGTCAGTTCAGTGGACATTGAAGACCCATGTCCTCATCCGTTCTAAATTGCGGCAGTTGATACAAGCTTTTTGCGTAAGTTATAGGGTTAAAATAAATAACTAAGGAAAAATTACAAAAGCTACCCCAGAGGTCAGGTTTAATTACAAAAAAAGTCCACTTATCTTTAAAAATTACACACAACCCATTTACATTTACTATGTTGTTACAAAAGTACATCCTAAAAATGGTATAAGAGAGGTCAGCTGTAAGGTAAATACAAACCTCAATGGAATTTGTAATTTTAAATGATTGGTATTTTGTGGTTTTTTTTTTTTTTGTAGTTAGACTTAATTCCAGGGGTATTTATGTAATTATTCCTAATTAATGGTAGCTAATGAAAAATAAGTTAATCATAGGTTTGGTTTAATTATTAAAAAAATCACCTATTTTTCAAAATTACAATTAACCCGTTGACAGTTATTTCACAAATCTAATAGAATACACAATATCAATGTTTAAAAATGCAATACAATTACCATTAAAAATAGTATTGTAATTATTATTTATCATCCATATTTATACATAAAATCACCATTAGGATACTTATTTAACTATAGGATCATTTCATGATTAGTATACAATGAACTTTGTCCAAATCATGTAAAGACATTTATCATTGATATTTAATAATCAAAAGTAAAAATGTTGGACACAAGACTTGGAATAACTATGTTATAACATAAATATAAATATATATTCAATAAGGAAATAGATTGATGGACATTAAATTTGTGATTATTATAAATATGATTACTATAAACTTACAAATCTACCTTTCATTTTTTTTCCGAGACCAATAAGCAATATGTCATTCTAATTATTATAAAACAATAATAATGGATGTAATATCCTCTCTTACATCAAATAAACCAATATGTGAAGATATAATTGAGTATTGAAGTTCGACCTATGTTACTATTATATTTTGTTATGATAGACTATTTGAATTATTATTTTATTGGTTGATTGTTACTGTTTCTTTTGTTAAGACTGTCATCATCATCATCATCATCATTATTAATTATAATAATATTATTATTATAAATGAATTGCATTAGCGTTTTATTGGATGATTGTAAATTTGTTTATGTTGAATATTATGAGATTGGTTTCTTTAGTTATTTTATATTAAGTTATTTCTTTTTGTTGCTAAGTGATAAATATAATGTGCTACGTTGGAGTTAATATTTGATATGAATGTTCAGGCGAATAGTTAAATAATGATATGGGGTACCTCTCCCTCTCTCTCTCTCTCTCTCTATCTCCCTCTCTCTCTCTCTCTATATATATATTCAATATTTGTACATATATAATGGATGTCAAATAAGAAAAGACATCAAACAGTCTCAACCATTTGATGTCTTTTCTTATTTGACATTTATTATATCTGTACAAATATTGAAAATTTCATGCTACATCGATGATTGTATCATTGTAAATAAGAGAATATAGCATACAAAGAAGTTTTTCAAAATTTAAAGTGAACACTATCTTTTTTCTTATTGATATTAATAATTCAAATTTTAGATTCATTAATATTTTGATGATTTTTTTATTTCTTATATTTTGTCTGCGAAAATCACGGGTTTCGTAGTAGTTTATTTATATTATTACATGTTGGGTTTAATTATCTAATTTATTTTGCTCAAGTTGAAGGCTACTAAATTTGAAGCGAATCTAATTGGTAAATCAAAATTACTCACCTGCCTAGGGTATTTTTTAATGTGTCAGTCTCTCTTTCAAACCCATCCACCCCTGCATTTATAATAACCCATCTGTAATGCAATTATTGAAGTTACATAATAAATAATACCCTTGGCTGGTCGGATTGAGCCCAAGTGATAAGAGACCCCCGAACACAACCCTAGAAAGCTTAGTCCACACAAAAAACGGCCCAAGACGACTTAAAAGAGCGAAGCAAGGGAATGAAATAACCATAGTTGAGACATAGTCTTTATGAAGATTCACAAAATTCAATCAGGGACTCGCCAAATATAGTTGTGTATGGACCGTAATCTCCCTGACATATACCACACTCTCTATCATTTAAGAGTCACATACTTTCCTAAGTCTTTTATTAGATCTCAAATCTAACACACGACATAATACACACGAATAGTATCGAGCAACATTGGCGGAAGTAGTCTCATCCCCCAAAAAGCTGACGATGAGCGTCCAAATGACACGACCCTCCTCCAAGGTTAAAGAATAATACGTATGAATCTTTATGGATAAAAAAAATAGAAATGTTACATTTTTTTATAAACAGGGAGAATATTAATCGTATATGAGTCGAATATTAAAAACATGGAATGAGTGCATTTACTCATCACACATACTCTAATTATCACATTCGATTAATACCTCAAGCGTAGCACTGAATTGAACTTTTTAACACTCACTTTTTATTAAAATAAAAAGCTCGTCCTCAAGATAACGAATCAATTGTAAGTGGCAAGTTTGATTCGAGTCGAATCTCTTGAGAAAGACTAAGCGGAAGTATATTTTTGTGTTTGATTCACGAACGAGAAAATAACGAAAGGCTAATATAAATACTCGATCAAATTTCGGTTTGAAAAGTTGTAATGTCAAAGACGATGATTTAAATGAAGACCAATGAAATCAAAAGCTTTGAAATGATTAAGTAAACGGGGGTCTAGGGATCTAGAATCGTCTCCACGATCAATTGGAATTTCATCGAACACTTAATCTATAAGTTGAGTATGTCAATCCAACTTGTAGATTAAACAGCCGACAATCCCAATTGATGGTTCTAAACTTATATAGGCATAGACCCGTGAATTTTAACCAACAATCATCAAATAATACAACAATACAAACTCAACGTAAATATGAACACAATCAAATATAAAAAGTTTGAAGAAAGCAACAATGAAGTTTTGAATAACAATAATGATTTTCATATGAATTTCTAAAAATCAAACCATGAGAAATCGCAAGAAATACAACTACGAATCAAGACCATCACAAATCTAACCAGAAAATTCACAATCAAAGCAAATAAGAAATTCGAATAATAAAAGCAAGGAAATGAAAGCTTACTAATTGAAAATGGTGTGTTTCAACAATCTTATGATAAGAATACGAACGTTGCGATTCTAAGAACTAAGCTAAGATTCGATGTTTGAAAATGAAAGAAAGAAAATGAAGAACACATGAGAGAGTTTGGGTTGTCAAACCCTAAGGAGGTTCAAAAGCTTGGTTTCTAAAAAAGAAAATGTTATATTTACAGGGGTGAAGTGAGGGCAAAATAATCGTTTTGCCCAAAATCGACTGACCACCGATGCTAGAAAATAGCCACGTCGATGGCGCATCGACGGGCTGTGTCGATCGACGGTGGTTCGGTGTCGACGGGCACGTCAATCGACGGTGTCTGGGCGTCGACAGGTGTGTCGATTGACGGTGTCTGGGTGTCGACGGTGCGTCAATCGGTGGTTGTACTTTGCGGGTCTGAGTTGTGTTTTTGTCAAATCGAGCCAGTTGTGATCCTCGAGAACGCTCTTAGGCTTGATTGACTACCCTAAAATAAAGAAAAGTAAAATAACATAAAAATCTATAAAAAAAAAAAAAGAGAGAAATACAAAACATATTAAAAAGATGACAAAACCTACGAAAATGCAAAATAAGGAAAATGTGATAAAATACGACTAAAACCCGACTAAAACACACACGACAAAAAAAAAAAAACACACAAATATGTACAAATCAAGCACTTATCCTATAAATACTCATACATATATTAGATTAAATGTTTATCCAATCCAATATATAATGTCACATAATGTATCTTTACTTTGGACCAAATAAGTATGTATTTACTCGTGTTTACAAAATACTGAATGAACACATTTATTCTTCACATGTTTTAATACACACTATTTTTGTCCTAAAATATAAGTATTAAACTAAAATTCATAAAAAAAAACAAGGGGTTTTGGGGGATCACTCCCTTTATTTTTTTTCACTAGTGTAGATACCCGCGATTACGCGGGCATTGATAAGAAAATCATAAAAATATAATATTTATTTTAAGAATAAGTTCAAAAAGTAGGCATTAAATATAAAGTGAAAAAATAATGTTCACTTTAATTTTTGAAAACCTACTTTATACGCGATATTATTAAAATGCAGATATCGATAAATAATTTATCAAGTTCAAAAGTTAAATTATTATTCACTTTAAACTTTGAAAAAAAAAACTCATTGTATATCACATTTACTATTTTATTTTATATTTTACATTGAAACAAATAATCTTGAACCAATTACGTCTCTTAATTCTCAATAAGTTGAAATGGGCTCAATTAGACAATTTGTTAAAAATTTGTTCATATCTATACACCATCCCAACATGTTTATTGAAATGAAACTGACTTTATTTTCCACCTTTACACACAATTAAGAGTTACTCCAAATATAAAACTACAACAATAACAAACAAATAAAAAAACAGATGGTGTGCCTCCTTGTTTAATTTTGTTCAGCCCCAAAAATCTATTTCTCTAAAATGGGCACCATACAACTTTGACTCTTGCATTATGTTTACAAATTTACATTTACTAAGCATAACTACTCAAAGAATACAACTGTGAAAAAACTAATCGAGAAATATAGTAATTATAATCTCAGTTACCTAAAATGATATGAATTTCCAATAGATATTAATGTGCAAATCGATATGGTCAATCATATGTGATTAGTGTGTAAAATGAAAGTAACCAATCGTATTTAAATAGAATGATCGTATATAATTTTTTCTTAAATCAATCAATTAAGATGATATAACTTTTAAATATACATATTTATTTCAAATTAAACAATCAATCAATTAATACATCCATATTAGAAAGTTAAATAAGTATTTAACTATGATGGTGAATTCGAATTAAATGAAATATTGAAGCATTTGGGGTAAATTTGAAAGAAAATAAATTGTTGGCAAGTTAAATCATATTGGCAAGAGTTATGTTTAACATAAATTAACAAATTAAGTATGACTTGTCAATGCAATTAAATAGAATATAGAATGAGAGAAAATATACATCAACTATATAAACACACACACACACACATATATATATATATATATATATTAGAAATATTCAAATATTAAAACTACTACATAAAAGACATGGATTTTGTGCTTTTAACTAATTAAAATCGGTTATTTAGAAATGATATATCTTCCCAACTTGCATATTAAAATATGAAAATTGATATGATCAATAATCTGTGTTTAGTGTGAAAATGAAAGTATATCATGAAAAATTATATTAATTTAAGGATTGATTTTGATGTACTTTTAGAATAATTTGTTAATTTAGGGAGTTTATTTCATCTTTCATTATCCAAAAGAAACTGGAATATAATTTAAGAATTCCCCAATTAATATCAATTAACATTAAATTTATAACCAAGTAAAAAAATATGAAAAATACATCTTATTGACTTAAAAACACATAAGAAAGTATAATTCTGAATAATTATGGCCTTAAAATAGAAAATATCTAACCCACTAAAATAATAATGAAATAAGAAAGGTCAAGCATAACCATTGACCCACTTGAAAAAACCAAAAAAATAAAATAAAGTAATAATAGTGCATGTGAATCAAAGATCTTCAATCATATTCATATATATAATTAATTACATACCCCAAATCTCAACTTCAAACAAAAGTAAAAGAATTCAAAAAAAAAAAAATCAACAATGAAAAATGTTTACCTATCTTTTCTCCTCTCCAAGTACCGAGCTAGTGAAATTTTCCTCGCAATTGGTCAATCTGAAATTTAAAAAGAGAAAAAAAAAGTAATTACTACAAATTTATCCAAAAATCACACTAATCTGAATTTAAAAAGAGAAAAAAAAAAAGTAATTAGTACAAATTTATCAAAAAACCACACTAATCGCACTAATTTATATTCAAAATTAGATCTAACATCATGTAAACTCTATAAATATTTTATACTATAATTTATAAGTAAATACCTGGAGCTGAACGTGGCGAGCATGCTCCTGCAGTCCAAAAGACACAATATTCGGAGAGCCGGTGGCGGATCTGCTGGTTTCTGAGCCGTAGGTGGCGGAGCAAAGGATGGCGCTAGACTTACTGGCCAACATCATGACCTCATTGGCTTTGTCAGTCGAAAAATCGTCCATCACTATGACTTGACCCGCATAAAATATAGTCATCTGCCCGAGTTCCTTCTCGGACATACAAATATTCCATAACTGAAAAACAAAGGTTCAGAAATATTTTCAAATTTAATTATGAAAAATGTCTACCTATCTTTTCCCTTCTCCAAGAACCGAGCTAGTAAAATTTTCCTCGCAATTGGTAAATCTGAGATTTAAAAAGAGAAAAAAAATTAATTAGTACAAATTTATCAAAAAATCACACTAATTGCACGATTTTAAATTCAAAATCAGATCTAACATCATGTAAACTCTGTAAATATTTTATACTATAAGTTAGGAGTAAGTACCTGAGGTAAGAGCCGGTTGAGGAATGTGGCGAGCACAATCCTGCAGTCCAAACGCGGACACAATATTCAGACAGCCGGTGGCGGACTCTGCTGGTTTCTGGGCCATAGGTGGCAGAGCAAAGGTGGCGCTAGACTTACTGGCAAACATCATGACCTCCTTGGCTTTGTCAGCCGGAAAATTGTCCATCACTATGACTTGACCCGCATAAAATATGGTCATCTGCCCGGTTTCCTTCTCGGATCTCGTACGACTGCAACGCAAACAAATATTCCTCAGGAAATTATACAAAATAATAATAACAATTAATATTATTATTTAAAAACACACAAAATGATTACCTGTCGGATTTATTCAGTGTTTCTTCTCCAATAAGCTGGGGGAGCATATTCATATCCATGTTCATAATTCCGGGGCCCAAATTCTGACTCGATTTCTCAATCATGGGTAAAAGAAATCCATGTCCCTATTTTAAAACAAAAATAAATAAAAATCCAGTGAAATTAGAAACAAAATCTAGCAACTCACAGATCAATCAGTTAAAGCCCCAAGAAAGAAAGTGAAATTAAATTAACTCCAAGATCAATCAGTTAAACACCCAAAATCCATAGTCCTTAATAATAGTAATGAAATATCACCAGCAAACGAAACTCTTGAAACACAAGACAATAATCGGACTCTCGTGGTGAAAAGATCATGAGCAACTGGATCAACTCTTTCACAAATGCAACGACAAATTGAAATTATAAGCACTTTAATTATAAAGTCACGACTACATTAGAAGATTGATATACCTAGCACAGTTATCAAATAGATTTCATACTTAACTATCCACATTCATCTTCTTCAAAAACTATACCACTTGAAAGATAATAAAAAACAAAATCTCAGCACTTTGACAAAAAAATTATTTAAGATTCATAAAATACTAAGCAAGCAAGCATATAAAGAATGGGATATAAAGAATGTGCTAATAATCTGCTTCGCATAAGATAAACCAATATTCAATTCAAAGAAAAAACAAATTCCGGGATATACCAAGATTCTCAACCAGTCTATAGAAAATTAATCAAATAACAAAAGCAAAGCAAGATAATACATCCAATAACACAAAATAAAAATCAGAAATAGAAAAAGAAAACTATGAAATATTTCTTTGAACTGGTTGTACCTTGGGCTTATTACCACCACCTTCCCTCTGAGACTCAACCCTTTTGAGAGTACAATCACCAAAGCCAGTTGAAATCCTCTCAAAGTAATCACCTGAGAAGCTCCTACTCCCACAACCAACAGATCTAGATCTAAATACTTTAGGTCTGATACAATTCTCATCAACGGCCACAAAATCATCATCTTCCCTTTTTCGCACTACAGATGATGATGATCCAACAGTATGTGTGTGTGTGTGTGTGTATGTGTGTGTGTTAAAGCTCAAATCTTTAGAGTGCCCATCGTGTTTTTTTTTGGGAGTGGTATGCTTGGTTGAGTAGAGAAATGACCAAAAACCCCTTCTACTGGGGCTGTAACTATAATTTTTATCCAAGAAATGATTGTCATTATTATTACCTCTTCTTCTTGGGGTTGCAGTGGATTTGCTTCTCTTGAACACAATCGCCGTTGTGTCTGAGCCGTTCATCACCATCGCTCAATCTTTAATCTTCTTCTTCTTCTTCTTCTTCTTCTTATGTGTCAACACAAAAGGCATCAGCTTTGATTTTCTTGTATTGTACCCATTACTCTGAGATGAAGAAGCGAGGTGGATCTATCTAGAAAAGAATGACAAAAGTTGATCTATCAAATCCCAACCATAAACAATAATTCATAATCAAAATCCAAAAAGTGAAAGTGAGGGGAAAAACGCAAGGGAAACAATTATTCATAATCAAGAATGCCAAACGTACATAATCCATAAGAATTTCCGAACCTAGGGCTACTTCGCAGTTTTCGAGGGTTGTTTTAAAAACGCAGGGGGAAAAAATCACCAGATAATCGCTTACAATTTCCAAGTGCCTACAATTATTTGAAATTAATTACCTAAAACTTTCAAATAATTCTAATTATACTAAAATAAGAACTCCAATTTCAGCACTTTTACTTACGATCAGTTCAATTATCGAGGGTTATGGTGATAGGGGAAGCGGAACCAGACTTGGGACACCGGCGACTTGACGGCGAAGCCGTGCCAACAGATGCCGCCGCGGCACATCTCGTGGCCATGGTCCCGCGCCGCCATGAGCGCTTGCGTCGCCTTGCGCTACACATCCCAAGTGAGGCTCACGATCAGGATCGTCGTTGATTATAGCATTTTTCTGAAGATTTTTAAGGAAAAATTAGTTGGTGCGGACAGAATGATTTTTAAGGGAAAAAAAATAAGTAACAGCGGCGAGAGAGATTCACTTTAATTAACAAAACCCTAGATTTCCAATGGAAATGAAAAATGGAAAAAATTGTTATTTATACCCAAGGTAAAAATCCATAAAAGGTAACATTTTAACACAAATCGTTAGAAGCTGACAACTCAACATCCGGACCTACTGAGTGATGACACATGTCATCCAAAGTTATGGCTGATTGACACATAGGTTAGGGTGTCAACAGCATTAACAAATAGGTGGATTTTGGGGTTTAGCCCTCTTTTAAATTTTATTTGTTTTCACTCCCTAGTCCAATATATAAATTAAAGCTAGCTCCCTTGTGACATGTATGCCCTTGGTTTTTGTACAGAAAATTGAGTATTTAGATGTATCATACTTAATAATTAGGTACAGAATAAATAATACTTAGAAAATTACCAGATAGTACTTAGGCCCAACATGCTTCCGTAAAATTAAAATTCTTCTATAATTTTGTATCTCTGTTTGACCAAAATAACCCCGGGTGAGAAGGGATGTGATGCCACCAGTCGAAAAATTACCGCCCCTAGTTTGTTTTACAAACGGTATCATCGTCTAACTTCTATTCCCAGAAGTTGAACTACAAGTTATCTGAATCCTTCAGAAACTATTCAGCACAGCCTTGGTTCATTTCCTACTCCAGGCGTACGAGATACTTATTTATAGAGATAAATTAATGTGATATTAAGCACTCATGTTGAGTCATAAGCCTTTATTTTATTGCATTAGTAATCTCCTTTTGGGAGGAGATAACGTTTTAGCCTCTCATAGAGAAGGCTTGTTCTTGAAAGTACATAAACTCACTATTACATACAATTATTACAACATTTACTCTCTTTTTTTCTTTTTTATTAACTCAAATTATACTATTAATATGAGAAAATAGAAGTGAATGCTCGATGTCCTCTACTTCCTCAAACGCTGGTATTTATAGACCTGACTTCGGATTTCAAATTCGGACTCCAAAGCTCATTGATAAAAGACGCGTCATTACTTACATATTTTGCTCTATTATTGTGAGTCTGTGGTCCTTTGTTTTAGTGTCCACTGACTCATTTCATTTTTGGTCTCTTATGACTCAGCCATCTTGTGTTGTCGGGTATCTCTTCACATAATATTTTAACGTGGTCCCCGCGCTTTCTTGAAACCAACTGGTCTTTTGTCTTTTCTATTTATTTTCTCCGGTCGGTCCGGTTTGGGTCGAAAGCCTTTCTTAAACTTGAGTTCCTCCTATTCCGGGCATGCCTGACATATCCGGTTAATCCACCGTCTGACATGCGTCATATTATAAAATTTCCGGTAGGTTTCTTTACTCACCAGAAACTCGTTTTCCTAGAGGACTCTTCTCTTTGTTTCAAAAAGAATTTACGCAAAGCCTGCAGTATCTCCTATCATGGAATTCAGGAGAAATGATTCATTCGCCGAATTCTGAAAGAACTTAAACGGGTACTTTACTTTTTCCATTTCAGTTAGAAAAATCCATAGTCTCTATGCTCGTCGTGTAGAAGTATCGTCTTTTGAAATTGCTCTTACAATCACTGGTGCATCCTCCGGTGAGGCAACCTTAATATTTTTCGTGGCATTACCATCTGGTCTTCTAAGCTTGATGAAGCTAAAAGCTTCGTTGAAGCCTTTCTTTGCTAATTCAGGTGCTACGCTGATAAAATACATTTCCAAGATGTCTCCTCTGGCCAAATGTGGATTATTGGCCCAAGTCTCGTGAACCGCTTCCCCAATCCATTTTAGTAGTTTGGATATTTCCACGAAGCCTAATGCAATAGTATAAACTGGAGCTAAGGCTCTAAAATTATACCATTCTTGTACTTTGTTTGGATGACTTCCCACTTTCATCCAAACTCTCAAAAATTTCCAGAGATATCAACTATTATTTTATCGGGGTTAATACCTCTTCTGGCAGCTAACTTCTGCCACTGTATTTGATAAATTTGCATAGGAGGAAGTTTAATCTCGTTAGTTTGAGTCTTAGAAGTGCCCAGTTTGTGGCCTAAGATTCAACTCTCCCTCTTTAACCCTGAGGTGGTAGGTTGACTTGAAACCTCTGATTGTGACACCCGAGTTTCAACATGCGTTATAGCTTGTAGATCCTCATGGAATGCATCATCTGCAACACCTGTGATTATGGAACTTGAATCCATAACCTGCGAGTTAGAGACCCGTACTTGAATTACTCCTTTTTGCACCGTATGAGATGTGTCCTGGAGAAGAGACCTTTGCAAAGTTGAGAATAGTTGAAACTGTTCCAGCTGGCATGCTCGTATGTGATCGGAAATAGATTCCCGGTCGTCTTGTTGAAGTCGTCCTGTGACCTCCACATTGAGACATAGCGTCCCAAAACCTCATTCAAGTATCTCTAGGCTTTCCCTGAGATGCCTTAGCCTTTTGAGGGTATTGTCAATGACGTGTCCCTCTATCTTGATTTAAAAAATCAATAATCACTGGCATATGTGTATAGAACCAGTTCATCCTCATCATTTGGAATTGCCAGTTTGGGAAGTTTTTTGCAGACTTCCTTGAGTTGTTTAATTCCTTCGTGGTGTTCCTTTTCCCATTTGAAAATGGTGTCCTTTTTTAGTAGGGAACTAAACACCTTCCTGTAATGTGTCAAGTTATTTGATAAACATCCCAGCAAAATTAACAACTCCTAAAAAACTTTGAAGTTGTTTTTTGTCCTTGAGTGTGCCTGGAAATCCTTATATCTTTTCTACAATATTATTTTGTAGAATAATTCCCGACTCATTGATTTCTATCCCAAGGAACTCGATTTTTCGTATAGCAATCACTGCCTTCTTTTCTAACAGCACTAATCCTTCATTGTGGTAAACATCTGAAAAGATTTCTAAATGTTTTAGATGATCCTTCATGTTATTTGATGCGATGAGTATGTCATCAATGTATACGAACATGAAACTGAAATACTCTTTAAAGAGATTACATCTTCCTCTGATATATCTGGGGTGCATTTGCTAGACCCATGGGCATATTCCAGATATAGTGTCTTTGTGGTGTGGATAAGGTTGTGAAATTACTTCCTTCTTCCATCATAATCTGGCAAAACCCAGATTTGTAATCGAACTTGAAGAACACTTTTGCATATTTAATGCAATTTACCATATTTTCCCTGCTTGGAATATAATAATACCAATCGAATTCCAAGATGTTATTGATTCCCTTGTAGTTAATAACTAATATTGGTTTTCATCTCTTTATTTCTCCATGGTTTTGGACAAGGAACCCTCGGTTACCGTATGGAGAGACGTCTGCTTCGGTTAACTTAAGGTCAATGTGTTCCTTAAGTATTTGTTGCATATCCTTTCGATCTTCTTGATTCATCAGGATAGGCTTATATCTAACAAACTCGTTTTCTTTTTCGGCTTTCACCTTCAAAGATGCTTTGAGCTCATTCTTATCCCACCATGCTAGAGGATCTTCATTGAAATTCTTTAGAATTCTTCTTTTGATACCCTCCAATGAAATTTGTTCTTCCAAAGTGGTGTCTAGTTGTGAGCTTGCGTCTAGGCTAGCTTTGAGGAATTCAATCATTTGTGATTTTATCCTCTCTTCCTTTCGGCCTCCAGACTCTCATTTCATAATTGGAGAATTGCTTCTTCGTACCTTCTTCGGTCCTTCGTTTTTTGGTGTCGAAGTTTTCCTTCATCACCACGCTTGTTGTGAAGATTGATTGGCATTTTTCTGTGGAATGCCTCTCTTAGTCGCTGGACTATAATCTTATGATCAAATGGGGTTGTGAAAATAAGTCTTCTAGTCTCATTTTCTTTCGTGAATCTTTTAAATGTCTGCAGGAAATTATTTCATAACAGAATATCCGCTCCCGTATCATGGAAATAGATTGGTGAAGTCTTGACCTTGTATCATGGAGTACCATTTGCTCCTACCATCATCATTTCCGCTTGCTTGATCCCTATCCAAAGGACGAGAATCCTTTTAGAGAAATCTCTTCCTGCTACTGAAGATAATTCTTCTTCCATCTCTTTGGGGAAGACTTCTGGTTTAGCTGTACAAATTCCTGCGCCTGAATCAATGTAGGCTGCAAAATATTCTGAACGATATTTTTCATATATCATTCCGACGGGAATGTATATGGAGAATGGACTGGTGCTCATTTAATTCTATATCTTTTTCAACCCACCGTAAACTCCATTCCATATCTTAATCTATAGAGTTAGCTGCTCTGGGTTCTTCCGGGGCTTCCCTCAATAACTGTTTCAATTTTTCCAATCTTGAGAACTTCTTGATATCTTAATAGGGAAGGTTGTTGTAAGTGATATAATGCACCACAAGGGAAGCCATTATCTTTCTGAGTAATGTCGAATATCACTTCTACACCTCTCCATCCTTCTTGACACTTCAACTCTCCATTAGTATTGGACACTTCAGGAGCTCGAGTGCTCTGGCTGATTCTTGGACCATCCCATTGAGGTCCATTAATCATTCTGTCTTGTTGGAAAGATATTCTCCTTGGGTCGATCATGAGGCTCTTGCTTTTATTAAGAACCAGACTATCTTGTATCCTCGTGTCGATCTCTGATTATTAGAGATTGCATGATCTCTGGTAAGATAGCTTTTTCCACGTCCTCTAAGATTCTTGGTATCTCTATGAACTCTTTTTTCAAGAATACTTATGAATGATGAATATTCGAGAATGTATAGGAAATCTTGTATATAATCGAGTAGGGTCTGTTCCTCTCCTTCATTAGATCTGGCCTCTTGAAGTTTAGATGAAGAGTAAGGACTCTACTGAAATCTCGATCTGCCAAATTATACGCAATCCTTGGGTAGACATTGAATGCCAATTTTCCCACATATAAATTTCATGTGATTGCTCCTAGACACGAATCTTTGATATTTGAGATTCTTTTGTCAAAGAGAGCGAGATTTAATGGCGAATCAACTCCTTATTTAAAAGTTGATTTTATAATTACTCTAATGACTCCAATGTGGATCCATGAAAGTGTATTCGCCATTTATCTTTTAAGTTCGCTCTTAATCTCCTGGATTTCTCTGTAGGGGATTAGTTGCATCTCGATTTGGTTTCCTGTGTATTATGTGGGTATAGCGAATTCTCCCATGGAAACTCTGTGGATAATTTGGTGTTTCCGGTTCCTCAACCCCAACTTATCCATCACCTTTTCCATTGCTCCTATTGAAAATCCTTCATACATTTGGAGTATTGGATCTTCTTTCATTATTCCCATAAGTGTCTTATGAGAAACCGTTATATGCGAGAGGAATCCTGACATATCCTCCCTAAGCCTAACTACTTGTTGAAGAAATTCTCCTTCACTCTGATTCTAAATATGATTCAGTTCCGTATTCAGAGTAAATTTCTTTTTTCATATATGTTTTCATCTGAGGGTATATCCTCAAATTGATATACCTGTACCAGATCTTGATAGTAGACAGCTTCTTCGAACTCTTGGGTTGTCACGAACTGCCTAACTCCTCTTTTTTGATTTTCAGGGCAATTTGTAGAATGTGACCTTTAACTCCACACGTCCAACAATTACAATCTTTAAAACTTTCATTAGCTCTGGTATGAGCTCATCTGAATGTTCTTTTTGTTGGAGTCCTGCTGGTGCTTCATTGGCTTGAAAATGAGCCCCGACTTCGGCTTGGCCCCGTCCTTTGTCCTGATTTATAGCTCATGGTCTTTTGTTTTGATCAGAACCTTCTTGGTTTCTATGGAAACCTTTTCTTGTTTCTACGAGCATAAGGGTGGATTCTTTCTTTCTTCCGCTTATGTCTCTGTGGATGACCTCCGACTACTGTTGGGATGTCATTTTCAGCACAACATAGAGAAACCGATTTATTAATTCTTCTTAATCTCTTGTAATTCTTGTGAAGCGCCGCCTGGTGGCAACCTCTGTTCTAAAAATCGCTTTAGGCGCCCGCCTAGGCGCTAGGCGCCACCAATCCGCCTACGATTTTGATAGGCGAGAAATCGTACGATATTTAATGGTTTAATTCCTATATTTTTATGTGCTTAATATTCTTATATATATATATATATATATATATATATATATATATATATATATATATATATATATATATATATATATATATATATTTCTCGCATATTTATTATTATGAGTAGTCGAGCACCAATTGTGTGTTTTTGATCTATTTTGCAGTAATTAGGTGTTAAATTGGTGAGTTGAAGATTTAAGGATGATGCATGAGAGTTGCACAAGGAAATGAGAGACAAAACGAGCGAATTGGAGAAAGAACGATTCTGGACTTTCTAGATGGGTTATCGCTGGGATAAACCGTTATAGAAAGCTCTTTGTCGCGTCGATGCTGCTCATGGTCGACCCACCCGCGCGCGCCTGCCCACGACGCTGCCGAGGCCTGCTGCCGGGTGATGCGGACACTGGGTACCATGCTGACACTGGTATACCCAGTGCGATTGTGTTGAGCCCAGAAACCGTTATAGAAAGTGCAGTACACAGTTATGGAAAGTGCTTAACCGACATATAAGGGGCGGAAAACCTATTTTTATAAGAAAACTTGTTTTCCAAGACATATACACCTATAAATACCCCCCACAATCCTTCAAAAATATCTACAACATTAATCCTAGGGTTTCTAAGCCCCAAAAGGAGTTCAAAACACCCAATAACAAGGGAGATTGAAGATTGAAGATCCAAGAGATTTCTTTATTTTTTCTTCTTTTATTTCATGAACTCCATTAGAGAGTGATTATTTCATCTAGTCACAGGGATGTTGAAACCCTCGTGAGATTATATTTTAATTAATTTATGCGTATTTATTTCGTTTTTCATATGAAATTGCTTGTGTTATTCTATTTACATATCATGATTGCTAAATTCATGACATGATTGCTTAATTCTTGATTTGGATTGGCCACCTAGATTAGGGATTTGGTTATCAATTGCTAGAAAGAGAACTGCTTCCCGTGTAATTGTCGTAGTTTTGATTTCTCTGAAGCAACTAATGGTCGCGTATCATTAGGGATAACACAACATAGGTTGAATAAACCGAGCTTATGTGTTTATTGCTTAGATTGCCTGGTTTTTAATGCTGTTATTGGGTTGAATTTAGAGAGCTTATTCTAGGTTATTCAATAATTAGAATCAATTAAAGAGCTTATTTTAGTTGAGTAAACGGTAAAGGTAAATTCGAGTAGCAGAGCTTATTGTTACTTAGGGTTTTTAGTTTCATATGATGAGTGTATTTTATATTGCAATTGGTTAAATGAATTGAACGAGGGTGGAAACTAAACTAGGACTGGAAAGTTATTTTATTATTTATTATTTTCTTATTTATTTCGTTTAATTGTTTTCGTTAATTATTTAGTTATTTAATTTTCTTAGAATAGTTAATATTCTCTACCCCGTTTTCTCAGTTTATTAAAATACAAGAAAATCACAAATTAAACCACACTCCTCGTGGGATCGACCCTTGCTTGCCACTGCTACTAGTTAGTAGAGGAAAGTCGAGGACTTTTATATTCGTCTACATGATAAATATCTCGTAACTCGAGGTAATAGAGAGCTTGTCGATATTTTTTTAGTTTTTCCTCTTCCATACCCCTCGAAATATCCTGTGCCGATAAAATGAAATTTGAATAATTTAGTCATTTTATCGACTATTCCTTTTAATGATTCTCCAAATATAACTTCTATTTTTATATCTGATCCTGTTAAATCCCACGCGATCATTACCGATCCTTCAAGACTCATTTCAAGGAGTAAAATGAACCCTTCCTTATCTAGGCCGAGATTTCCAGCCGCAATTCGCATTTCTGATGCCCAATCGTCTATTAGTTTCTCTCGATTCTTGAAATTTGGGACATCCAGATTTACCATCAATCCATACGGATGTATGAGATCAAGTTGAGACTTCCCATATGGCGTGTTGAGAATGTTGAACGTTGCCTGGTACCCACTATATCCGTATGATCTCTTTTTATGGTCAAATCCCCGAGATATGACATTGGTACATCTGGTACTGGTTCGCCTAGATTGGAACTTGGTGGTGGTGGTGCAGGAGCGCTTCTCGAAACCTAGGCCGAAGAATCTTCTGAGTTTATTTTTATATCCATAATACCCAATCCTGTGAAGTATTCAATAAGGTCGTGTGGATTTTCAATGTTAATTTCCTCCATTACTTCTGGGTTGTATTGGAGTTCATTTGATTATAACCATCATCTTTTCTTCCTCCATTGATTGTCTTATAACCTCGATCGGTTTTCCCTTTTGATGTAGAAGGGGTTCCGTTTTGAAAGTTATACGTCGTCTTCCTCCGGATGTACTTGACTTAGCTTCAAGGGCCTTGATTCGTTTTTTAACATCAATTAGGATTTCTCGTGTTTCCTTTTGATGTTCATGTATCTCTTTCATCTGCATCTGGATTCGTTGTTGATGGTGGTCGATGTCTTGTACAATTTTTTGGATTTTTATAAGATCTTTAGGATTCTTAGAGGAATCGAATATCACCTCGTTGCAGTTGGATCTATTGATGAGATTCATGATCGACATCCCTATGATTCATCAGATTCGTCTTTAACATATGATTTACCCAAAGGTAACTCAGGTGATACGCCTTTTGTTTCTCGCATTGTCTCAAGGTTTTCCTGTTGACTTTGGTGAGAGCTCGTTCAACATATTGGTTGTCACAATACGTTATTTTCTCTTGATGCTCCAACTAGTATATTTCCAAGATTTGGAAATATCGTCTGAAATGAATACATCTCGAACACTCATTCAAATCCATCTTCTCACTAAAAGTTCTTAATAAACCTAGACTTTGATACCATTTTAAAGACATCATCTCATGACAATTTTCTTAGTATTCTAAACTAAGTATTAATTTCAAAAGTACGAATTATTCAATACATAAGTATTAAGTGCCATTTACATTCAGATACTAAACCATAAATTTTGATTTTTATTCGTAAAAGGACGAAACTCACTAAATAGGCGCAAAATTAAATTTTATAATATAAGAAAATGAACCTAAAGATTAAATTTGTATCAGGGGATGGAGAATAAATTTATTTGAAGGGTGAACCACATAATAAAAGTTGAAATTGAAGATTTATCTCCAAAATTCACGATAAACAAAGACACTAGCCCCATCTACACGTTACCAAATGTTTTCCAATATTGTAGCATCTCTCAACGACCTTTCTTTCTCCCCATTAGTCCATGATGGCACATACGTAATATTCTCCAAATTCAAGGGCTTAATTCTAAAAAACAGCGGGCATTGCAGCCCACGAACGACGATCCGTAGTTTATTAACTGGGCGCGAAGCTAACGAAGTAACGCACTCTCGACACTCTCGTCTCAATTTTTTTTTTTTCTCTAGGAGTCTGTTTATTTTTTGTATGCATAATTAACCCTAAATAAATAAAGAAGGGATATATAAGCCGTCGGAAATAAACCCGTTATCTATCGATCCTGAATTCGAAACCCTAATTGTGATTTACACTCTTCAGTCTGATCTCATGGAGTCCCCGGCGCCGGTTTCTCGCTATATACCTCAGAATTCTAAGTATTCTATTTCCTCTTTTTCTTTAATTTGTGTGAATTTGCGTGTTTCAAAGGGTTGATTAATGTGTGATCGCACAGGAAAAGGGTGTTTCTGGCTGAAAGCTCATCGTCGGGGTGTAACGAGGCGGATGAGTTGGAATTGTCGCCGCCGATTAATCGCGCTTCCAAACCCAAGTCCTCTAAACAAAAAGAGGTGAATAAAGTTTATTCTTCTACGATAATCTTCGTTTTCTGATACATTCAGATTTAGTGATTTGGTTTATCAGTACTTCTGTTGGGATCTGGTGTGAGGGATTGGGAATGCTTTCTCTCTCTCTAGGTCTAATTTCGCTTTTAGTGATACTGGGTTTCTTTTGGATTTATTTATTCATTAGAAATTTCAATTTCCTCCCCCTCTAGTTTTTTTTGTGGGGTGTGGGTGGGTGGGTGGGTTGGGGTTGAGAGTGATTGTTCTGATCGTACGGGATGATATTCAGCAGAATTGAATGCTATAAGGTTTAAATGGGCAGCTGAAACTGGTTTCATTTGGATTCAAGTTTTGAGTTTAAAATCTCTGCATCATATTTCAGAAAATTGTGAGACACAGCGTTGGTAATCTCTGCATCATATTTCAGAAAATTGTTATCGTTGTTGCTTTTGTTCTTGCTTATTTGGTTTTAGTCATTGCAATGACATAGCTTGTGCCTAAGTTATTCTATGTTGGTAAATGGATGGGTGAGCTTTTCAGTAGTGTTAAAAAGCTTATTTATTATTTTGGTGAGTTGCATGTAGATCTTTATTATAAACAAGTTATTGTAGTCTGACTACACCAGACGACTGTTTTCTGATGTGGGATTGTGTAGGATGACATGTAGTGACGGACGTAGGAATTTCATCCCGAGGCCATAGTAATAAACAATAGAGTTAATGTCAAAAAATCCCTAAACTGTTCGCATGTTCACACTTCTAGTTCTCTTGATGTTACATTTAAATGCTATAACTTAAAGAAAAAAAGAAGCCTTCTGATGACTTTTTCTCGCAAGCCTTTTAGCATTTTGGTTGAGAAAAGTCACGGTAAACCAGTTTTGGAAAAAAAAAAACCTGAAAGTTAGGACAACAATGTTTGAATGAATATTAAAAGTTAGAGTGTTTAATTGAAAAGATCTCAGGAAATTAACAAATGAAACTTTGGTGCGCCACTTAAGCATTTTGACTAGAAAACTAGTCAGAAGCCATTTCTGAAAAAAATATATATTGAAAGTTAGTATAAAATTGAATATGTTTGAAGGTTGAGCTAGAATTCTAAAAATGCGAAAAGTTTCGGTATTTTTTAATAATTAACTCAAAAAACACTACACGTCAATTTTAAAATAAACCACAAATTTTTACCATTTTTGATAAAATGAATATAAGATGAAAATTTATGCTTATACTATTTTGCACTATCTATTTTTTTTTTTTGTAAAGATGTAATAGTAGTATATACTTAAAAAATTAAATAATTTCAAGGGACCCATGTTTCTTTCTTTCTTTTTTTTTTTCCTCAGCAGACACCAAAGAAAGAAGTGTTAATGTGATTTGTGTATGAGTTTTAATTTTCCCGCTTTATCTTAGATGATACTATTTCGGATTCATGTAGTTTTCTTTAAAACATTAACTCGCATTTCCTTTTTCTCTATCTTTACCTGGTTGGGTTCAACTTAACATCTGATATTTTAAATTTCTTGAAGGTTATTCATGAAATAATAGACGTTGATATGGACGGAGAAAGTGTAGAAGTTATGTTGACTGATCACGAAGTTGACACAAGTGCCAAAGGCAAGGTGCTTCACAGTTCTGACCTTTGATATTCTTGTTAATTTCATAGTTAAATCTAATTTAGTAGTAATTTGTTACTCATGTTTTCTTACATTTTTTAGGAAGTTATGTCCGATTCTTCCGGCGGTGTTAATAGTTTAGCAAATGATGAAACTTGTGATGATGTAGACGACGACGCCAGCTCTGATCTAAACTATGAAGAGGACGATGATACATATTACGATGATATACTATACGAGGAGGAGCCTCCAACTTTGGAATCACATTTCGATCACATGGATATTCCACCTGGTGTCGAGGTCTCATTCCCCTGGTTACAGGGCTCTCCAAAAAACGACACGAAGGTCCCATCAGCCAGCACTTCTACACATGCAAATACGAAGCTTCTGTCGGACTTGAACTCATCTGACTCTTCGTTGCCATTGGCATACACGCAAATAACCGATCTGTCGACTTTATGGGACAATTCGGTGACGGATGATGAGACGGACGTAGGTAAACATTTAAATGGAAAATTACCTAATATATGGTCTGATTATCTCGGTTTAGGTAAGACAAAAAATTCACAACCCTCTAAGAGTTTATTGTTAAATAAAACCGGTAAGGAACCTTTTTTGCACTCTTCTGGAAAGAGTCAAAGGAAGCCTCGTTCTTCCTCTTCTGCTCTCTATTCCAGTCACTATCTTAGCCAATTTCCTTCTGCTCCATTGTACCCGACTAGTGTGGACGGCATTGGTAGTTATCCTGTTTCTACTCCAAAAATGCCGGCAAAGGGTCTTGGAGTTGGAGGCTATATATCTATGTGGAAGGATTTGCCTATGAATGTGCTTGAACCCTCTTTGTCTGCTTCAGGATTTATGGATGACGATCTATTTACCGGCTCGGCGCAAGATCCTGCGGATAATTTGATTGGTGCATCTCAAGTGGAGACTACTTCAGTGCCGGCCAAGGTGGTCGAGCAGAAGAATTTGGCTGAGGTTTTGCGCAACTTTGAAAATTTTAAGAAATTTGACGTCGTTGAGGATTACTCCGATCACCACTACGCCAAGAATGGTTCTTCTGACAAAGAGGTAAATCACAACTAGAATATTTGTTTTTGTCTCGTCCTACAAGTACTTCAGTTCTTTCCAATATCATCTTTTATGTGACGTGCAGCTACCAAAGAATTGGGCAAAGAGAATACAAGAAGAATGGAAGATTCTAGAAAAGGATTTGCCCGGTAAGTAAAAAATAAAATTTCACCTGAAAACTGTAATTTTTTTTGACGGGTTTAATGCACCAAGCCCCCTTGTTTGCCAAAACTTAATTATATATCATTTTAAATTACTACAGAAAAATTGTTCAAAAATCTGAAATTTATTTTGCTAAAAAATAACAAAAATAAATTCAAAAATGATTCAAATAAGTTTTAATTTTTTATAATTAAATCTGAAAATTGTGCCAATCAATTGTCTCTTTACATATGTCGAAGCTGACGAATAACTTTTACAATTGCTGTGTTCCACTATATTTAGCATTGTTCTGATTTGCCCCAACAGATGAAGTATTTGTGAGAGTCTATGAGGCGAGGATGGACCTTTTGAGGGCTGTCATAATAGGAGCCGAGGGAACTCCTTACCATGGCGGTCTCTTTTTCTTTGATGTCTTCTTTCCGAGCTCTTATCCTAACGTCCCACCTGTATGTTCCTTATTTCTAAACTCAATAAGATTCTCACCTTTACTGTCGAATATCTGTTGTGGATTTGAAATTTCATTACTTTCTTACTTTTATGTGGCAGCACGTCCATTACCATTCCAGAGGCCTTAGAATCAATCCGAATTTGTACAATTGTGGTAAGGTGTGCCTGAGTCTTCTAAATACTTGGGGTGGTAGCCAGAAGGAGAAGTGGATCCCGGGTGTTTCGACCATGTTGCAAGTCTTGGTGTCTATACAAGGGCTGATTTTAAATGCCAAGCCCTATTTTAACGAGCCCGGATATGCGAATATGAATGGCTCTATGGTTGGAGAGAAAAAATCTTCAGAGTACAATGAGAGAACATTTATATATAACCTGCAGACAATGGGGTACAACATGAGAAGGCCTCCAAAGGTAAATTACAAATGTACCCTTGACTTGCAATCCAATTACAAAAAAAAAGGCAATCTAAATACCCTTTATTGAGTTATATACACACACACACACACACGTGTGTGTGTGTGTGTGTGTTTAAACTGAACTCTAAATTATTAGTGATGTGGTTATTGAAAATTAATTTTCCTTTCATTGATTTGCCTTGTAGCATTTTGAGGACTTTGTGGTCGGGTATTTTTGCAAGAATGGTCGTGGTATACTGTTGTCGTGTAGAGCGTATTTGGGTGGAGCTCAAGTGGGGAGTCTTGTTAAAGGTAGGGTTCAGGATGTGGGCGCGGTAAGCAAGAGCTGCTCACAAGAGTTCAAGTCTAGTTTGGCTTTGTTCATGACCACTCTGATTAATCAATTTAGAACAATCGGAGCAAAGGATTGTGAAGAGTTCCTTTATATGTCTGAATTGGAAAAGGAACGAGCGACTGCTGCTAATACTGTTTCTGGGCCACTGCCCCTGGACTTCTCTGTTTAAGTTATTTATTTCGAAAAAACCAATTTTGTGACGTTAAAAGTTTATGGGAAGTAGTAAGACTTGGATACTACTACTACTAGTTGTTACTGATTGGCGTTGATTATTTCGGAAAGTATAGAGCTTTAGTATTGTTATTATTATGACACCAGAATGCTTCGATCACATTTGATAATAAAAAATATGTATATATTGGAAGTGAATATGCGAGTTTGTGCATTATTTATTGTAGCTAGATTTTCCAAACAGGTTTATTCTGTGCTACTCACGGAGTAGTATTATTCCAGATGCATAGTAACCGCAGGTATGTTGTGATGCGTAAAAATCCACAAACATTCTCACATATCTCGTGTGTATTGCGTGTAGAAACTAATCCGAGATTAGCTTAAAAATGTCTCCGGATTATACATGTTTTGATATTTCATTTCAATTTTTTGTCTTCTACGAAAATGTAATTACTAATCAACATTAATATTTTCTACAAATTGTTTTATTCATCCATTCCAATTGTAATTATTAATCATATTTAATTATTACTTTATTAATTCTACCCTCATATTCAATTATTCCCTCTCTCTCTCTCTTTTTTGTTAATTTTTTTTTTCCAAAGTCCAAATTAAGAGTGTGTTTGCAAATATTAAAAAAGTTGATTAATTCCAGTTTTTAGGTATTTCTCACATAAAAGCAGAAAACCGCTTTATTTATTTAATTTTAAACACGACAAGGCACAAGTCTTTTGTATGTGTGTATATGTAGCATGGCGGCAAAGTTTTCTTCGTCACTACTGGAGTGGTCCCCAAGAGGTTTACACATTTCCACTTCAAGTTGAGTTGAGACTGTGTTTCGATACTCAATTTCGCTTGCCTTGTCTGCGTGCGCAGAACGTGTTTGACGAATTGCCCAAATGAATTGCCAAACGTAAAACAAGCGCCAACCGATAACGCACTATTAGTAACACGACTTAAGACTTCAGTAAATATGACAACAACAACAAAAAACTTCTTCTTGATTTTTATATTTTTTCCCCCAGTTGAACCCTTTTGCCACAATGCCTTGTTCATGGTTATACACCTTCTTATGTTTTTTTCTTCTCACTATTATCAGCACAATAAACTCTTCTCCAACTCCAAAAGCTACTGTTTCATACGCCGACCATTGTTCTTCCTTTGTCCCCGAGTCGAGCACCACTAACGGTATTTCCCGACGCTCTCTGCCTAATTTCATCACATCATACGTCAATGGCGGTGACAAACTCCTAGGCGTCAAACCAATAAACGAAACCTATTACTACGTGGGAAATTTCTCAGACTTCGAATTCAACCAAATTACCATAAAACCATCGCCGATGGCGTCTACAAGGTCGCAGGCTTCTTGTCTGTACGGTCTACATATCAATTACAGCAATGAAACCGATACTTCTAGAGCTCGAGGCTCAATCAGGTTCCGGTTGACCGGTTTCTGGTCAAAGATTTCAAGAAAACTCTGTATGTTGGATCTGCGGTTGATGGAATCAGGACCGTTGATCTTGATGCTATTCTTAAGCTCCGTTTTGCCAGTGAGGATCCAAATATTTATACTGGTGTTGTTTGTGGGACTCTGGAGAGTACAAGCTCTGTAGTAAACGATCCAGGGTACTTTGACCCGATTTTCGTGTTTCAGTTTCCGGAACTTCCCAACTACAGCTACTCGCTGGTTTCGGAAGAATTTGGTGGAGGGTTAAATCAGTCTTTGATCTGCAGCCGACCAAGTTATGCTCGATGTTTTCGTCTGTTTTGGAGATGGAGTATGCTTATCTTCTTCTCGTTTCTGGCCCTGAGTCCTATTCAGTGTTCTTGGCCGGAAAAAAAGCTAAGGTTCATGGCGAGATTACAAAATTCGAGTTATGCTTATCAAGAATTTGGTTTCGAGTCAACTTTGATCGGAGAGGCATTGTGGGACATTAAAAAGAATGAGCTGTCCGGCGTCGCGTGTCGGCTCTTGAATCCGGCTGATAATCTAGAGCATGCAGTTGGGGATTGTACAATAAGGTTAAGCCTGAAGTACAATACACTTTGGATCTCAGGAATGAACCAAAAGCTGTTGGTCAATTTTGGAGTACCGAGAAATCTGTCGATTCTGGGTATTTCGGAAAGGTCAATCTTACGAGTTTCAATATTGTGGCTTTCCCGGACCTGAGATATAAGTACAGCGAAAAAGTTGTGCCCTGTGGAAAAGGCTGTGAAGAAAGGGAACTTATATCCAGATGGGCATTCTTATGATATGAGATTTGATCTCTCTGTCAGAAGTTCAAAAGGCGAAGAAATTGCGTGGGGTTTTGCTAAACCTGTTTCGGTCGGAAATGATTTATACAATAGAAACAATATGATTGTTGAACCGGAGTCCACCTCTATTTCTGCACCCGAGAGAAATACCGACATTGCCCCTACAAATATCAGCTACAAAATAACCATTCATCCTTCTAAGTTCAATTTTGTTAATTTGTTTCCAAATCTGAATTTTTCAAATAATTTTCTACAGAGTTTTGATATCACTGCTGAGGGAGTGTATAGTGCTGAAAACGGACATCTCTGTATGGTGGGGTGTGGAAAATTGACTATGTACGGGCGAAATTCGAACCATATCTCTACAGACTGCGAGATTCTTGTGAAATTCCAGTTTGCTTCACTGAACGACACAAAAGGTGGTTTTATAAAAAGGAACAATCGAAAGTGCGCGAAACATATCAGACCCTCTTCGTTTCGAGGATATGAGCTTGTCATCTGCTGCGTATTATGTCGAAGCGGCCAAAAGATTGATATGGAGAATGGATTTGGAGATCACAATAGTCTTGATATCCAACACGCTCTCTTGCATTTTCATAGGGCTACAAACTTTCCACGTGAAACAAAATCCCGAGTTACTTTCCCACATTTCGCTTGTCATGCTGGTGATACTTTGTTTAGGTCACATGATTCCGCTTGTCCTAAACTTCGAAGCCGTGTTCTTGGGGAGCCGTAATAAGCAAACGTTTTTTGTGAGCTCTGATGGATGGGTCGAGGCTAATGAGGTCGCCGTTAGGGTGATCACTATGGTAGCGTTCTTGTTGCATATATGGGCCGCGAAACAAAGCGAAGCCCACGAGGAAAGCTTGAGGTCCGAGGAGAAAAAATCCGTTTTCGTTTCGGTGCCATTGTACGTCTTCGGTGGCTTGCATACTTTACTATTGAAAATATTCTGTCTGGGGCGATTTGAGGTCTTATGCCGGTTTGATTCTTGATGGGTTTCTTTTTCCTCAGATTCTGGTCACCGTTTTCAGTTGCTCGCTCGAGAAAGCCTTGGCTCGTTCATTCTACATGGGGACGAGTGCGATTCGATTGGTGCCCCACGTCTATAATCAGTAGAGGGCACAAAATTATCGGACCGATGATGTGAACGGGGCGTATGAGTATGCGAACCCAGCCGACGATTTCTACTCCATGGCCTGGGATGTGTTGATTTCTAGTGGGGTGATCGCGTTGGCCGTGATAGTCGATCAAATTTAGTAGTAATATTTAATCCTTTTTGCTTACCTTTAGGAAGATATGTGTGGTCTTAATAGTTTAGCAAATGATGAATCTGGGAATGACACACTGACATCAAAAAATGGTGGTGTCTCACAAGATTCAGTAAATATAGATGATGACTTCAGCTCTAATCTATACTATGGAGAGGATGAGTGGATAAGATGCACAATAATATTATGATGATATACTATACAAGGACTATGCAACCTCAGGGGGTGTTTTTCAAACGTATATAGATAATTTTACTGTAAATGTGACTTTATATTGTTCACAGCTTATACACGGTATCCAACCGTCGGTTCCACTCGGACAGAGTGGTATATTAATTGATATATAATCTTAATCTTGGGGGAGTCTACACAGTGTCCATATGGCTACCATTCCTCCGCGCCCTGTCAAGGCGGAAGCTGCGGGTTCGAGCCCCGCCAGTCCCGAGATGTTAACATTTGATAATAACCCTTAGATTGGATGTAATACCACAAAATTAACACAGGACTACAATTAGGCAAGTTTCATCACAATCTTTAGATCATCTTCAGATAAATTCTTCTTTGTTCTCCAATATTGCGTTGCTTTTTGCGTTATTTTAAAGTTTGGAACAACGCAACGCCAGATTTGGAGTATACGCCAATTTTTTCTTCTTTAAATTAGAATGTAAATTTTGTATTAGTGATAAATATTGTTATTTTTTTAATTAATATTATAGATAATATTAAATAAAATTCAAATTGTATGTAATTAAATATTTTGAATAATATAATGTCTATTTTAATAAAAATATAAATTTAAAAGTATTATTAATTTATAAATTAAACAAAATTTATTTTTATTAGTTTTTCATATTTTAGTTATTTTAATGTGATGATTTTTTTAAACTAATTTGATGTTTAATTTGATGATGGCGATGAAGATGATGATGATGATAATAATAATAATAAGTATTAAAAAGACTAGCCGTAAAATTACAATTTAAATATAGAAACATAGAATTACCAATATGAATGTTATTTTTATTTTTTTTAAATATTATATGAATGTTATTCTAATTTTGCTATTATCCAATTTCTATTTACTAAATTAATAAAATATTTATCTAAAAAATTATAGTTTTTTTTTTCTTTTTAACGTGATACAGCAGGTTAGCAACGTTATGGGAATAGAAATAGTACATCCAAGTGCATGATTGACAAATGATGTGGCAATATATTATTGGTTGAATAATGAGGGTATGGTACACTATAAAATGACCAAATGTACTGAAGAATTTTCCATAAAAGTTATTTTATTTGCAATTCAAGGTGGCACCGTATAACTGGCCACACATGGAGATCCACCGGGCATTTGGACTTGCTAACATGATTGGACCGGCTCGATAGATTCTTGTGCACCAATCACACGGTGCCACCATCGGGAGCACTGTAGAATTTATATATTTTTATATTAAAATACAACAATTAGCAAGATATAAAAAGAAAAGAAAAGAAAATTTAGGGGCAAATTATTAGATAAATTATGATGTGCGTTGTATTATATATTGGAGTGAAAAAAATATTTTAATGTGATAAATGTTCATTTTTGTTACAATAAATTTTTATTTATTGTGATAATTTTTCATCTTTATCGTGACAAATGTACATTTATGATTATGAAATAGCTATATAAATATACATATCCATTACCATCAATCTCAATATAATAAGTGTATAATTTTTCATAATATAAATTAGCACGTAAGAATTGTATGATCAATCACACACATGTATATCTCATTTGTATTAAATATTCATGTATAGATATACATATAGCATACATACGAATGTACGTAATAATAACTAACCTAAGGTTGTTCATTCAATTTAATCCGCTAATCGATAACCGAATTTATCGTAAACATAAATAACCTAATTTGCTTATCAATTTTAACCACTTCGATTGATATTTATGTTTACCATATTACCTGAACCAAATAGTATTTTGGTTAGTTACAGTATCAACGTTTTGAAAATAAACTACAAATACAATTTATATTTTAATAATTAAAAATATATAAATATAATACATAATCATACAATACATAAATTAATATGAATAAATAGAAGACATATGTAAGTAAAATATGCAATACATTTAACTTTGATTGAAATCATATTGCCCCACGAAATTGCACATTTCTCTCGGGTTATCCCTCGAACTTGCGAACTTGCACAATTAGATTGGTTTGCTCTCAAACATTGGTTTGCTCTCAAACATTGGTTTGAATCATTTTGCCCTCTCAACATAAAAGATAATTTTAAGCAAAACTTGATTAGAACGTTTTTTAACTCTTCATTGTCATGCTGACATTGCGTTATATACATATTATGCTTATAAAAAGTGATGTTTTTGATCTAAATGACAGGTTGGGATCGAGACAACATGGACTTGGTGAAAATAACTTTTTTTTTTGATCATTTTATTAGTCGTAAACTGAGTTACAAATTTCCCCGTGAATGACATAAGAAGAGTTTATTCCGGTTAACCAAACCATCGATTGTGGTTTGTGATCAACAATTCAATTATCCATTGTCCACGGTTCACGGTTAAAATTAAAATCGTGAACCGATTGCAGGCGGTTCAGTTCTCATTTGGAAAAATCTCAAACCACCAGTTTTGATTATAACTGACGATTTAACTGCGCAAGAAAAAAGGCGTGAATTGGCAGCAAACCGCCGGTTCAAAATCAACGTCTCATATGATATAATTGTTGGAAAAAAAACTGGCGGTTCAAACCAAAACCGTCGTTAACTGGGGAATCAGTGGTTCTAACGACTAGTTTTTTTAAACTCATTTCTACACCTATGAATAACCCCCATCAATAACACCATTTCTCACACCAATTTATCTCTAATCTTCTTATTGTCTTCTACTTCTAAACTTTAAGTTGTAAAAATACTATCAAAAATTAAGTCTCGACGAAAGAGATAAAAATTATGTTGAAATCAAGTTCAATGGTAAAATGATTATTTTAAAACCAAACCCAACAGATCAAAATGGTGTAAACCAAAGTTTAGGAGACAAAATGATCAAGATGTACAAGTTCAGGGGATAAACCGACCAAAATGTTCAAATTCCAAGGACAAAATAATGGACACAAATATTGTCACCCAATTTATTATTAGTTCATCATAATAAAAGATTTTATTACAAAAATGTCAAAATTACCTTCAAACCCTACACCAAATACATTTCATGAACCCTCCACCCTCACCCCAGCAGTTGACATCACCACCGACGCCGTCTCCATGTGACGTTGGCCGTTGAAGAACTTAAAAACAAAAAATGCACACATAAACATGCTGTCGCTGCCATGACTGCCATTGGAGAGAAAAAAAGAAAAAAAACACGTCTGGAAAAAAGTATTCGGACCATATTGAACACAAAATAAATATTCAAAAAATCGCCCCGAACACAAAAAAAAAAAAAATTCTCTTTTTTTAAGCTAAAGAAAGGGCTGTATGGATTTTCTCGAACAACATTGTATCGTTCGATCAAAAAATTCGAACAAACAAGTTGTATTTGAGAAACCAGAGCCGAACACCCCTAGTTTTGCATATTTTTCTTCCTCTTTGCCGCTCAATCCGTCACTTACCTTTCACCACCAATCGCCTTTTTTCTTCTTCCTCTTCGGCGATAGCGATGGCAGCAACAATAGAGAGGCGCGACCATGACAACATGGTTTTTTTTTTTTTTTTTTTTTTTTTTTTTTTTTTTTTTTAAATTTGTTTTTCAATGGCGGCAACTATGACGACGCAGCGTGATTGGTGACAGTGCTTAGCAGCAGCTAGGATATTGGCGAATGGTTAAAGAAAATGATATAATCGACGTGTTCAGGATTTGAAGGCAGCGTGATTGGCGACATTGCTTGGCAGCAGCTAGGATTAGCACTGTCAAAACGAGCCAAAGCCGCGAGCTAGCCCGTCAGCCCGCGCAAACGGGCGGGCTTGGGCCGCCCTTCTTGCAGCCTGTTTGATCGCGGGCTTTTTTGGCCCGCTTCGAGCGGGCTGGCCTTTTTTTTTAATATTTTTTTATAATTATAATTATAATTTATATTGGTTAAATTTGAATGCATATTTGTATTTTTTTATTTTCTATGAGTCCATTATAATACTTTAAATATTATAATAATTTTTTTTAATTTTAATTTTATTTTTTATAATTTTTTACATAAAAATAAGATTTTATTAAAAAAAAAAGGACTGGCCCGCGGGCGGGCTACGAACATAGAATTTCCCAGCCCGCGAAAAAAATGGGCTGGCCCGCGCTCACCCCGTTTTGGGCCGCGGGCCAGCCCGTTTTACAGTGCTCGCTAGGATATTGACTAATGGTTAAATAAAATGATATATTCGATGTGTTTAGGATTCGAAGGGTTAATTTTGATTTTTATTGAAATTTCTTGTTTATAGAATAAACTCATGAATAAACGGGGCTTAACATTCCTACCCCAAAATATATATTCAAATTAAAGTTCGGAGGCCAAACAGGTAAAATGTGGGTATTATGCACGTGTTGTAACAAGTAAAATGTATGTTTACCATTCTAATTCGATCAATTCAATTTTGTTTGTAAATGAATTAACCGAAACCTTTCAAATCTTTAACCATTAACCAAACTAAAAGTCTGAACCGCGCTCCTCACCCAGTCTCCGTCGAAACCTTTGTCCGTTTTGTGCGAGGAGAGAAGAGGAGAGAGGGAGAATTTCTTTTTCCCCTCCATCTCTCTCGATTACCTCCTATCTTATTCCTAATCAGGAGTTAGGTTTTTCTGTCTCCGATCAAAATAATACGAGATTCAAGTTCAATTTCTCATTGCAATTTCAATTATTAAAGTTTTAATGTTGCTGGTGGCGTTCTCCGTTGGGTGGTCATGTGGCTGATATATGAGTTGACCCCACCATTCAATCTTATCGCCATTAATAATGAAATTCCTGGTTTTGTTTATTGCTCCGCCTTCTTCCCCATTTTAGCCCAAACACTACATAATCGAATTTTTGATATTTCCAATTTATTTTCTTGTTATGGATTTTTGATAGCCGGAGATTTGACCGTTTTTTTCTAATGGATTTTTCCGGGTAGAAAACTTAAATGAGGGGGTTTTCGGAAACAGAGATGGCATCTGGGGTGGAATTTGATGACGATAATCATGACGTCAATGAAACTAAGGGAAGCATGTGGGTTTTGGATCAGAAGCTTGACCAGTCAATGGATGAGGAAGCTGGAAAACTTAAAAACATGTACAGAGAAAAGGTACATGTAAACTAACTCCACACTTTCTTCTTTCACTATGTTGTTGAAGATAAAATTTTGCTAACCATTTGTTGTTGTAACTTTTTTTTTTTTAATTAAAAAAACAGAATTTCTCAACGATTTTGCTCTTAAGGCTCGCATTCCAAAGCCTAGGAGTGGTATACGGAGACTTAGGAACATCTCCCTTGTATGTGTTCTACAATACTTTTCCTCACGGGATCAAAGACCCGGAGGACATTATCGGTGCCCTTTCGTTGATTATATACTCCATTATGCTAATCCCCCTGCTTAAGTACGTGTTCATTGTGTGCAAAGCTAACGACAACGGTCAAGGAGGGACTTTTGCGCTTTACTCGTTGCTTTGTCGGCATGCTAAAGTGAATACAATCCCTAATCAGCACCGGACGGACGAGGATCTGACGACTTATAGCCGTAGCATGTTCGACGAGCGTTCGTTCTCAGCGAAAACCAAGATATGGCTAGAGGCGAACGCGTTTAGAAAGAACTCGCTTCTTGTTCTAGTACTCGTTGGGACGTGCATGGTGATTGGCGATGGGATTCTAACTCCTGCTATTTCTGGTAATTATGCTTTTACCTTAATTAATTCCTTTTATTCATTTTTTCTGTTGAGTATTAATAAATGGAAAATAAAAAAATGTTGCAGTTCTTTCGGCTGCCGGAGGGATCAAGGTGGACTATCCGAAGATGAGCAACGGTACTATATTATATATATATATATTTCTACAATCAAAACCGATATTAAGAGGTGGGGCCGGTATTATTGATGCAGATGTGGTTGTAGTTGTTGCGGTATTCATATTGGTCGGTTTGTTCAGCGTTCAACACTATGGCACGGATAAAGTTGGCTGGCTTTTTGCTCCAATTGTGTTGCTGTGGTTTCTCATGATCGGCGGCATCGGCATATTCAATATATATAAACACGACAGCTCAGTTCTCAGAGCCTTTTCACCTGTGTACATATATCGCTACTTAAAAGCAGGACGGAAAGACGGTTGGATGTCCCTTGGAGGGATTATGCTCAGTATCACAGGTCAGTTAAGGGGGGCCCACCTGTTTTCGTTTTGGCAGTGGAAGATACAAACTAGTGGATATATATATATATGATTTTTCTTAAAAAGATCTCTCCGGCCTAGCCCGTCTACGTCCAAACAGTGTTAAAAAAATAAATTTATTGAACCATATAAGTCAAAAAAAAAAAAAAAATCGCTGGGCCCACCCTATTGTCCTCCTGGCTCCGCCATTGTGTATATATCCGAGTTTAAGTTCTGACACTAGTTTGTATATATGTAATGCAGGGACCGAAGCACTTTTTGCCGATCTTGCCCATTTTCCAGTTTCAGCTGTACAGCTTGCTTTCACACTAGTTGTGTTTCCTTGCCTTCTTCTAGCCTACTCAGGGCAAGCAGCGTACCTCATGGTAAACAAAGAACATGTAGTCGATGCGTTTTATCGTTCGATTCCAGGTGTGGGTTTTTCAACCTTTCATGTGGATATGGTATTGCTTTAGATATTACTGAGTTGGAAACTCATTTTGTTCAAATGTATACTGTATGTGCAGAAAGGATCTACTGGCCAATGTTTGTTATTGCAACTTTGGCCGCTATCGTTGCTAGTCAAGCCACCATATCTGCTACTTTTTCAATAATCAAGCAGGCTCTTGCGTTAGGATGTTTTCCAAGGGTCAAAGTTGTACATACGTCGAAAAAGTACCTTGGGCAGATATACATTCCTGATATGAATTGGATCCTTATGGTACTTTGTATTTCCGTAACTGCTGGGTTCAGGAATCAAAGTCAAATAGGAAATGCTTACGGTGAGTAGAAGTGTCATCCAAAACTCGATGTACTTGTATTTTTATAGTTAGGGTTTGCTTGGTTGAGCCATTCACTCTGTAGTGTTTGGTAAAAACTCATAATCATCTCCGATTAAGCCAAAAAAATTCATATTGGGAAATAGCTATAAATCGTAGCTTTTATGATTAACTACTAGTTGATTGAAATCACATTTTATTTTACGGTTTTACAGATATATTCTTCTTAGGCATAAGAAAATCTTTATATAGTATTATTATTATTATTATTATTTCTTAATTTTTATGTATATTGTTTTTAGGAAATCTTTATCTATAATAATATTTTTTTTATCATTTTTTTTATTTTTTCTTGTTTTTTATGTATATTATTTTTGTATCTTTTTATTATGTCTATATTGGTAAGTTAATATTTAATCAGCTACTCTAATTGGCTAATTTACCAAACAACAATTTAATATCAGCTATCAGGTAAGCTCAATCAAACACAACCAAGCTGACACTTGATTAGATAACTATTGTAACTTTTATGTGACATTTGTGTATGATGACGTGGCAACAACAGGTACCGCGGTGGTGGTCGTCATGCTCGTGACAACCTTCCTCATGACACTCGTAATGCTACTAGTTTGGCACTGCCACTGGCTCCTCGTCCTATTGTTCACTTTCTTTTCCCTAGTGGTGGAGTGCACGTACTTCTCGGCGGTGCTTCTCAAGGTCGACCAAGGCGGCTGGGTCCCTCTCGTCATTGCCGCCGCTTTCCTCCTCATCATGTACGTGTGGCATTACGGAACGGTCAAACGCTACGAGTTTGAGATGCACAGCAAGGTCTCCATGGCTTGGATCCTAGGGCTGGGCTCCAGCCTAGGGCTGGTCCGCGTGCCCGGGATCGGGCTCGTCTACACCCAGCTTGCTAGCGGCGTACCTCATATCTTCTCGCACCTCATCACCAACCTCCCCGCGATACACTCCGTGGTGGTCTTCGTGTGCGTGAAGTACCTTCCGGTGTACACCGTTCCGGAAGAAGAGCGGTTTCTAGTGAAGCGTATCGGGCCGAAGAGCTTTCACATGTTCCGGTGCGTGGCGAGGTACGGTTACAAGGACCTTCATAAGAAAGACGACGGGTTCGAGAAGAAGCTGTTTGACAATCTGTTCGTGTTTGTCCGGCTAGAGGCAATGATGGAAGGTTGTTCAGACTCGGACGACGAGTACAGTTTAGACGGTGACGGGGAGAAAACGCAGCATTCGATGGAGTTTCTATTGAGAGATGATGATGATGACCACACATGTACGTCAAATGCTGATGTCACGATTGGGTCCATTGGTGGATCAGAGATGCGTTTGATCTCAGGGAGGAAGAGCGAAGTGGACGAGTTGGAGTATTTGAGTAGTTGTAGGGAGGCTGGGGTGGTACACATCCTGGGGAACACGATAGTTATAGCGAGCAGGGAATCGAGGATTTATAAGAAAATAGCTATCGACTACATATATGCTTTCCTTAGGAGGATTTGCAGGGAGAATAGTGCTATTTTTAACGTACCTCATGAAAACCTTTTGAATGTTGGCCAGGTTTTCTTTGTGTGAATAAGTTGTTGGACAATTCATAAAAAAAGGGGGGAAATTTTAATGGCCTTTTTTTTGTCCCCTCTTTTCTTTTTAACTTATAGATATGAGTTGTGTTTATTTATATTGCCTGAGAAACTTAACTAAGGACTGGATTAAATCAAACCTCCTAACTTATAGTGTGTGTGTGTGTTTTGGTGTTGTATAATCTAGATTTTAGTCCTATTGCCTGTTGATCCATTTGTATTAAATTAGACAAGATGGATAACATAATTTAGTTTGCTACTTATAGCTTGTATGGTAGCTTTTTTACACTGACTTGGCTGATTAAAATCATTTGCAGTGAAGCGAAGCTCATCACATCGTCTATGGAGAGGTAATATTTTGTTTGTAATTCAAAAACAACTTAGATTTACTGGAATGGGTTATGTTCAATTTCATGAGAGAACCTTGTGGTTCCCGGGATACGATATATGTTCCGTTTGTTTGCCTCCACTCTAGTTTATGTCGACTTTTTAATGTCCAGTAGAGTGACTTGGTTTTTTTTTTTTTTTGGTATTTTATTATTTTCAGGGTTTTTAGTTTTCTTGGTTTTCACTGATTAGAAAGGTTTTTCAAATTTTCTTAGTTTTTTTATTTAGGGTTTTAATTTTCTACTTTTAACTCATAACAGATCGATGTGTGCATAGTTGTTCATCATCAGATCACGTACTTTAAAAGAAAAGGCGCTGGTTAGGGTTTGATAAATCGTTGTGCGCGGCTAGATCATTCTTCATGCGCACAGACAGAAAGACGGACAATATGGGGATCCTCTCCGTCAATCCAATAAATTTGAAATCCAAACTCAAATCCCTCTCCGAGGCTCATCGATTTGAAGCAGCCTAACAATAAACTCATGTTTTTGGTATAACATAGCTCCCCTGTCCCTCCTATCCTGATAATCCCTCCGCTAGCTGCAACCAACGAGTTCAATCCCTCGATCTCTACAGTTTCGGGTTTGATCCCGCGTCTCAGGACTGCAAGCTGATAAGATATCTCGAGTTTCTTAATTTGAATCGTCCCGGCCCTTTTGTGCACCCTTTACTAGTTGAGCTCTATTCACTCAAAACCGACTCGTGTGTTTGCATTCACATAAACGGCTTTCATCATTGGGCAACAAGTGGCCGTCTCGATGATTTCATCCTCTCATTCGACTTTGTTGACGAGAAGTTTTGTCCGGATCGTATTCCTCTGCCCAAAACCGATTTATATATGGGATTTTTTAATTTTCTTCTTGTTGAGTTCGATGGGTTCCTCACTGCTCTTGTTCACTCGGAGCTCGGAATAAGTAGTAGTGAAAAGCCACCTTTTAGTTTCGAGGTTTGGGTGTGGAATGATGGATCATGAACTAGAAGAGCGTCCACTGTTATAGCCGGTGTCCGTGTTACCAAGGTAGTGGGCCTCTTCGGAAATGATAAATTGTTTCTTCAGGGTGAGCTACTGCTTTTCGACTGTGGAACGAGCAAGTTGGAGAGAGAGTCTAGCACTCATAGTATATCTCTGTTATTGTTGACATTTCCGAGTCAAAACTTTTTTTTTTGGGGGGGGACATGTTTCATGAAACTCCTTTCTGATTATTTTGTTTTAATTCAATTTCTTTCAATCATAAACGAACCAAAAGACCTTTATCTAATCTAATTACCAAAAAAGCTATAGGGGCGTTTACTTCAAGTTAACAAAAGTCCAAGCCTTCGTAATAGATTCCAACATCAACTTGTATAATAAAATAGCCAATATGAAATGCCCCCCCGTCTCGAAGTGTACCCTGTACAAAAAGAAAATCGTCGTTCCTATTGGTAGTGACTGGTTAATGCAATAAATTATTACTATTATAGTCTACAGTTCACTCACTCTCAGATCCATACCAAACCAAATACTTTGCATTTGCAGGAAACAGAGTGCCTTCTTCTTCTTCTTGATTTCCAGCTCCTTTTGAGTTTCCTTTGAACCCTTTTGCTACAATGCCTTGTTCATGGTTTTACACCTCATTATGCTTCTTTATTCTCACTATTATCAGCACAATAAACTCTTCTCCAACTCCAAAAGCTACTGTTTCATACGCCGACCATTGTTCTTCCTTTGTCCTCGAGTCCAGCCCCACTTCTCACATTCTCCGGCACCCTGCGCTTACTCTTTCCACACCATATTTGACCGGCGGTGTCAAACTCCTAGGCGTCAAACAACTAAATCAATCCTCTTACTATACTGGAAAACTTC
The DNA here is from genome assembly GCA_014905375.1 of Phtheirospermum japonicum. Classification (NCBI taxonomy): domain Eukaryota; kingdom Viridiplantae; phylum Streptophyta; class Magnoliopsida; order Lamiales; family Orobanchaceae; genus Phtheirospermum; species Phtheirospermum japonicum. The sequence continues at coordinate 995,404 of BMAC01000001.1, read as the reverse complement.
TCAAACTTCGAGTTACACCAAATTACCAAAAAACCATGGTCGAGGGCGTCTACAAGGTTGAAAGTTTCTTGTCTATATGGTCTCCGTATCAGCCTTACAGCAACGAAACCGATAACTCTGTCTATGCCGGCTCTTATTACCGTAGAAGCTCCAGAGCTCGAGGCTCGATCAGGTTCCGGTTGACCGGTTTCTGGTCAGAGATTTCGAGAAAACTCTGTATGGTTGGATCTGCGGTTGATGGAATCAGGACCGTCGATCTTGATGCTGTTCTTAAGCTCAGCTTTCCTAGTGAGGAGGATCCAAATATTTTTACCGGTGTTGTTAGTGGGACTCTGGAGAGTATAAGTTCTGTAGTAAATGATCCAGGGTACTTCGATCCGATTTTCGTGTTTCAGTTTCCGAAACTTTCCAACTACAGCTACTCGCTGGTTCCGGGAGAATTTGGTGGTGGAGGGTCTTTTTCCGGTGATCCTGAGGCTGTGAAAAAAAATCGATCTTTCGGTTTGCAGCCAATCAATATATGCTCGATGGTTTCGTCTATTTTAGGGATGGAATCTCAAATTGGGTTATTATCCTCTGGTTTTTTCGCTCTGAGCCTGATTCAGTGTTCCGGGCCTGAAAAAAAACTAAGGTTCATGGCGAAATTCCAAAACATGAGTTATGGTGATCAAGAATTCGATCTTGAGTCAACGTTGATCGGAGAAGCGTCTTGGGACGATAAGAGCAACGAGCTGTCCGGCGTCGCGTGTCGGCTCTTGAATCCGGCTGATAATCCGGAGCATGCAGTGGGGGATTGTACAATAAGGTTAACCTTAAAGTACAATACAAAATGGACTCTCAGGAATGAACCGGACGTGGTTGGTCAGTTTTGGAGTACCAAGAAAGTTGACAAATCTGGGTACTTCGGAAAGGTAAATCTCACAAGTTTTGATCTTACGCCTTTCCCGGACCTGAGATACGAGTACAGTGAATTGGGTCGAGTGAAAAAGTTGTGCCCCGTGAAGAAGCCCGCGAAGAAAGGGAATATATATCCAGATGGGCATTCTTATGATATGAGATTCGACTTGTCTGTCAAGGACTCAAAAGGCGAAGGAATTGCGTGGGGTTATGCGAATCCTATTTCCGTCGGAAATGATTTATACGATAGAAACAATATGGTTGCTGGGGATGCCTATGTATCTACGGAAACTCCTCTGCATGAGAAAAGTATCAGCATTGCCCCTACAAATATCAGCTACAAAATAGCCATCAATACTAACAAGGTCAAATTGGTTAATTTGTCTCCAAAAGTGAAAATCTCAATGGAATTTACACACAGATGGGATATCACTGCCGAAGGCGTGTATAGCGCTGAAAACGGACATCTCTGCATGGTGGGGTGTGGGAAATTGACAACGTACGGGAGAAACTCGACTCACATCTCTATAGACTGCAAGATTCTTGTGAAATTCCAGTTTGCTTCACTGAACGACACAAAAGGTGGTTTTATAAAAGGAACAATCGAAAGCACGCGAAACAAAACAGACCCTCTTCGTTTCGAGGATATGAGCTTGTCATCTGCTGCGTATTATGGCGAAACGGCCAAAAGATCGATATGGAGAATGGATTTGGAGATCACAATGATCTTGATATCCAACACGCTCTCGTGCGTCTTCATAGGGCTACAAATTCTCCACGTGAAACGAAATCCCGAGGCCCTTTCTCGCATTTCGCTTGTCATGCTCCTGATTCTTTGTTTAGGTCACATGACTCCACTTGTCTTAAACTTCGAAGCCGTGTTCTTGGGGAGCCGTAATAAGCAGACGTTATTCGTGAGCTCTGATGGGTGGCTCGAGGCTAATGAGGTCGCCGTTAGGGTGATCACTATGGTAGCTTTCTTGTTGCAGATACGTTTAGTCCAATTGGTTTGGACTTCAAAACGAAGTGAAGCTAACGAGAAAAAGTCAGTTTTCGTTTTGTTGCCGTTGTACATTTTCGGTTGCTTGCTTGTTTTAGCATTGAACTGGGCTAGGAACCGAACATGTTCTCTTTGGGTCGATTTGAGGTCTTACGCCGGTTTGATTCTTGACGGGTTTCTTTTTCCGCAAATTTTACTCAACGTTTTTGGAGGCTCGGCCGAGAAAGCATTGGCTGGATCGTTCTATGTGGGGACGAGCGCGGTTCGATTGGTGCCCCACGCGTATAATCAGTATAGGGCGCACAATTACCCTACGTTTGATGTTAACGGGACGTATTACTATGCGAATCCAGGTGCGGATTTCTACTCAACGGCTTGGGATGTGTTGATTCCTTGTGGGGTGATTTTGTTGGCTGTGATCGTACTTCTGCAGCAGAGGAATGGTGGCCGTTGGATCCTTCCTCGGAGGTTTAGGGAATTTGAACCCTTATGAAAAGTGCCTATATAGAGTTGTCAATGAGTGAAGAGTATATGCAGTGTAGCAGAATATTGATCTTACTTCTCATGCAAATGTGTGTTTTACAAAATTTCATTTTCAGTTCAATGAATCAGAAAAGGTTTTTGGCTAGAAGTGCACAGAAATGGAACTCTTAATTGTAACCAGAAAAGCTTGGAAACCAGTTATGAATCAAAGCTAAAAAGGTTGATATTACTATAAAACAGTTCATTGTCTCGATTCATACAAAATATACACATGAAGATGAAATGTGCAGAAAGAATGGTGACAATTAAACCAAGTATTTTACAATCTTGTTGGATAGTCCAAAATTTGAGGCCTTATTTCCTAAAGCTTAGAATAGGGGAATGGTAATTTGAGAATAACCTTCCTATTTCCAAATCTAACAAGTTAGACAATTGCAAAAAATTAAAAAATAAACAAGGATTATAATAAATAATATTTTAGTTACCAAATTTTGTTTCATATATAGATATCAGAGCATACCATTCATCAAAACTTTGTTTTAGCAAATTCATTTGTGAAAATATATCATTTTCACCTCCTCCAGTGTAGGTTTCTAAATTTTGTTTTGATTTCTCTGAATGAGTACGGATAAAATTGCAAACAAAAAAAAAAGTATTTTTATGTTTGTGCAAAATTTAGAAATCTTTTTGTGTGTTCAATTAATGGGACCGCCAATTTGTTTCCCTCTCAATTTCTAGTTTAATTATAAGGCGTACATGAACCAAAGACCTTTCTCTCTAACCAAATTGCCAACAAAGGCGTTTACTTCAAGTTAACAAAAGTCCAAGTCTTCGTAACAGATTCCTGCAACAACTTGTATATTAACAAAGTAGCCACTAGGAAATGGCCCTTTGTCTCAAAGTCAACAATGCAATAAATTATTACTTCTATTATAGCTCACTCACTCACTCACTTTCCAGGAAACAGAGTGCCTGCAAGGTGTTTGTCAAATTGACCAAATGAATTACCAAAAGCAAAACTAAGTGCCATCAGATAATGGAATATTAGTAACACGACTTAGACTAAAAACAGCAAAAAGAGAGAGAGAGAGAGAGCTTCTTCTTCTTCTTCTTCTTTGCTTTCCTGTTCTTGATTTCCAGCTTTTGTGAGTTTCCATGTCTTTTTTGAACCCTTTTGCTAAAATGCCTTGTTCATGGTTGTACACCTCATTATGCTTCTTTCTTCTCATTATTATCAGCACAAACTCTTCTTCAACTCCCAAAGCTACTGTTTCATACGCAGACCATTGTTCTTCCTTTGTCCCCGAGTCGAGCACCACTTCTCACATTCTCCGGCGCTCTGTGCCTTATCTTATCACACCATATTTGACCGGCGGTGGCAAACTCCTAGGAGCCAAACAAATGAATCAATCCTATTACTATATGGGAAAATTTCTCAAACTTCGAGTTACACCAAATTACCAAGAAACCATGGCCGAGGGCGTCTACAAGATCAAAGGCTTCTTGTCTATACGCTCTCCGTATCAGTATTACAGCAACGGAACCGATAACTCTGGCTATGCCGGCTCTTATTACCGTAGAAGCTCCAGCGCTCGAGGGTCAATCAGATTCTCGTTGACCGGTTTCTGGTCAGAGATTTCAAGAAAACTCTGTATGGTTGGATCTGCGGTTGATGGAATCAGGACCATCGATCTTGATGCTGTTCTTAAGCTCCGCTTTGCCAGTGAGGATCCAAATATTTATACCGGTGTTGTTAGTGGGACTCTGGAGAGTATAAGTTCTGTAGTAAATGATCCAGGGTACTTCGAACCGATTTTCATTTTTCATTTTCCTGAACTTTCTAACTATAGCTACTCGATGGTTTCGGGAGAAATTGGTGGAGGGTTAGTTTCTGAAGTTGCGAAAAAAAATCGACCTTTGGGTTTGCAGCCGCTCAGGTTATGCTCGATGTTTTTGTCTGTTTTGGAGATGGAGTATGATGGAATGGGATCACAAATTGGGTTATTACCGTCTCGTTTTTTGGCACTGAGCCCGATTCAGTGTTCGTTGGATGGAAACAAGCTAAGGTTCATGGCGAAATTACAAAACATAAATTATATTGATCAGGAATTTGATCATGAGTCGACGTTGATCGGAGAGGCATCGTGGGACGTTAAGAAGAATGAGCTGTCCGGCGTCGCATGTCGGCTCTTGAATCCGGCTGATAATCCGGAGCATGCAGTTGGGGATTGTACAATGAGGTTAAGCCTGAAGTACAATACAATTTGGACTCTCAGAAATGAACCGAGAGCTATTGGTCAATTTTGGAGCACCAAGAAAGTTGACGATTCTGGGTACTTTGGAAAGGTGAATCTCACAAGTTTCGATCTTGTGCCTTTCCCGGACCTGAGATATGAGTACAGCGAATTAGGTCGAGCGAAAAAGTCGTGCCCTGTGAAAAAGCCTGCGAAGAAAGGGAATATATATCCAGATGGTCATTCTTATGACATGAGGTTTGACATGTCTGTCAAAAGCTCAAAAGGCGAAGAAATTGCATGGGGTTTTGCTAAACCTGTTTCTGTTGGAAATGATTTTTACGATAGAGACAATATGTTTGCTGGGGTATACTCTACCCAATCGGATGCCTACGCACCTACGTCATTTTCTGAGCCCGTGAGAAGTACCAACATAACCCCTACAAATATCAGCTACAAAATAACCATTCATCCTTCAGTCAATTTTGTTAATTTGTTTCCAAATCTCAAGTTGTCGATGGAATTTCGGCAAAGATGGGATATCACTGCTGAGGGAGTGTATAACGCTGAAAACGGAAATCTCTGCATGGTGGGGTGTGGAAAATTGATAACGTACGGGACAAACTCAACTCATACCTCCACAGACTGCGAGATTCTTGTGAAATTCCAGTTTGGTTCGTTGGGCGACAAAAAAGGCGGTCTTATCAAGGGAACAATCGAAAGCACGCGAAACAAATCAGACCCTCTTCGTTTCGAGGATCTGAGATTGTCATCCGCTGCGTATTATGGTGAAGCGGCGGAAAGGTCGATATGGAGAATGGATTTGGAGATCACAATGGTCTTAATATCCAACACCCTCTCGTGCGTCTTCATAGGGCTACAAATTTTCCACGTGAAACGAAATCCCGAGGTACTTTCTCGCATTTCGCTTGTCATGCTGCTGATTCTTTGTTTAGGTCACATGATTCCGCTTGTCTTAAACTTCGAAGCCGTGTTCTTGGGGAGCCGTAATAAGCAGACGTTATTTGTGAGCTCTGACGGATGGGTCGAGGCTAATGAGGTCGCCGTTAGGGTGATCACTATGGTAGCGTTCTTGTTGCAGATACGTTTAGTCCAGTTGGTTTGGAATTCAAAACAGAACGAGGGCGGCGAGAAAAAGTCCGTTTTTGTTTTGTTGCCGTTGTACATTTTCGGTTGCTTGATTGCTTTACTGTTAAACTGGGCTAGGGACCGAAAATATTCTCTTTGGGGCGATTTGAGGTCTTATGCCGGTTTGATTCTTGATGGGTTTCTGGTTCCGCAAATTTTGCTGAACGTTTTCMGTGGCTCAGCCGAGAAAGCATTGGCTSGWTCGTTCTATGTGGGGACGAGCGRGGTTCGATTGGTGCCCCACGCGTATAATCAGTACAGGGKGCACAATTATCCGYCATTTGGTGTGAACGGGACGTATTACTATGCGAATCCAGGTGCGGATTTCTACTCCACGGCCTGGGATGTGTTGATTCCTTGTGGGGTGATTGTGTTGGCTGTGATCGTATTTCTGCAGCAGAGGAATGGTGGCCGTTGGATCCTACCTCAGAGGTTTAGGGAGTTGGAATTGTATGAAAAGGTGCCTACTACAGTTGTCAATGAGTGAAGAGTATATGAATTCTCATGCAAATGTGTGTTTTTGAATGTGTCCAATTTTGAGTTCAATGAATCAGCAAAGGTTTTTGGCTGTCTGCTGGAAGATAGAAGTGCACAAAAATGGAACTCTTAATTGTAACCAGAAAAGCTTGAAAAACAGTTGTGAATCAAAGCAAAAGGGGAATCATTCTTGCAAGCATGTATGTATTATCCTTTACTAAGAAACACAATTAAGTTGTGATATAACTTCATGTGACAAATTATTCCAAGATCTGATCTTTCTTTTATAAAAACCTTCTTTCCCCCTAAAACATTATTAGGTAACTCTTTAATATTTACTTTACAACAGTTCATTGTTTCAATTCGTATCTAATTCATATGAAATATGCACATGAAACGAAGTGATGTACAATGTTTAAAGGGGGAATTAGTTTTAGCCCAGTGGTTTCATATTCTTTCTTTGAGCCTTCAAAAAAAAAAAATTTATAACGCCCGAGGTATTTGATTAAGGTTTTTAAAGATATTTAAAAGTTTCAAATTGTCATGGGTATTCAAGTTGAGTATTACTTTTTGGATTTCATAATTTGGGGCAAATTATTAGTTGGACCCGGGTGCACCTTATAAGGTGCACTCATTCTCACATATAAAAGCCAACTTACACATTTACACGCGTCCTTCTTCATTTTTTTTCTGAGTGTTCCAATTTCACACGCGCCCTTCTCCATTTCTTTCCCCATCGCGCTTCTCCATTTCTTTCCCCAATCTGAACAAAATCCGAATKMCGCTTCTCCATTTCTTTCCCCAATCTGAACAAAATCCGAATCGCGCTTCTCCATTTCTTTTCCCAATCTGAACAAAATCTGAATCGATTGCTTCTGATAAACAATCGATCAGCGGCGGTGAACTGGCGAGAACTCGCCAAATTACTACAATCGATCAGCGGCGAGTAATCCGAGTAATCCGATTGCTTCTGATAAATAATTTGCTTAACAATCATCAATTATCGGCGAATCGATTGCTGCTGTACAAATTCTTTCAATTCTAAATGGACTTGAATCTGTTACAAGTTCCAATCGACGCGAATCGGATCGAGGGTAAGTTATTTTTTGAAATTGATTTATTTTCGTATTGAATTAGGTTTAAGATATTTCTATTTTTATTGTTGTAGCTATTCCGATTTGTGTTTCTACTGCAATTATTCCGGTTTCTGGGAATGGTGGGAGTTCGAACAATGATGATAGTAGTTCTATTACAGYAGCAGGTATATGATTTCTCCTCTTACGATTCATGAAGGGAATGTGTGATTATCTGTTATTCTGTATGTGATGATATCTGAAATTAGAGTGTGATGATATCGACAATTAGAATGTGATGATATCTGAAAGTAGAATGTGATGATATCTGAATGTACAATGTGATGATATCTGAAAGTAGAATAATGTGATGATATGTCAGTCTATATGTGATGAWATRRGAAAGTAGAATGTGATAATATCTGAATGTACAATGTGATGATATCTAAATGTACAATGTGATTATACCTGAATGTAGAATGTGATGATATGTCAGTATGTATTTGATGCCATCTGAATGTAATATATGATGAGTTGTCTCAGTTTTATGTGATGATACATGGTATTAATATGTGATTAACATTTGTATTAATCACATATTTTTCGTTTGTTTTATTTTTTTGTCTTATGTAGTGAATGATGATAGTCAGTCAGTTGAGAGAGCAATGCGTGATGATGATTTGGTTGACATTATTGTGAATTCTGTTGACGAGGCTTATAATTTGTATAACGATCATGCGTTTAGGGTTGGGTTTAGTGTTAGGAAGGGGAAGGATAGGAAGAGGGTTGATGGCTCAATTTCGATGAAAATGTTTCTTTGTTCTAAGGCTGGTAAGAAACAAGTTTAAAAAAAAAGTAGGTCTTATTCGAAATTAGATGTGAGAACAYGCTHTCCTTCTTTCATTCGGTTTGATATTGATCGTAGTGGTTTGTGGGTTGTTACTGCACATAAAAACGAGCATAACCATACATTATGTTCACCTACTTCAAGTCATCTTCTTCCATCCCATAGGCAAATTTGTCCGACTCAACTTGCTTACCTTAAAGAATTAAAAAAAAGTGGTGTTGGGGTGGCCGATGGTGTTCGGGTTTTGAGAAACCAGTCCGGTGGTTCTCCTTTTTTAGGGTTTAGCGTTAGAGATGCATATAATGCATTAAGTAAATCAAATGCATTTGACGGAACAGATTCGAATTCTTTAATTCAAATTTTTAAAAATAGGCAAGCTAATGAGAAGGACTTTTTTTTCGATTTTGAGGTCGATAATGAGTCTAGGCTTTGTAGTTTTTTTTGGAGAGATGGTCGTATGCGGCAGGATTATGAATTATTTGGTGATTTGTTGGTGCATGATACTACGTATCGCACTAACAAATACGATATGATTTGTGGTCCGTTTGTCGGCATGAACCATCATTGTAAAAATGTAATGTTTGGGTGTGGGTTCCTTATGAATGAGAGAATTCAGTCATTTGAGTGGTTATTTGGCGCTTTTTTGAGATATATGGGCGGTAAGCACCCTGTTACTATAATGACCGATCAATCCTGCTATGGCTGCTGCAATTTCGAAGATTTTTCCAATGTCACGACCTCGGCTCTGTGTTTGGCATATTCGTGAAAATTCGAAGATAAATATCAGATCGCTAAGAAGTCAAAAAGGTTTCATAGACCTTTTCAATTATTTGCTGAAATACGTTGAAACAGAGGCTGAGTTCCAGTTTTACTAGGAAAAGTAAGTAAATTTTTTTCTGTTTACCTTGTCTGGTAATTTTTGTTTATAATATATTGCAGCGATATGTGATGATATTTGGTCTTATTATATGATGATATGTGGTAGAAATATMTGATGATATATGTCAGCATTTTGTGATAATATTTGAAATAGATTCAGGTTTTTATGAAGTACAATCTGTTTTTAGGGTTTTGCTTTTTTGGTAATGATATGTGGAAGTAAAGTGTGATGGTAACTATCAGTGTTGAGTGATGGAATGTGTCACTACTGTGTGATGGTATCTGAAACAGATTCAGGTTTTCAGAGTTTTCTTTTTTTCTAAAGTAAATTCTGATGATATTTTTATCAGCAATTTGTGATGATATGTGTATGTAGTTCGTGATGATATCTGTGTAAGTAATGTGATGATATGAGCAGTACAATCTGTTTTTAGGGTTTTGCTTTTTTGATAATGATATGTGGAAGTAAAGTGTTATGGTAACTATGAGTGTTGAGTGATGGAATGTGTCATTTATGTGTGATGATATCTAAAACAGATTCATGATATTTTTTGTTATAAAGTGTTTTAATATGTATTAGTAATGCTTGATTTTCTATTTTTTTTTCAGGATGCTTACAGATTATGGATGTCAGAACAATGGTTGGTTAAAAAGGCTTTATGATATACGAGCAAAATGGTGTCCTGCGTTTAACAAGGACTGGTTTTCAGGTGGCATTTTATCTTCTCAAAGAAGCGAGAGCCACAAATCATGCTCTTACAAGGAAATTATCAAAGACGGATGGGCTTTGTGATTTCTACAACATGTTCATTGGAGTTGTATCCGAGTGGAGGAGTAAAGAGAACGGAGATGACGTACGTTGCATGCTAGGTACACCATCTATGGCCTTAAATGATGTGAAATTACTTTTACACGCTAGAGATGTGTATACAATTGAAGCTTTTTCTTTATTTGAAGATCAATATATGAAAGGGACTGCATGTCATCAATCGTTTTTCTCTATAGAAGGGTCCTACTATGACATATCATGTATGGGTTGAGGGTAGGGATGTTATAAAACATGCAGTGACTTTTAATGCTGCAGATTTGTCGGTTTCTTGCACGTGCAAGTTATTTTTTGAGGTTGGTATTTTGTGTTGTCATTGTTTGCGTGTAATGAATATACATTGTGTTTGTGCCATTCCGGAGAGATATATTATAAAAAGATGGCGCAAGGATATTGTTAAGTGATCGTGTTTTAGATGATGTTCCTGTATTTGATTCTTCGAGTAAATCGATGGCGGGCTCGTTATGGAGGATTCAAATGAATAGAAAGTTTCAGAAGTTGATTTTAGCATGTGAAGACAATATTGAAGCTCGATTGAAGTGTGAAGAAGCTTTTGAAAGTGCTAAATTTAGTATTATACGTGAAGTCGGACCAATTTATTTTGAAGACTCTGTTGATCCATCGTTGAGTTGTGTTATTCAAAATCCTCAAAGTTGTCGTGAGAAAGGTAAACGGAATAAAAGGGAGAAGAGTATACTTGAGAAGAAGTGCAACCAAGCAAAAGGAAAAAGAAATCGAGCGCAAATTGCCGAGTCACAAACTAAAAAGGCTGTAGAAAATTTACAGGTATTTATTCAGTAATTTATAATATTATTTTTTATGTAATGTGGTCGTTTTTTCATTCTGTTCTATTTTTTTCAGGATGGTATTTCTACATTTGCCGGAGATCGGTTATGTTGTGGCATCCGAGTGTTCGGTCCAACTTCAACTTCAGATTTCATAGTTGTTAGTCCAAATACGACTTCAAAGCTTCCACCATTACCGCATTCTTAATATATATATATATATATACACACACACATATAATATGCATACCAGAATTTTATATTTTTCTTCTTTGGGCAACCGCTCTACAACCTTGCCTTTCCCAAATCCTCCAGCTTTCTTCTCCATTTCCACTCTTTTATTCACTTCAACTGATTCCCAATTTGCACAAATTGGGAATACGCGTGACTCTGCCTCTTCTTACCTTGAACTCCATCCTGTCAAGGTAAACATAGCTGCATAAAAACAAAAAATGTTATGGTTTATTTTGGGAATATCTCATATATATATCATCAAACA
>BMAC01000001.1:913620-975154 GCA_014905375.1 Phtheirospermum japonicum | reverse complement strand
TCCGAACTTTTCGGATTCTTGTATTGAACACGAACTTCGGATTCAATTCGTACTTTCCGGATAACGTCTTCAAGAGACATCGCCTTTCGTTTATGTTTGAGGTACGTCTTGAAGTCTTTCCAACTTGGTGGAAGCTTGTCAATCATGGCAGCGGCCGTGAAAGCATCCGGGAGAATCATCCCCTCGGCGTGGACATCATTCACCAGCATTTGGAACTTTTGAACTTGTTCCATAACCGGGCGAGAGTCCACCATCTTGTAGTCCATGAAGTTTCGTGACTACAAATTTCCTAGTTCCAGCCTCGTCGGAACTATATTTTTTCTCAAGTGCCTCCCAAATTTTCTTGGAGGTCTTTACATCCGAGTGTACATTACTCAGGTTATCTTCTAAACTACTTAAAAGAAAACCTTTACATAGATAGTCRCCATTGTGCCAATTATCATAGGCAGCGTGAACATGGAAACTGGTCTCATCCTTGTCCGGAGCAGGTGGTTCATCTTCTTTCACGAAGTTGGCGAAACCAAACATCGTGAGGTAGAACAGCATCTTTTGTTGCCACCTCTTGAAACCTTCCCCTTAAATTTTGGAGGCTTCTCCGCCGCGGGCATGATCCGAGAGGAGTGCACCGGCGCGTTCATCGTTGGTACAAAAGTCCCCACCGAACCCGTTGAATGGGTATTCAAAACAGTTGAATCTGTTTGGGGAGCAGTTGCAAACAAACTCGGAACCGAAGTTCTCATCATTCCAATGGGATGGGTCACAGCCGGAGCTGACATATTTTGGACCGAAGTCCCTATCCCAAAAGGGATCGTTCCAACAGCCGAAGCTATGGATGAGTTCGACTGTGCCATGCGCTTAGTCAGCGCCTCGAGTAAGAAATCAAGAGTTCCTGGGTTGATAATTAACTCAGGCTGAGTAGTGTTCACAATTGGCGTAGACATGCCAATTGTCGTTGTGTTCGTGAATGCGGGGGCAGTATTCGTCGCCGAAGTAGTGGAGGTGATGGCCGGAATAGCGTCGCTCGTCGGAGTGCTGGAGGTTGACATCCTTTTCCAGTTAGGGATTACAGAAAAATAAAATTACAGAAATATTTCGTCTTGCGATTGTAAGAAAAAATAGTTACAAAACTCGATCACTAAACAGTGAAACTCTAAAACTGGAAAAAGAAATAATAGAACAGAAAATAAAAATCAAGTTGAGTCGAGTAAGCACTCTGTCCGCAAGACGAAATAGCCCCGGTAGTGCCCTTCGGTTTTGGCTATTCGTCTCCAAAGATGAAACGACTTCGTTTCTGGTATTACAGCACCGTAAATACCAGAGCTCCGGCGAACTGGAAGAAATTGGAACGAGCTACGTATAAAAATAAAATGCAGAATATGAGAAAGGTATGTATGCTCTTGAGTTCAGGTGTTTCAGATGGTTTTGTGTATGGAAAAAAAATAAACTGCAGGAGTCCCACCTTTATATAGGGATTCAAACTAGGGTTACAGCTGCCAATTATGACGTTTTTAAATGCGTCATAAAGCCATTCAAACATTCAGGTATAGCCAGCATGAACCTGTACTGGTTCAGCGTGCATATACATTTGTAACATCTGACTTTTGACCTGATTGGTCAGGAGTTACAAATTTGATTCAGGTGTTAAACCCGCACGTGGCTAAAAAGTTAGCTAGTGGACGAAAAATATATTATTATTTTATTGTACTCTTTTCTATATCAATTTTATAGGAACCAATCTAAAAAATCAGTTTCTACGTCAGTTCAAAAATCGATATAAAAACCAAACATACTGAAATTTTGAAGAAAATTTGGACACTAGTGACCGAATTTGTTGATATTTTTGGCTACTTACTTGTGGCCGAAATTTCTTGAAATTTTTGTCAACTAGTGGACGAAAAAAGAAATTAAAAAGAAATTTCAGCCGACCAGGGTTGCACAGGTCCAAACAATTGTTTTAGAGTACGAATAAAGTTTAACAATAAAAATAAGAAACCAAAAAATTAATTGGACAAAATAAAAAATTATTTAAATTAGTTGTTCCCATATTTTATAATCATCGATTGTTGATTTATTTGATATGTTTGAACAATGGTGGTTTGTTAAAGAGTATAAATATAAAATATTTGCCTAACATAAATACACCCCCTAAATGATACACAGCAAGTGGTGCTACTGTCTAGCTAGGATGTATGGATGTATGGATGTATGGCGTTTTGTTCACGTTAGAATAACTGCCTAGTCTATGTCCACGTCTATTTATGGACCCTCTCCACTCTCACTCTCAAGTCTATGCCAAGTCAACTATGCTACTGCTTTGTTCACTCTGTTCCTCACCAATCAACGTTTACATGGTCAATTTCCAAGAAACAGAGAGTGCGCACAAAGTGTTTGTCGAATTGACTGAATGAATTACCATTAGCCAAACAAGTGGCTACAGATAATATGCAGTACTACAAGTAACACGGCTTAGACTTCATAAAATAGACAACAAGACCTTATTCATCCCCTTCTTGATTTTCAGGTTGTTTTTTTCCCAGTTGAACCACCCTTTTGCTACCATGCCTTTTTCATGGTTTTACATCTCCTTATGCTTCTTTCTTCTCACTATTATCAGCACAAACTCTTTTCCAACTCCAAAAACTACTCTTTCGTACGCCGATCGTTGTTCTTCCTTCGTCCCCGAGTCTAGCCCCACTACTCGTGCTTCCCCACGCTCTGTGCCTAATCTTATCACATCATATTTCACCGGTGGGGACAAACTTTTAGGCGTGAAACGGAAAAACGAAACCTATTACTACGTTGGAAAATCTCTCAAACTTCTGATTCACTCAAATTACTATAAAACCATCGCTGATGGTGTCTACAAGGTTGAAGGTTCTCTATACATTCGGTCTCCGTATAGGTATTATGACAATCGCAGCTATTCTAGCTATGCCGGATCTTATTACCGTAGAAATTCCAGTGCTCGAGGCTCAATCAGGTTCCGGTTGACCGGTTTCTGGTCAGAGATTTCAAGAAAACTCTGTATGGTTGGATCTGCGGTTGATGGAATCCGGACCGTCGATCTTGATGCTGTTCTTAAGCTCAGCTTTGCCAGTGAGGATCCAAATATATATACCAGTGTTGTTAGTGGGACTCTGGAGAGTATAACTTCTGTAGTAAATGATCCAGGGTACTTTGACCCGATTTCCATATTTCATTTTCCTGAACTTTCCAAGTATAGTTATTCGATGGTTTCGGGGAAATTTGATGGAGGGTCTTTTTCCGGTGTTTCTGAAGCTGCGAAAAGTCAATCTTTCAGTTTGCAGCCGACCAGGTTATGCTCGATGTTTTCGTTTGTTTTGGAGATGGAGTATAATGGAATGGGATCTCAAATTGGGTTATTATCGTCTCGCTTTCTGGCCGTGAACCCGATTCAGTGTTCCGGGACTGAAAAAAAGCTAAGGTTCTTGGCGAAATTACAAAATTTGAGTTATGCTTATCAAGGATTTGGTTTCGAGTCGACGTTGATCGGAGAGGCATCATGGGACGATAAGAACAACCAGCTATCTGGCGTCGCTTGTCGACTCTTGGATCCAGCTAATCATTCCAGCAATGCGGTAGGTGATTGTACAATGAGGTTAAGCCTGAAGTACAAGTCAGTTTGGACTCTCAGGAACGAACCAAAAGCTGTTGGTCAACTTTGGAGCACCAAGAATGTTTATGATTCTGGGTACTTCGGAAACGTCAATCTCACAGGTTTCGATCTTGAAGATTTTCCAGACCTGAGATATGAGTACAGCGATTTGGGTCGAGCGGAAAAGTTGTGCCCTGTGAAAAAGCCTGCGGAGAAAGGGGATATATATCCAGATGGGCATTCTTATGATATGAGATTCGACATGTCTGTCAAAAGTTCGAAAGGCAAACAAATTGCGTGGGGTTATGCTAATCCTATCTCTGTCGGAAATGATTTATACAATAGAAACAGTATGATTGCTGAGGTATACTCTCTCGCACCAGAGTCCGCCTCTGGATTTACGGAAATTTCCGAGCCCGTGAGAAATACCAACATTGCCCCAACAAATATCAGCTACAAAATAAGCATCAATCTGTATAAGGTCAAGTTTGTCAAATTGTTTCCAAAGCTGAATTTTTCGACGAAAATTCCACGGAGATTTGATATCACTGCTGAAGGAGTTTATAACGCTGAAAACGGACATCTCTGCATGGTGGGGTGTGGAAAATTGATAAAATACGGGATAAACTCGACTCATCCCTCTACAGACTGCGAGATTCTTGTGAAATTCCAGTTTGCTTCGTTGAGCAACAAAAAAGGCGGTCTTATCAAGGGAACAATCGAAAGCACGCGAAACAAGTCAGACCCTCTTCGTTTCAAGGATATGAGAATATCGTCCATTGCTTATTATGGCGAAGCGGCCGAAAGATCGATATGGCGAATGGATTTGGAGATCACAATGATCTTGATATCCAACACACTCTCGTGCGTTTTCATAGGGCTACAAATTCTCCACGTGAAACGAAATCCCGAGGTAATTTCTCGCATTTCGCTTGTCATGCTCGTGATACTTTGTTTAGGTCACATGATTCCACTTGTCTTAAACTTCGAAGCCGTGTTCTTGGGGAACCGTAATAAGCAGACGCTATTTGTGAGCTCTGACGGATGGGTCGAGGCTAATGAGGTCGCCGTTAGGGTGATCACTATGGTAGTGTTCTTGTTGCAGATACGTTTAGTCCAATTGGTTTGGAATTCAAAACAGAATGAGGGCGGCGAGAAAAAGTCCGTTTTTGTTTTGTTACCGTTGTACATTTTCGGTTGCTTGATTGCTTTACTGTTAAACTGGGCTAGGGACCGAAAATATTCTCTTTGGGGCGATTTGAGGTCTTATGCCGGTTTGATTCTTGATGGGTTTCTGTTTCCCCAAATTTTGCTGAACGTTTTCMGTGGCTCAGCCGAGAAAGCATTGGCTSGWTCGTTCTATGTGGGGACGAGCGRGGTTCGATTGGTGCCCCACGCGTATAATCAGTACAGGGKGCACAATTATCCGYCATTTGGTGTGAACGGGACGTATTACTATGCGAATCCAGGTGCGGATTTCTACTCCACGGCCTGGGATGTGTTGATTCCTTGTGGGGTGATTGTGTTGGCTGTGATCGTATTTCTGCAGCAGAGGAATGGTGGCCGTTGGATCCTACCTCAGAGGTTTAGGGAGTTGGAATTGTATGAAAAAGTGCCTACTACAGTTGTCAATGAGTGAAGAATTTGTACTATGTATTGTAGCAAAATGATCTTCCTCTTCTTTTTTAATCATGCAAATATGTGTTTCAATATTTGATCAGCTCAATGAATCAGCAAAAGTTTTATCTGTGTTGTAAAACGGAAGTACACAAAATGGAACTCTTGTAAACAGAACACAATTGTGCATCAGAGCAAGAGGAATCATTTTCTTAGACGTGTTGAACCGGTTAATAACCGGCCGGTTTATTAACCGGCGGTTAAATGAACCAGTTCAACACTAACCGTAACCTAACCGGTTAAGGGTACGGTTAAACCGGTTAAGCGAACCGGTGGTTAACCGGCGGTTTTTATTTTAATTTTTAAAAAGGAAAGCAGTTGATCGACCGATTTTTCTATAAAACCAGATAGGACTCAATTATGGAGCCCTATAGATGACATGGCATCCACCATATCATGTATATATAAAAAAAAGAAAGAGATAAAGAAAAGAAAAAAATGATTAGAGGGCTTCACCATATCATGTATATATAAAAAAAAGAAAGAGATAAAGAAAAGAAAAAAATGATTAGAGGGCTTGAATGAATGTCATGTCATCTATAGGGTTCCATAATGGAGCCCTGTCTGGTTTTATAGAAAAATCGGTCGATCGACTGTTGGATCGACTGAAGGACAATGACTTTTGGTTTTGCGGAGGCAGTCGATCGACTGAAACACTGTCGATCGACAGAAAAGTAGCCGATCGACTGCAGTCGATCGTTTTTTATTTTTTATTTTTTGGAAAAAAATAAGTTTTTTTTTTAATAAAATGACTGGATTTTAATTCTAATATTAAAAATTAAAAATTAGAAATTTAATTTTTAATATTAGAATTAACTTGCCTGCGTATTCTCGTAAATGAATCAAAGTCCACGTAGTTCGATTTTTTTTTTAAATAAGTTAAAAAAAAGGGCTTGATTTTAATTCTAATATTAGAAATTAAAATTAAAATTTAACTTTTAATATTAGAATTAAATTGTCTACGTATCCTCGAAAAGGAATCAAAATCCACGTAATTCTTATACTTACCTCACTTACCTACTTACCTATTCGTCGTTGTCGTTGCTTCCCGAATTGGTATCGTAATAGTCGCTCTCTTCACATTCATCCAATTGCATTTCTTGTTCTCGTTTTTCGGCTTTCACTCAATCGTTCATCAACATTTGATTTTCAAGATTTTTGGGTGTTAAGGTAGACCGACGCTCATCTAACAAATAACCTCCCGTACTGAAGGCCTATTCAACAGAAACTGTTGAAACAGGAACGACAAGAACCTTCTTGGCAATCCTAGAGAGTGTAGGAAAAATACTGGTCACTTTCGACCAAAACTACACAAGATCGTTAGTAATACCAACGGGCTTTTTTGGAACCAAAGTCGGTTCAAAAGTCCCTAAATAACTGTCTAATTCCATTGATCGACTAGCACTAGCCCTTTGCCATTTTCGCTTAGTATCCTCGATTATCCTCATATGTGGGGTTAGAGCTTGTCGAAGGTCGTTGGATCTTGTATTAGAAGTGGTGGGGGAAGGGGAAGGGGGCACATTAACATCACTAGAAGATTTATTGTAATTTTTAAAAAGTTGAATTAAAGATTGGTATGTTTGGTGAGCAACACTAAGAGGACTAGTAATTTCAATATTTGAAACTTCTAAAAAAGGTCCTAATGCATCGTAATAAACTTTAAGTAAATTTTGTAAACCCTTCATCCGATAATCCGGGTCTAAACAATTTGAATACATTGCTCAACAAGTAGTTAAAAGATAGGATAATAAACACCGGATAAAGTCACGGTGGCGTCGTTAAAAGTTTTTAAAAGGGACATCATATTATAACAATCATCCCACATATTCGAAAACAAAACGAAATCGACATCTTGATTATTAAAAAATTCACACAATGCATTTCTATATTGATAAGAATCATTAAGCAATTTATAAGTAGAGTTCCAATGATTTGGCACATCGTTTAAAAAAAAATTTGGATGCAAATCATTGGTTCGATAAAATTCTCGCCATTTTTTTTTTTGAAGCGTATCGTGTGAACATAGATAATATATAGCACTCCTGAATTTTAGATTTAAAAAGAGTTAAACCATCTTGAACACATAAATTCAAAATATGACAAATGCATCTATCATGAAAATTTTTTCCGCAAATAGCGGGTTGATAAAAAACTTTTAACATATCTAAACTAGCCGTATTAGTGGCGGCATTATCAAATGAAATTGAAAAAATTTTGTTACCTAAATGATACTAGGACAAAACAATGGCTATTTTGCGCGAAATATTCACCGCCGTATGCTGACTATCAAACTTTCTATATGCAATTAAACGTTTTTGCAAAGCTCAAGAATTATCAATCCAATGACAAGTAATTCTCATATAATTATGATTATGAAAGGAATCCGCCTAAATATTCGAACATATAGAGACACTATGAGACAAACTATCAAATTCAATTTATACTCACCGGCAATTTTTTCAATATCGCGAGTCAATTTATTTCGTGAAATCCTGGTGCTAGATGGATTAAATGCACCTCTAGTATAATTTTCATAATGACTACTATGCGCATGATTAAAAGTAAGACTCAAAATGGAAACAAATTTTGCAAGAAACTTTATATGACCATTTTCGGTATATTGAAATAGACTAGAAGAACTCGTACCTTGGCCGCCGGTTCCGACGCCGGTAGTAGAAGATGAGAAGTTTAATTGTGTTTGAGAGCTACCAACGCCGTGTTTGTCGGGATGCTTCTTCTCCATGTGATATTTGAGCGACCCGTATCCTCTATTATTTTTAGAACCGAAGGCGTGATGAGTCGAGCAATAATTGCATTGCGCTCGAGATTCGCCGTTGATCGTTTTTCTTGTGAAATGCAATCGGAAGATGGGGGAAACAAACTCCCTCGGTTTCGATTGACGCGGTGGCATATCATCCGCTCCCTCCTCATCTTCATAAATTGAAGGCGGCCGGCGGTTCGGATTCGTCGGAGTTAGGTAAATCCTCTTCAAAATTGGTTTGATTTTGCGAGTCGAAGTTGATTTGATTATATAGGTTCTCAACTTCCTCCGCCGTCATCTCGTTGGAAACATAATCTCCGGCAATGGTCGAAGATTTCGTCGAGATCCTCAACCTCGACGAGAAGAGGTTTGAATGTTAGTATTGACATTACGAGAAGAGCTTGCCATAGTAATATTATAAAAGAGAATTAAGAATATTATTGATATTATTTTTTGTACAAATTAGCAACTTGACTTGAAACTTTAAAATATAAGAGAAGAAGAAGAAGAAGAAAAAGTAGAGATGAATTGGTGTGAGATTTGGTGTTGGGGAGTGGGGTATTTATAGATGTCAAAATGTGTTTAAAATTTTTTTGGAAAACTAGCCGTTAACCGGTTCGGTTAGACCGGTTAACCGCGGTTATCCTGCAGCGGCTAGTTTCCAATTCAAATTCCGATCAACGGCTAGTTGATCTCAGTCGTTGATTTTCAACGGCTATTAACCGGGCGATTAACCGCCGGCTAACCATTTAAAAAAAAAAAGAAGAAGAAGAAGAATCCAGTGCCAGTCGATCGACTGGTTACTGGATTTTTATTTATTTTTTTAATCTGATTAACCGTCGATTGTAACCGACGGTTACGATTAGTCGGTCAGGTTAACCATAACCTAACCATCGGTCAACCTCTTAGAAACCGGTGGTTAACTGTAATCTTTTCAAATATAAGTTGTTTGAGTGGCTGTATTCGATTGAGACTTTTTAAAGTGGGGGGTTTTGGTAGATGTTGTGAGATTTCAAGGACTTTTGTGGACTTCAAGACTTTCGAGGATTTTTGTTATAGGCTTTTAAGATATATGTAAAATTTTATCATGTAATTTATAAGATTTTTAAAAAAAATATATATTTTTTTAAGTAATTTTATATAGGAAGAATATCGATTAGAAGGACAAAGTAATGAATTAACATACCCAAGAAAATGAATGTGTAGAATATAAAAATGCTATAATTGTGAATTTTGGTATAATATATTTCTTCAATTAAATTGGAGAGAATATATTCACAAACAATGAAATTATTTGTAACACAAACAAAGTTTTGAACTTCAAAATTCTTTATCATTTAAATTTTAAAATTAATTATATAAAAAAAATATTTATTTAACTTAAAATTCAAAATCCAATTAGTACTACTGGCTTCCGAGTGCAATTTTTCTTTTCTCCCGTCTGGTTTTTCTTCACAAAAATTCAAAATGTCGTCATCTCCAAATTCCGGCTCGACCAAATCTTGGATTATTAACGGACTCACCGCTGCCGCGACTGCAGCGGCGGCGCTCGGTATCCCTGCCTACTTACTACTTTCTCGCCGATCCGGCAAGTTCCGGAGCCGGGTCGTCGGGATTATACCCGCCCGGTTCGCTTCCTCTCGCTTCCAAGGCAAACCCCTTGTTCACATTCTCGGCAAGCCCATGATCCAGGTATATTCGTCTGCTTCATCTATTTCATTATTTAATTGGGATTCCACATTTGTATTTTAAGTATGAATTTGCAATTGTTTTACTATGCTGTTATATTATATTATAACACTTTTTAGCTCCTATCACTTTGACCTAGATACGATTTAGCGCCCCTCTTCTAAATTCAATTTTATGAATAAGCGAAAAGAAAATAGAAAAAAAAATTAATATGTTGAAGACAATTCAATTCCGAGGATAAAATATTGTAGGTATGATTGCTCCTCCTTGGTATGATTTATTACAGAGAACATGGGAAAGGGCGAAAATGGCAACGTCGTTGGATCATGTTGGTATAGCTTCAGCTTATTTAATCCCTCTCGCTGCACGATTTTGTTTTTCCGGGATTGCTGATTTGGTGCTTTGATAATTGATATCCATGTAGTTGTGGCTACTGATGATGATAAGATTGCAGAGTGCTGTAAAGAGTTTGGTGCTGATGTCGTAATGACATCAGAATCTTGTCGAAATGGTAATGTCAGTTCAATTTCACATGCGCTGAATTATATAAAGTTCTATTAATGGATTTTTATTCGTGGGGTTTTCTATGTTAATTATATATATGTATAGGCACCGAGCGTTGTAATGAGGCACTTCAAAAGCTTGGGAAACGTTATGATGTTGTAGTCAATATTCAGGGTGATGAACCACTCATAGAACCCGGTATAATAGATGGCGTCGTTAAAGCCCTGCAGGTAAAAGTGGCATCTTATTTATTAGGTCCTTTTGCATATGGATTAGGATATCGTTTTGAAGTGATGATGTCAGATTATTTTCGATAAGTTGTCTTGCTTATTTATACCGCCAATTATTTTAATAGATTAAAATAGATTGTAGGATCCTTGTATTTTTTTATTTTTTTAAAAAGGATAAATTTGATTGTTAATTATAAATTCTGAATTTGAGATCCTTATTTTTTTATAAAATTATAAATTTGACGGATAAGTCTAAATTCTAAATTTGATTTAGATCTTTATACACTCCATTTTGTGGCTCAATGTAGGCGGCTCCAGACGCAGTCTTCAGCACTGCAGCTACTTCTTTGAAACCAGACGATGCATTCGATCCGAATCGTGTGAAATGTGTAGTTGATAACCGTGGCTATGCAATTTATTTCTCACGAGGGCTTATACCGTTTAACAAGTCGGTTCTCTCAGATTAATTACATTGTCAAATGTTAAATTTGTTATGATCAACTCTAATGCATGCATGCAGGTCTGGGAAAGTCAACCCTGGATTTCCATATTTACTTCATCTAGGGATTCAGGTAATTCGCACATTATGTAAATTTGCAAATAATTTATGCATTCAGATTAATGGACATTTATAATACATATGCACAGAGCTATGATTCAAAGTTTCTCGAGGTATATCCAAAGCTACCACCAACTCCGCTTCAATTAGAGGAAGATTTAGAACAGCTGAAGGTTCTAGAAAATGGATACAAGATGAAGGTGCCATTTTTTTCATTTTTTTTTTAATGATCGCTGTTTCCTTTCCTTTCACCGTTTATTTTCTTATTTACCTGTGTGGTGGAGAAATTTGAGACTAAGCTTTCGAATTTGTATTTTTAATATGCTCGATACTGTTCAGGTGATAAAAGTAGACCATGAATGTCATGGTGTTGATGTTCCAGAAGATGTAGAGAAAATAGAGCATTACATGCGCGAAAGGAATTTGAGTTAGCCGTATAATTGCTGACAAACTGGTAGGCACGACTTGACATGAATTCTGTGAACCAATTTCTGGCAAATATTTCTAATTTTGTTATTTTTTGTATACCTAGCCTGATACATATGCTTTCAAAACAGTGGGATGTGTAACATTTCATTGAATGTGTGAACTTTTTTTTTTTTTGGGGGGGATTGTATTTAATTATAGTATAATGTATTGGGTGATTTATTTCTCTATGATTTTATTTTTTGAATGTATGTTCTAATTGTATTATTGTCAATAAAAAAATATATGAATATTTAATTTCGAGGGCACTATTTGTGAAAAAATGGCAAACAAGTGAATATTTATGACACCATACTTTTTCTTCATTGACAGAAAATACAACTCACTTTTTTCCAAATAAATAAATAAATCGCTCACGTCTCTCTCTTTTATTCCGTCTTTCTCTCTCTACTATCTCTTGCTCCTCCAATGGAAGCAATCGGAGCTGACGTCATCTCCGATGGATGCAACTGACGTCTTTTCCGATGGATGCGGGTCTCGAAACGCGGCATTAGTTTGGAGAGTTAGGAATGGTGGTCTTTATAAATATAAATAACTGTTTAATAAATATTTTAGCATCTCTCAATTCTTAGTAAATCTCATGTATTAGTTCGAATGGAAATTAATGATTCACCTTTGGTTGGCAAAGATAGTGTATAGCTGACAGAACGTAAATTGAATCATCGCATAAGAGGTCACGTCTGTTTTGTGATAATGTAATTCTAGTGATAATATCACATTCGGCACCAAATGAGCTACGTTAGGAATTGTGGTATTAAAACATACGTAATAATACTTATGATTTAAAATTTAATAAAACGACATTTTATTCAAATTACTTTACACATTTTATGAGTATGTTTGACTTTATAATATCATAATAAAATTAAGTTCATTTGTTATTATAATAATTTTAGTATATAAGTAATTATACGCGAGGATTAGAATTGTGGATAATAAATTAAAATTAAGTTCATGATAAATATAGTTAAAATTTGGGATCTTTAATTAGACTATCATTAATGCGGTCTATTAACATTTTAAAGGTGACAATCATTCAGAATTGTGGATGTAATGACATCTAGATGGGGGCATTTATATATAATTTGACTTGCACCGATTTAATTTGAATTTCATAATAAATTCCATTTCGATATGAAACTTAAATAAATCACAAGATGATCATCTATGGTTAAATCTTAATCCTCAAATAATTATAAACTCTCGTTTATTTCGGAAGATTCTTAATTGTACGTTATAGTTTATTTGCATGTATTCTCCAAACTTGCATTTTAGAATTTTATTCGACGTAGATGGTTGAGAATATAAATTAGCAAACATGGAATTCATAACCTCCTACGCGAAGTAGAAAGACGATTCCCTCATTTGTTAGTTTTAGAACAAAGTGGAATAAGGCCTCTAATTTATAATTCGATTATAAATTAGGAAAACACTATGATGCATTCACTTTACCATAGCCGTTTGAGGCGGAGTTGATTGAGGTCATCATGCTATCGAGCTTGCTCACACTCGTAGTTGGAATAAGGTTTAGTTGGAGTTCGATTCTTCCTTTGTGGTGGAGGCTTTCGAGAAGAGGGGATAATTGTCGATTCCGTGGCGAGTTTTGAGTCGTTGGCGAAGAATTCTGTACTTGACGAGCCTCATGGATTTCCGAATTTCTCAAATTTTTCGAGAGGCCAATAAGGTTGTTGACTGTCTCACGAGGCTGCGGTGTTGTTTCGCTCAGTCTCATATCACTCCTCCTGAATTGGGCTCAGTAGTTGATGGTGATGGTGATAATAAAGAGCATTTCCATGTTGTTTGATAGTCTTGTTAGCAGTGGCAGTCTCCCGGCCCGATTGTGGGCTTCGAGTTTCCTGTCTTTGGACCACAACTTGCATGTTGAGGGTTTCACCCAGTTATGTGACCGACTTTTGGACACTTTGGCTTTTCTTTCTATTTCCGGTTAACCTTGCTTAAGGAATTGGGGCGGTATGCTTTCCTCTACAAAGATTCTCCCACAAGGGTTTTACTTTGAGAGGTTTTAACGAGGTCACCCTGATGACTTTAGCGGGATGATCCAACGTTATGGTTCTTGTATCTGTATTACTCTCGTTTTTTTTTTTTTAAATATATTTCATTTTAATTAAAAAAAAAGGTCAATGGTCCATGGTCTTCGATGCCTTCTAATTATTTAGAAACGTAAATTTGAATTCTCGTGGGAGATGGAAAAAGTTTATCAATCTTCCATAACTAATTTATAAATATTAAATATATGATATTTAATTATTTGTGAATTATTTAATTATAAGATAATTAAAGATATGGAAGTTTTCTTGTAGATAAAGTCTCTTAATGTAAAATATCAAATAAATTAAAATTTGAAAACTAAGAAAATCTCTCTGTATATATTAACAAGGGAGACACGATGTTTCATATGTGGGGGAATTGAGAAATCGTTTTCTCTCTTTTCTTTGGTCTTCCACATTTTGTTTTTAACCCCTTCCATAAGTAGTTTCTGTGTATTTATTCGTTAAACACCACACAAGAAAAATACAAAAATACGAAAGAATATATAACTTATATTTAGGTTCTC
The DNA here is from genome assembly GCA_014905375.1 of Phtheirospermum japonicum. Taxonomy (NCBI): domain Eukaryota; kingdom Viridiplantae; phylum Streptophyta; class Magnoliopsida; order Lamiales; family Orobanchaceae; genus Phtheirospermum; species Phtheirospermum japonicum. The sequence goes on along the minus strand of BMAC01000001.1, from coordinate 961,057 downwards.
ACACACTCCTTTTTCGAAGAGTGTCGAATTAGAAGATTGTGGTATTTTAAACCGACGACAAATGTAAAAGGAGACGAAAATACTAGTGACAAATAGTGTAAAACTAATAAGAAAGGAATTTATTAGACACCCTTATGTAATTTAATTATTATCATTAACTTTTCAGTTGAATACTTGGTTTATAAAACAACACAAATGGTTGTTCGTTGAATCCAAAAGTTGCATGTTCAAGCCAACAAATGTAGGATTATTGAATTTTTTAATTTGAATTTCGGGAGAAAAAAGAATAAAAATATCGTTTGATCACAGTTGTTAGGTCGTCTACTATTTTTTACATAAATCTGGGGCTGGCAAATTGATCATGTCGGGCTTGTTGGAATTCGTAAAGACGAACACTATGCTCGTGCAGCGGAAGTTTTAAATTTTTTAGATTCAACAGATATATCCTGTGAACGAATATATTTATATAATAAATAAACGAGATAAAAGTATGAAACTCTTACAGTAAATTCAAGTTCGAGTTCAACACTAAGGTATCCACGCGATTAATTATCCCACTGCAAGATCCAACTTCAGTGTATTGCTATCGTGAAAAAAGTTAGGAAATCTCACGACAATCAAGAACTCCCAATCTCAGGACTTATGTTTTCTAAAAATTCTTGTTTTTCATTCATATTTTCATTGTATACAACTTATGACTTTATCTTATATTTATACTAGTTACATAAAAGAACCCTAATCCTAAAAAGGGTTGGACTTGTCCAAGACATGGGCCCAAAATAATTTTAACCCAAGTACCTTTATTAATATAACATAGATAATTAAATCCAAATCCAATTTAATTTAATTAAATAATTTCTATCAAATAGAAATTAACATTAATATAACATAGATAATTAAATCCAAATCTAATTTAATTAAATAATTTCTATCAAATAGAAATTAACATCATAATTATTAACAATTAAATATTACAATTCTAAATTGAATATTTAATACTTTCTTGATACACTCTTAAATTGGAAAACTAATCGCATATAGTGTGATCCTATAGGCCTTTATATATGACATCAGTTCAATGATAATCCAAACAAAACTCCTAGACGGCTTAGTTGAACGAACTCAATATATAAAGAATATTCACTTGAACTCAGCGAATTATAACCTTTGTACAAAGTTTTGGTGAAATTCCTTTCATTTCGAATCACTCGATTAAGTTTAAAATTTATCCAAGTGTCTATTTCAATGGCTTAATCAATTTATATCATCCTTATTAGTCGACAACTAGACCATACTCAATCACTATATTGAATATGTCTTTTGCATTGACCAATGACTTAGTCGACCTAATATAGAGATTATGAGTGATCAAAGGTGCACCCAACACAAGCCGTATCTACCCCAAAAGGAGTGCAAGCGTTGGTCATGATCAAAGTACACCACTCAACAAATAAGGTGCGTATTGACCTCAAGTCGAATGATTATCACACGCTTTATACACGGATAAGTTTATAGACATACAATAAATAACTTATCAGTAGGGTTTACCAATACTCTCCAAAATATCCATGTGTCCATCACGAATTCGCAGTCGTGAGACTTACTGCATTCTCTAAAATGTGATGCAGACCACATGTCGACATATATTATATTATCAATATCCCAATCTTCATAATCATTAGTCGTGGCTATTTTAAGATTAATGTTTTTATCAATGACATCTCACCATATCAATGACAACATTAACTCTACGGGAACATTTATATGAATAATCACAAACAATCAAAATAATAATTCAATAAATGCAATGCCATATATATATTACGATATATATAATAATTGTTATCAAGTATAATGTCTTTAAATTTGATTGTCTCTAAGACATTCATACTTTCAGGGTTATTACCGGTCGATACGATAAGGCACGACACGATAAGCATATGCACGAACACGGCACAATAAGCTTATTGAGCCTATAATCTAAATTCGAACACGACACGATAAAAACACGAAAAGCACTGCACGGTACGATAGGCACGATAAACAAAATGCTGAATTTATTTAATGCGGCCTGTTAAACACATTAAGTCCATTAATTAATAAAATACATGATTTCTTAATAAATATAATTCGTATCTAAAAAATAGTCATTACAAATTGCAAATACATTTAAAATTATAATATGACAAATATAATAATGATAAATTAAAGATCACAAATACTAACAATGTGTAAATAAATATAAAAATGGGAAATTAAAATATTATCGTGTTTTATCGTGTTTATTGGACTGTCCCATTAACAACTCATTTCTTAACGTCTCTTATCGTACCAACCCGATAAGATCCAACCTGATAAATCTCAACCAAGTCCTATTATTTCGTACCGTACAATCGTCCCGTGTCTCATATTGTCACCCCTACCCGTACCCGTGGCCAAATTATTTTGCTTGATACCCCAAAAGATATATTATAAAATCTAAGATTTTTTAAATATGTCAAAAAAGTATTATTAAATTATAAATTACAAAAAAAACTTGAAAATATATTTTTTTAAATATTTATAAAATCAAAACAAAATATGAAAAATTACCTACTAAAAAATCTGAAAATATTTTTATATTTTAAAATATTTTTTAATAATTATAATAGTTTTAAGAATTATAAAATAATTTTTTAGATTTATCTTAAAATATTCTCTTTCATATGAAAATCAGTTTCTTCTATAAATAAAATATTTTCTAGTTTTTTTTAATTATGTATTTTAATATAATAATTTACATATTAAAAAAAAATCATATTCTTAATAAATATTTTTCCATATTTATTACTGATTTTTTTCACATACTTCAAATAATTCCAAATTTTATAATATATTTACGCAGATTTTTTTGATTTATTTTTAAATAATATTTTTTAATATTTAAAATAGTTTTGGATTTTAAAATATTTTATTTTAAATTTATATTTTAATAGTATTTTTTTGCTATTTAAAAATAATCTCAAATTTTATAATATATATTTCATCTTTTTGTTAAATTTTGTGATTTAAATAGTTTTTTAAAATAATTTTAAAATCTTAAAATAAATTTCTAATTTTGTAATAATCTTTTTAATTTTTTGTTATTATTTTTTGACACATCAGCGTTGACTTGGTCAAAATTGGTTCAAGTCAATATCTTTTCGTCGGAAATTGAAAGAATTCGGAGAGTTTTTTTTTCCCGGCGAAATTGGGGTTAAATTGCTATATTTTTATAAGTTATTGGATAAACTTGACACCAAATATATTTAGTGGTATTAAATTGACACCACCCCTAAGTTAATGGGGCTACTTTGCAAATAATAATTTAAAAAAAAAAAAAAAACCGTGTTGAACTTCTTAATTATTTATTTATCCAATTGAAATTTAGAATTCACGGATTCAAGGAAAGACGAATCCAAGAGATTTCAGCTACGCTTTTAAAATTCATAGCTTCATACCCTAACCCTAAATCTTCGGTAAGGAGTTTAAATTGAATTGAATGTTTTTTAATCCGCTGGTCTTTTTTTCTTTTTTTTTTTTTTTTTTTTTTTTTTTTGATGTTGCTTTTTTCTTTTTGGTTGATTGTGCTTAGGCGGCTGGGTGTTTCTTTTAAATCTTTTTGGTATTTTTGGTGTTTAATTTATTGGGGTTTTGTGCCTGGTGTTTTGAGGGTAGTACTGGCCCCAGTCTCCAGAAATATATGTAGTGCCCAGGTTGGTTGTGTTTTTTCAATTGAGTATATGCACTGTGTTTTATTTATGACTTTAATCGCTATATATTTTTATTCTCTGTTTGAAAAATTCTAGCCCGTTAGATATAAAATCCTGGCTCGTGTTTTCAGGGTGTAACTTCTTTTAAGCCTCCTAATCTGCTCTTGTCTGTCCAAATGAGTATGGATAACTCAGAATCACATAACTCTCCTCTGCCGGATAATATAGTCGAGCCACTGTTTGCTGCCTCCGAGACTTCAAATTTGAACAACGCGCTTGAGTGTCTAATTGAAACTGCGAAAAACATGTGATGGACGGCTAGGTCTTGCGTCCAAACATATTCTTGTACCGGTCCTTGAGCTGTGCCAATATCCATTCAAACTTTCTGTTGAAAACCTTTTATTGTCCTTAACGTTGCTCAGAAACTTGTGCGCAGGAGAAATTAAAAACCAAAACTTATTTATCGAACAAAATGGCGTCGAGACTCTTTCCCTTCTTGTTAGCTCTCTCGAGCTGAGTTTGGGCTCTGATAATGGTTTACTGCCTATGGTATTGCAAGTATTGGGAAATGTTTCATTAGCCGGCGAACAGCATCGCAGTGTTGTTTGGCTCCGATTCTTTCCGGATAAATTTTTGGATATTGCTAAGGTTCGAAGCAAGGAAACGTGCGATCCTTTGTGCATGGTTATCTACACATGTTCTGAAGGTAGCAACGAACGATCTGCGGAACTATTTGCCGAACCGGGACAGCATATTATAGTTGAAATTATAAAAACGATTACAATAGGTAAGATAAGCGTATCACTTGTTTTTGATAGTGAGTAGAAACTTTAATGCGTTTTTTAAATGGTTTCCTGTTTTGATTTTTTGCAGCTGGTTTTAGGCAAGATTGGGTGAAATTGCTCTTATCAAGAATTTGCATCGAAGAACCTTATTTTCCGTCAATTTTCTCTAAACTACCTCAAGCGGTTGAAACTGAGAATTCCAATGAGAATGCATCTCAAATTCATCATTTTGGAGCTGAGAAATCATTTTTCCTGAGTATACTTTCAGAGATATTAAACGAGCGAGTCGGGGATATTGTTATTTCCAATGATTTTTCTCTGTGCATTTTTGAGGTATTTAAAAATGCGGTTGGGATTGTCAATTTAAGCACCACAGGAAATTTGCCTCTTCCATCTGGTTCCGCTGATGTCAACGTAATGGCTACACTCTTTCCATCTTAAGAAATATTAGTGCTTGTGACCCAAAAGTTTCAAAACGGGACGAGAAGCAGGAATACCGTTGATCTGCTAGTGACAGCTGGGCTTATTAAACTTCTCATAGACTTGTTACATGAAGTGGAGCCTCTGGCAATGATTAGGAAAGCAATGAATACCAAAGATGCCGAAAACAAGACAATTTCGCAGCATTACAAGTACTGTTGTCTTTACAAAGGTTTTCGGAGAGATATTGTTGTCGTTTTGGGAAACTGTAGCTATCGCAAGAAACATGTTCAGGACGAAATAAGAGAGCGAAATGGGATTCTTGTCTTGTTACAACAGTGTGTAATCGATGAAGACAATCCGTTCATGAGGGAGTGGGGCATTTGGTCGATGAGAAATATTTTGGAAGGGAATATGGAAAACCGGCAATTGGTTGCTGATTTGGAGCTCCAGGATTCTGTGGATAGTCCGGAAATAGCCGGGCTGGGCCTCCGGGTAGAAGTCGATCCAAGGACTCGCCGTCCAAAGCTTGTAAATGCGTCCTGAAGGTATTGGATATGGTTTTTTTTTTTTTGGTTTTTTTTTGCTACTTATGCTTGTTCCTATAAATAACAAATAGGGATAATATTTCTTTGCAATTTAGAGCTAGGGTGTTTTTAGGTTTTCAACTTGAGCAATCTTTTGTTTCATTTTGCAACCTTCATTGTGAACATGATTAACATTGTTACTTTAGTCTTTTAGATGTTAATAGGATGAAATATCCATACCAGAAAAATGAATATTTTGTTGTTGGTGATCTGTATATATATATATATATATGTACCCACCCTATTGAACGTGCAATTGGTTAGATAGGAACCATTTACAAGGTCAGGGGGTATTTGTGATTTAAAAGACGACAAATATTTTTATTGTAACTAGACTAAATCGTGCTTTTGTAATTGACCCCTATAGTTATTAGTTGAAAAGATGCAAAGAACCCTAACTAACTTCCCCAATATCAGATTTTGTAATGGATGGGCATGAAAGAATCAGAGCTCGATGTCATGTGTCGATTATATTAATGGATTTTGCGATTGCTTTCATTCATAGCTCGAGGAGCACATAAGTTAGAATATCGAGTTTTCTTGAATGATCATGAAACCTCAGTGATTGCAGTTTAGTTTCTTTTCCAATTAGCCTCACCATATCTAACATGTTGGCTGCACTTGGAAGTAGTAATAGAAGAGGGAGAATAATAGTAATGCTAAGGAATTATTTTTACAACCAACTATAGCCGAAAACACTAGATCTTAGGTTTTGTACCCTGTGGTTTGTACAAAAGAAATTGAAGAAAAGGGATTTCTGCAACGTATTTATCCTCCAAGAACTATATTTTCTTAATGCAATGTTTTCGGCTACTCAAGCCATACAATATATGATATCTGCTCTTATATGAACTACAATTATAAACTTATATTGGGTTGGTATAAATTACAATATAGAAATTATATCCATGACCCAACATGTGCACATGATAAATATATAAGAGAACGGTGATGGATATGAAAGTGATAAGTTAAATTTCTTTTATTTCTATTGATATTATCACTTACGGTTTTTATATTTATCACTCGTCTTTTGTATATTTGTCCGTAATATTGTTATCACTTTTAATTTTTATATTTGTCATTCGTCTTTTGTATATTTGTCCGTAATATTTATCACTTTTAATTTTTATATTTGTCATTCGTCTTTTGTATATTCGTTGTGTACTAAGATATAAATTGTCAAAAGTAACAAATAGAAGCGGAATAGCAGTGTTTGTGAATACAGAAAAGTGTCTCCAAACACTCCCACCACCTACGTTAATAAAATCCACTATAAGAGCATCTTTAATGGGGGGTTTGGTTGGGAGGGGGTGGGGAGGGGATGGTTAAATGGGGAGGAGTTTTGGGGAGGGGAAGAGGGGAGGGGGATACCGGTGGGGAGGGGAAGAAAAGAAGGGAAAAAGGAAAAATGAGGGAGAGTGGGGCGGTAGCTGTCGCCCCGGACCAACACGCGCCAGGCGGAGAGTGGGACGCTGGCCCCACCTCTGCACAACCCATATCCTTACCTTTTTTTATTCTTTCTTTTTTTCCTTCTTTTTTCTTCCTTTTTTCTTCCGTAGTGGCCTGTTCCTTTTTCTTTTTCTTCCTTCCTTTTTAATATATATATATATATACATATATATATATATATATATATATATATAAATTAAAAAAATTTATTGCAAAATAATTAAGCTTTCACATCTAAAAATTTAAAATTTTATTATTAATTAAGATTTTAAAGTACTCACATGAATATTAATTATAAATGAAAAAAATTACGAATAGATATATAAATAAAATAGAATATCACATCTTATCTCAAAATATAAAAATAAAAAATTAATAGAATAAGTTTCACACCTAAAAAAATTAAAATTATATTATTAATTAAAATTCTCAAGTAAATATTAATTATAAATGAAAAAAACTATATCATAATATTAATTATTATAAATAAAAAAATTCATATATATATATATAATTTTTATATTCATAAAATGTTTAAATAGATAATAGATAAATATAATTGTATTGGAATATAAAAAGTATAAATAAAAATTAATGAGGAACATGTGGGACCCATGAATAGTAAGTTTGTTGGTAGGGTGAATAAATAAGATGAAAAGGGGTTGAGAAGGGGAAGGGGAAGGGAAGGGGAGGAAAATGATGTGGAGGGTACTTTTGCTGATGTAGCGGAGGTGGCGGAGTGAGAATTGAAACAGGGGATGGGGGAGTGAGGATAAAGATGCTCCAAGGGACTTTAGTGTGATTATCAATATCAAATAATAAGTAGTAATAAATTTGAAGTACACATATATTATGATATATTATGAGAAAATATTTTTTATCTTACTACTCTTCATAAAACTATCGTTTATCTTAAATTACTTAAATGCACGATATGTGTATCTGGTATACACTATCTCATGTACACAAAAAAAAAATATTGTGTAGTTTATGAGAAATTTTCCTATAATAATAAATTTTCTTATTTTTTCAAATATAAATTATGAAATTTTCACTATAAAATAAGAGTTTTTTACTTTTTCGAAAATAAAGTAATAGATTTTCTTGCTTTATGAGATATAAAGTAGAATTTTCTTAATTTTTCAAACATAAAGTTAAAAATTTCATTATAAAGTAATAAGTTATATTAAATAAGAAATACATAACAATATTTGCACATCAAGTAAGAAGTTTTGCAATCAAGTAGGAATTTTTTTGGACATTAAGTAAGACATTTGTGGACATATAATAAGAAATTCGGACATATAGTAAAAAATATTTTCCGGTGACCAGAAATGTTTTTGAATATTAAGTAAGAAATTCTAAATATATAGTAAGAAATTTTTTTCGATGACCGAAAATTGTTTGGACATTAAGTGAAAAATTACGAACAAATAGTAAGAAATTCGGACATATAGTATGGTTTTTTTTTGGTTAAAAAAATTTTATGAGAAAATATATATATATACATATATATATATATATATATATATATATATATATAAAATTAAAAATATTTTTCGATGACTGAAAAAAAATCAGTTGGCGGAAGATTTACTGGCACGCCGACGATGAAGTCAGATGTCCTGCAGCCAAATATATTATCATTATTATTAGTAGTAGTGGTGGTGGTGGTGGCGGCGACGGTGGTGGTAATGGTCGTGGTAGTTGTAGTCGAAGTGGTAGTAGTAGCAGCAGCAACAACAGTAGTAGTAAAGTGTATTGTGGTATATTGATGTCATAATTTTGGATTAATTGTCATAAAATTGGATATAAGACTAATTGACAAATAAACCTCCATTTGCAAAACTATTGACAATTTTTCCTATAATAAATTACTTGCTATGTAAAACGAGTGAATTATGCAATACTATTAATTTAGCAGATAAGAGTATAGGGATAAGATATAAGATTGCTTCAATGAAAGTGAGAATTGTATTGTCCGTGCACAAAAAACTAGTATATTTATAGGCAAATTTACAAGAGGTTGTGACTTTTATCATTTGACATCTTGTATCATGCATTGGTAAGCTTTGTCATCTTGTTGTCACATGCATCATCATCTCCAATGAGTTGTTTGCCTTTTGTTATCACATTATCTGCTATGTCCATCAATAAATTTATAATACTCTCCCCATTGGACATGACAAATGACTTGAATAGTGTGCATCGCTAAAAACCTTATCAGGAAAATCATGTAGGATAAAACCATGACAAGGGAAAAGAGTACATCAATTGATTTCGAGTTATACAATCAAGCAGGCTCGTTAAAAATTTTAACAAGAAAACTATGTGGGACAAAAGCATTATAAGGGAAAAAGAGTACAACCACTCGAGCTCCCCTTCGAGTCGACAAGGGTAATCATCATTATAAACCCCGCAAGTGCCGTACCCCAATATTTTGAACATATTTTCAAAATGTTGACATTGGTAGTGCCTTGTAAACAAATATGTTGCATTATCAACTGATTGTATATATTGAATGTTGATCTCTTTATTCTTCTCAAGTTCTTGAGTGTATGTGAATAGCCTTTGGGGGGAAGATGTTTGAATCACTCGCTTTTGATATATCCTTCACTGACTTGAGCAACACATGCATCATTATCTTTAAATATCACCATCGGGTTATTGATTGGTAATCCATTTATTTCATGAATGTGTTGTGCTATGGATCTAAGCCATACAATCTCTACATGTCTCGTGAAGTGCAGTATGCTCAGCATGATTCGAATATGTTGTAACTGCCGTTTGCTTTTGGAAATGCCATGATATCGCAGTAACACCAATTGTGAAAACATAATCAGTCTTTGATCTCGATTTATGTGGATTTGATAAATAACCTGCATCTGCAAAACCAATCATCTCGTATTTTGAATTTTTAGAATAAAATAATCCTAAATCAATTGTTTCTTGGAGATAACAAAAAAATTGTTTGATTCCATTCCAATGTCATCGCGTCGGAGATGAACTAATCTTGCCAACTAATTAGTAACAAATGCTATATCTGGACTAGTTCAATTAGTAAGATACATGAGAGCCCCAATTACACTCAAATATGGTACTTCATGACCAAGCATTTCTTAGTCATCTTCACAAGGACGGAATGGATCCTTTTCAATATCCAGTGTTTTACTAACCATCGTAGTACTTAGGGGATTTGTCTTATCCATGTTAAATCGTTTCAAGACCCTTTTTGAGTAATTGAATTGGTGTACAAATACTTCACTATGTAAGTGTTCTATTTGTAAACCAATACAATATTTGGTTTGTACGAGGTCTTTCATTTCAATTTCTCTTTTAAGATATTCAACTGCTTTTTGAATTTTATAAGAAGTTCCAATAATATTTAAATCATTGACATAGATGGCAATAATCACAAGCCCATCCGTCATTTTTTTGATAAAGACACACAGACACAAATGATCATTCACATACCCATTTTTAACAAAAACTCACTTATGCAATTATACCACATACGTTCAAACTACTTCAGTCCATACAATAATCATTGTAATTTAATTGCACATAATTCTCGGAGCTTTGACTTTAGTACTTTGGCACTTTAGATCGTTTAGGGATTCTCATTTAAATATAAGTATCTAATGATTCGTATAAATAAGTCGCCATAACATCCATGGGATGCATCTTGAGATTTTTTGAAATCGACAGGCTTATTAGGTAACTGAATGTTGTGGCATCCATGACGGGAGAATATGTTTCCTCATAATCAATTCTCATTCTTTGGGGAAAACCTTGTGCAACAAGGCTTGCTTTTTATCTTACAATCTCATTTTTTCTCATTTCATTTTTTAATAGAGACTCATTTGTACCCAATAGGTTTCATAGCTTCAGGTGTGACAACAATAAGTCCAAATATCTTTCGTTTATTTAGCAAATTTAATTTAGTATGTATAACATCTTTCCATTACGTCCAACCGTGTCTCTTTAGACTTTCAAATATAGATATTGGTTCCATATCCTCTCTTCCATTTTCAATTTCTAATGATACGGAATAACCTAATATGTCATTAACATCTTTCATTTTATTTCGATCCCACATCTTTCCATTATTAATGCAGTCAATGGATATCTCATTGTTTTCTTTGCCTTCTGGGCTTCATTCGTTAATATGATCTTCTTGATTTTCTTGTTTTTGTATTTCTTTTGGAACACATTTATTTATTTTAAGCTCAAAATTTTTTATAGCAACCCTTTTTTTTTTCAAGAAGTTTTATCTTTAGAACCAACTGGTTTTCCATGCTTCGAGCGTGTTTTGAGCTCATTGGTTATTTTTATTCATTTTGTTGCTATTTTGTAACTTCAATTCGAGATGGAGCATTTCCAGTAGGTACATGTGAGTTTGTCACTCTCTGTGTATCTGTAAATACATCTAGTAATTGATTTGTTATATTATGCAAGTGCACAATCTTTTGAACTTCCAGTTTGCTTTGTGGGAGGATCAAGATGTAAAAATGATGATGTATACCTTTTGATATCATTCCCCATTTGTTTTACTCCCCCTCCTAAAGATGAGAATTCTGCTTCATTAAAATGACAATCAGCAAAGCGAGTCGTAAAACTATTGCTTGTTTATGGTTCAAGATATTTGATTATAGATGGAAATTCATATTCGATATAAATTCATAAAACTCTTTGTGGTTCCATATTTGTGCATTGTGGTGGAGGGATTGGTACATATACAGCACAACCAAATACCCTAAGATGGAAAAGATCTGGCTCTCTACCTAATGCCAGTTCAAATGGAGAGTATTTATGATTTGCATTTGTTTTAATGAGAATAAGTGTTGCGGCGTGCAAAATGACATGACCCCATACTGAGATATGGAGATTTGCTCTCATCATTAATGGTCCGGCAATAAGTTGTAGTCGTTTAATTAATAATTCAACCAAATCATTTTGTGTATGAACATGAGCTACTGGTGTTTAATGTCAATACCAACTGACATACAATAATTACTAAACGCGAGATGTAAATTCACCAGCATTAACAAGTCTAACTTTCTTGATCATATAATTTGAGAATTGTGCTCTCAATTTGATTAACTGGGTAATAAATTTGGCAAATGTCATATTGCGAGTTGATAATAGACATACATGTGACAATCTTCTAGAAGCATCAATTAACACCATAAAATATCTAAATGGTCTACTCTATGGGTGAATAGGACCACATATATCATCATGAATTCTTTCTAACAACATTGGTGTTCATTTCTAGCCTTAGTTGATGATGGTCTTATTATCAACTTACTCAGAGAGCAAGCAGTACAAGATAATTCTTAAGATTGAAAGATCCTCTTGGTTTTAATGGATGGCCATTTGAATTTTAAATAATCTTCTGCATCATTATTGAGCCAGGATGTCCTAATCGTTCATGCCGAATTTTAAACGATTCATATTACTTCAGGTGTACTGAAGCATATGATTAAAATATTCTTATACTGGTGTAATACAACTCAGATGATGAGGCTGGTAATTTTTCCAGTACACATTTATTTATGCGAGTATTTGAGGTAATATAAAATTAATTGAAAACTTTTGTAAATGAAATATAATGTTATAATATAGGGAATTTTTACAGACCACGAGCTTGTAGCTCAAGTGGAATCACTAACCCTTTATAAGGTGTTGATAAGGGTTCGAACCCTAAACCTCTTAAACTATTTGAGATTTATCTTATACTTTTCAACCACTTGACCCAACTTATTAAAAAAAAGGGGGGGAACTTTTACAGTTATGGTATCATACTTCTACCTCCACTAACCATTAGATTTATACAAAGAAATTCTAACCCTTATATATGGTAATGTATCAATTATTGATTGGAAGAAGAATGACTTAATTGGTACAAGGAGGTGAAAGATGGCCATCGCGGGTAAATTTGAGCCATCATGGATGGAATGTCCTAGTGTAAGGAAGAGTCAAACTGTCCGAAATGCAATTGTATCGAAACTTGTTCGCCCAATGGTAAGTAATTGAGAAGGATTACCTATTCAAAAGCACACCTTAATATTGTGATACTTGCAAAATCACATGGTTGTTTTTTCGATTGTATAGCTTCAACTATTCCTGCAAGTTAACCATAGACATGTATTTTGAATTTTGATTCAAAATTCTCTCCACTCTTCCTTTAATGTTGCGATGTGCAAAATTATTTGATCCTTCACCTATTCTAATACAAATGATTAGTCAATCAAATAATAGATAGTAAATAGGTCAATTTGAAAATAAATAAATAACTAATCATAAATTAATATTCTCGTGTTTCCTACCACAATCTTACCCACCGATAAACCTAAATTCAAATAAAATTGTAAAGGTCAAGGGTTTGGTCAATTTTCTCTCATTTCATCAATTAAATTAATCTAAGATTAAGTAAGAAAAATGCGGATTTAATTTTAAATTGATCCAATATATGTATCATCGACCGATAAGCTATTTTCTTTTTTTTTTTCCCGGTATTCTACTTGGTATAAGAATTTAGAATAGAGAATCTATAACAATATTTAATCTAGTGATGAAAAATAAAACAACAGAATGGTAGTTATATTATGATATATTAATTTGTCATTGAAATGGTGAATGCGGCGTGGCATGTGAGGCCCACGTGATCCATATTAAACTATTCCTCATCCATCCATCATCTAAAAACAAATCCCACACACCACACCAAACAAACCTCACTCAACCACACTCTTCCCCCCATTCCCTTTGTATTTATCCACAACCGCACGCACAAACACACTCACTCTGTGTGTATACTACTAGTGTTTCTTTTGTACATTTCTTTTTTTTCGACATGGCTGCTGGTCTGCTTGAAACCCTAATCATCCCTCGCGCCACCGCTCTTCCGTCCGCGTCCTCGGCTCCGGTCACCGGATTCAAGTCTGTCCGTTTCTCCGAATTCAGTGGACTCAAGATCCAGCCAACTCGCTCATCGGCAAAGCTGAAATCAACCTCGAAGCTCGCGCGCGGTGGTAGCAGAGTCTTTTGCGAGGCACAGGATACAGCTACCGAAGGTTTGGATTTTACCTTTTCTTCCTTTTTTTTTGGTTCAAAAGCAGCGTAGATTTGTTGGTTATTTTGCACTAGTTATGCTGATTCTGCTGACGCGGTAATTTACGCTTAATTAATTTATGTTGTTTTGTATGATTATATTTGAATTGTATGGGGAAGGAATTTGGAAGAATATCTTTATTGTGCTTTGTTTTAGGCGTTAGGGTGAAACTGAATTATTGTAATTCCATGGGTGGGGTTTCGAATGTGGTATTATGAAATTGGTAACATAAATTAACTTTCTTTCTGAAACTTGTAATTATAATATCTTTGTAATTATAACATCAATTATCTTTCTTAATTTCCGTGAAATGGTCAACTGGAAGAACGGGAGGAGAGAGTAATTGCTTCCTCCGTCGCGCGCATTTACATTTTCATGAGAGAATTATTATTACTTCTTAATTTCCCAATAAAAAGTAATGTTTACTTTACTACTTTTACCCCTACCTTTATTACTTTACACTTTTAATTATTTTAAACAAAATGATATTATGGTCATTTGATACGTATATTTATAACAACAATAATCTTTCTTAATCTTCGTGAAATGGTCGACAGATAGAATGGGACGGAGGAAGTAGTTAAAAATATGTGAGGAGGTGAATATTGAATTTCGTAAGTAGTGCAGTAATGATTAATTCTTTTCTATAAATTGTGTATAGATGGGATTGAGGACAGAAAAAGTGAGAATGAATTAGTAGTGTATTTTAGAAAATTCTTATATCAATTTTTATTTGTAATGAAGTGAGGACGAAGAATTTTAATATCCAACAATCATTAGAGAATCATTGAATCAACTTTTGTTTGGATATTTTATACATAAATTACAAAAAATATTAATTAGTTACTCAATAACTCGCAGTGCCTGGCGTTGGTGATGCAAGTTGGAAATCTCTTGTACTCGAATCTGATTTACCTGTTCTGGTTGAATTTTGGGCACCGTGGTGCGGGCCATGCCGCATGATCCACCCCGTCATCGATAAACTGGCTAAAACATACTCTGGAAAGCTCAAATGCTACAAGGTTAACACCGATGATAGCCCTACAATTGCTACCCAATATGGGATTCGAAGTATTCCAACCGTCATAATCTTTAAGAACGGGGAGAAGAAAGATGCTGTCATTGGTGCGGTCCCGGAATCTACATTAACGACCTGCATAGAAAAATTCCTGTAGAATGGTAAGTCTATACATATGTTCACTGGGATCGAATTTTAGCCCTCGACATCGTGAAATTGCTTAAATAAACCCTTATAAGATTCGTGTATAGTTTAATGCAGTTGTATTTTATGTTCTTTTTTAGTTAATTATTCACTCGTAATGTTGGCTTCCACATATATTCTGTACAGTCGCTGAGTTGGTTGCTGTGTTTCAATTTCTTCTCGGTCAACACTATGCTTTCGTCATGATATGTTTGAAAACTATATAAACATGTTAAATGTTTCCTTACAAATTATTTATCCTTGTCCTTTAAGACCAACACAAGAACATTTTTCACTATTTTCTCGCGAAATTCATGGTTTAAATGAAACGATTGTTGGAAAGGAGACATGGGGTCAAGTTCCATTGCTTATCATTGCTTTGTTTGCATATAATCTTCCTCATCATCCGTGTTGTATCATTTCATTTTGTCCTTGGTTACATATTTGACTAATTAGTATGTCAAAAGCTAGAGCGAGTTGTTCGTTCAACCAGGATCTCTCGAGTCTTGACTTGACCTCGCATTGGTATATTATTATATCTCGTTAAACAAACTCATTGCGCCTCAAGACGTGGATTGCGACTGGTTTAGACAAGTTGTGCAGTGCTTCGTGTTTGAGCAGTGGTGAATGCCATCTGACTTCAATGTGTGGGAGTGGGACCCTTAGAAAATACAGAAATAATGCTTAAGTTTTTGGTATCGGTCTTCTTCTTCTGTCCAACATTGACCGTGTTATGCTGATGGCCAATTTTTTCACGGATTTTGTTTATTAGCCCGACTCCCAGTAGCTCAACAAGCATGTGTTTTATGTTTTATTCGGTTTATATCCAAATAAATGAGAAAATGGGGTGAGAAGAAAGTACTGAAAAGTAAGGGTCAATACCAAACTTCATATTGTTGGTGTTGGTAATTTGCTTCTTTAGTTTTATTTGTTACCAGTTGTATTCTTTCCAAACAAATGTTTTCCTTAAATACTCGCACATATTTTGAATGATTCTTAGGTTGTTCAAGTCTCTTTCTCAAATCCAGCAATTAATTCTATGGGCCATACAAGAAACTTACCCATAGGCCTACGTAATTAAACAATAACTCTCCGAGATCCACAAGTAAAGTCTTCTGTTATGATTAGTACAAGTTCATGAAGATCCCCAATATTGTTTCAGAGTTATTTCTTGACACCTGGGGTTTCAGAACAATTGTGATTATTTGGTGTTAGTATCTCCTAATCAATTTTGGTATCTTTTGAAGAGACCAATTGAAATTCTTCTTAGTGAGTTGAGCCATTTAACAATTAACACGTCCATCTTGCCATTGTTCGCGGTTGGCCTTTTTAAGTTGTGGAAATATGTGTTGGAAAAGGTCAAATAAAGTCGTGCCATTGTAATTTTGTGACTAAGTGACTAGTGGTAACTTAAATAAACCTCGGTCTTTGTCATCAAAATCAAATCTTAAAATAAACCTTAAATATGACGTATGAATGCTTCATAAGAACTTGAACCCTTGTGACGGCTTTCAACTCAATCTTTAGTCATTTGTTAATTTAACTATAATAGGAGACTTTTCGATTTCAATATATTAAAAATGTCCTCACCACTTGCTAAATAATTAGCTTCTTCTTTTTTTCTTTTTTTCACCTTATTAATTTTTAGCTTTTTTAAGCGAACAATTTGCATGTTCCACCGATAAGGCTTAGTTTAAGTGCAAATTGTTCACTTAAATAGCTATGAAGCACTTGCTCCGGATCATTATGGACAAAAACCTAATTTTACATGGTTAATTAAGGGGTTTTATGTAATTTACTTTTCTTATTTTACCCTTACTTATTTGTCTCTTTGATGATTATAAAAGAAAATCCTATAAACATTTTCATTTTGGGGAAGTCAAAACAAAATCTATTTGGAATAATAAAATTTAACAAATTTATTTGGATTAACTTTAGGGCACGGATATACAGCACCCCAAAATTTTATTTTTGTACCCCATTAAAAAAAAGTAATTCATAAAATGTCCAAATTACCCCTCAAATCAAACAACCAAAACATATACTTTATCTTCTTTAAGCCTATTGTTTCAAATGACCAAACCGTGTAAGATATTTGAATTCATGGAGTGAGAAATGAGTATCACATATGGATTATACAGTCCTTAGATTAACTATGGACAATTATGAACAATTCTTCAAATATATTGCTAGAATTAACAATAATGACCCACAAGGGCGACAAGTATAACTGAGATAAGATGCTTTGACCCTTTTCAGGTATAATCGAGGGCTAAAGTAAAATTAAAAAAAATTAAACATATGTTACCGATACACAACAGTCACATTTCCATTCTCTGAAAATATAACATCTAGAATTTCTCCACACCAACCTACAGAAAAGTAAACATTATTAATACTAAAGTTGCAGAAATATCCGTGTAATTAATTCTGCCTAAAATTTATCCCCAAACTTCCAAAAACTTTTGGTTCTATAATAATAATAATTTATAATTTATCAAACTGTGGAGAATATCCAATGACCATGCCGGAAAGTTCAGAACATTGCCGGTCCATTCAGCATATCACAAATTTTTTTTTTAGTTGGTTGAAAATATTATTAAAAATCACACTTTTTTACTACTAATAATAACTTTCGTAACTTTAAAATACACTTTTAAAGTTGAAATAGTTACGATGGGCCAAACATGTAAAAGAGCATCAACAAATGTGAGGAAGATGAAGTATATTTTTTGGGTGTATGATTTGATGGGTAATTTGGGTATTTTTATTAATTTATTTTTAATGGGGTACACAAATAAAATTTTGGTTGCATATATCCGTGTCCTTAACTTTAATCAATTCAAAATTACCAAATTTCCAAGATTAATTAAACTAAATGTATTTAAATGTGAATTTCAATCCTATAGACATATTGAATTGTTTAATAATCTGGATAAACCAAAATCACATATATATATATATATATATATATATATATATATATATATATATATATATATATATATATATATATATATACTAGTTTAATACCCGTGCATTACACGGGGTTATTAAATGATAGATATAAAAAATATTTATGATAATTACAAGATTTTATGTAAAATAAATATTTCAAATGATGTATTCTCAACCTGTGCCTTATACATGTCTAATTTATTTATTAACTCCTATAATTAATAAATAATTTTATATTATAATGTTTAGATTCAATTCATTAATAGTTTTATTTACATACTTATAAAATTTAAAGGAAGTCACGTTCTAAACCCTTGCCTAATCTCTATTTATTAATTATTATTATATTATTTTATATTTTAATATTTAAATTAAATTCGTTAATAATATTAATTATATATTTTGAAAAACCAAACAAATATCATACTTTCAACCCGTGTCGCACTAAACCAATGTCTAATCAATATTAATTAATCATCATCATCATCAACAACAACAACAATATTATTATTATTATTATATTATTTTATATTTTTTATGTTAGATTGAGTTCATTACTTAATATTTTGTTACATACTTAGATTATTTCAAATAAATCTTAATTTACCTATATAGAATTTTTAAAATTCTAAAATTAAAATTATATTAACTTTTATTATAAAGACTGCTTATTTGATAGTTTTCATAATAACTTTTTTTAATTAAAATTATATCTTATTTAATTTATATTTTAATTAAAATAATTAATATATGTCTTTATATGACTTATTTGTATTTTTATATTAGGAGAATAAAAGAAAAATATTGAATTAGATAAAATATAATAAATAAAAAATATTAAATCAGTCAAAATATAATAAAAAAAAATATTAAATTAGGTAAGACACAATAAAATGAAAATATTAAATTAGGTATATATTAGGCTCGAGTGATACCTAAGCAGCCGAAGCACCAGAATCTTTTATTTTCCAAACGAAACATGCGAAACAAACACATAGGTTATGTGAATTTTGCATTAATATATAGGGTTGATCACTGTAATTGTTTAATTATATTTTAAAAATCAACATTTCAAAAATAAAATAAAATTGAATAGTCAAACTGAATCATAAAACATATAAATAAAATCTAAATAAATGGTTAAAATAAATATAAGAATCACGAATAAATTCTAAGTAATTAATCGATATTTTTTGAAAAAAAAATATAATTATTATAAAATAATATAATGTAAAACTGAATCAATTATAAAACTGTATGAATAATATATAATCTATAATTAAAGTTTAAGTAATTATTTACTAATTCGAACATAAGAGAAGAAAAAATCAATAAATTTATAAAATAAAATGAAAGTTCATAAAATGTGTTAAATAAACTATAAAGTTATCTTTAAATTCTAAATAATTTAGTAAATATGAATATATATAGACACACACACACATATATATATATATATATGTGTGTGTGTGTGTGTGGAATTAAAAAATCAATTGAATAACTAAGAAAATTCTAAATAATTATTACAAGTTTGATAATAAAAACAAATTATAAAATATTAGGGAATAAAATTGAAATAGGTGACAACAAGCACAAATTTGGAAATCGGTAATAAGAAATTGGCATTGCTCCCATAAGTATTATATTTTTACCGAACTCAGTTCTCCCGGGTCTAGTCTAGGTCAAATTCGTAAACCGAATTTCATGTGACCTGGGTTACCGAGACCAGTGTTCTGAAAATCGCTAGGCGCCAGGCCAGTGCCTAGCGCCTAGGACGCCTAGGCGGAGCCTAGAATTTGAGAATAAATACCCTGATTTACAAAATTACATCCAACCATTTAATAGTTCAACATACTACTTGCTATACAATAAAATTTATGACAATTCAAAACTAAAAGTAATGATCACAAGTTACAATTCACAAGTTTAAAACTATTGTTCAATTCAAAGTCCAAAACAACATAGATGCATAAGTTCATTAGTCAAATAACAATACTATAGTATACATTACAAAATCAAAATAATCAAAAAAAGGCCCAAAAATGACGTCGTTTTAGGCCAAAAAATATTTAAAAAAAAACTGGTCTGGCGCCTAGGCGCCGACTTGGGCGCCGAGAGCGCCTAGGCGGCGCCTTGGGGCGCCCAGCGATTTTTTTGGCCGATTTTCGAAAATCATAGGCGGATTGGTGGCACTATCGCCTAGGCGGGCGCCTAGAGCGATTTTTAGAACAGAGACCGAGACTAGTCATATGATTGATCTTTTTTTTTTTTTTTTTTCTCATTTTCTTTGTTTTCCTGTTTGTTTATCAATATTTAATTAATTATGAGTTAATGCAAATATAATACATATATACACTTTCTTGATATAATAAAATCAAAATTGTATGAGGTTTATAATAAAATTAAATTATAAATCATCTAAAGCAATAGTTATAATATAATATTTTTAATTTTTATTTTTACTAAACTATTATTTACAGGCATTGTATGATTTTTAAATTCAATCCAATTTTTTACTTAAATCTAAAATTCTATGTAGTTCACAAAAATCAACTATCTCAATTTAGAGTTCTATGAATTCTATAAAGTTCTAATATACAGACTT
The DNA here is from genome assembly GCA_014905375.1 of Phtheirospermum japonicum. Classification (NCBI taxonomy): domain Eukaryota; kingdom Viridiplantae; phylum Streptophyta; class Magnoliopsida; order Lamiales; family Orobanchaceae; genus Phtheirospermum; species Phtheirospermum japonicum. The sequence continues at coordinate 940,201 of BMAC01000001.1, read as the reverse complement.
CAATAAATGGTGGATTTTCATGGATTTTAAAGTTAAGGATACACATACAAGATGCATGTCAATTTCATTATAACTTATTTTTTTATTTTATTTCAAAATACTTTATATTATGTTATAAATTTTTTATGTTTATGGGAATATTTTCATTTCAAAATATAAAAATTCTAAATAATTATTTATTAAGTTGATAGTAAAATAAATATTTGTATTTTAATTTATATTTTTATCCACTCTTAAATGTTTTGAGATTTAATTTTCATTATTTTTAAAATATTCATGATTTATATTTTCATTAAATATATAAAATATATAACTTCAAATGAAACATAATAATAAGTATTACAAGTGTATTTTTGTAGAAATTTAATTTATATCTTCATTATATATATAAAATATCACTATTATATTTTTCATTATCATTGTTAATGTGTCATTGAAATAAATTTGAATATAACTTAATTTTTATTGGAATTGTAAAATTCAATCTATATAGTAACACTACAATATATCAACTGTTAAAATTATACGTATACTTTTTTTTAATTAAATATATAAATATTAGTGGTTTGTTTTTCATTATCGACAACGTTCATTGCAAACTCAATATATAATAATATAAAAGTAATTACACTAAATTTATTTATATATATAATTAAAAATAATTACATAAATATTAAAATTATATATTATTATTAATTAGCTTGATAATGAAATAAGTAATTATCAATAATAAATTATGAGTTAATGCAAAGATAAATATATTTATACACAAATCCTAATCAAATTAGTATGAGGAAATAATAAAAACAAGTTATATACCATCTAGTATAATAGCTATAGTTTTTTTTTTTAATTTCTTGATTAAATAATTATTTGTGGGTGTTGTATGTATTTTAAAAATACACTCAATTGTTCTCAATATTATTCTATGGATTCTACTAAACCATCGGTTCATCAATTTGAATTCTATGAGATTTATAAAATTTTAGTAACCTCGTTTCATGCAAAATCTCATGAATTTCATCAAATTATGCATTTGTATGAAACTTTATGGATTTGAGAGTTAAAGATACACTTACATAGTTTCCTACCAATTTCATTATAATATATTATATTTTTATCCGATTTCCAAATATTTTGCATATTATTTTATAAAATTTCTTATGTCTTTGGATTTATTTTTTCATATTAAAATATATTGAATTACTAATAGAATTAAAATATATTTTCTATTTACCTCACTTCATAATTTATATTTATTTCATTATATATCATATTTCTAAGCCTTTTGAATTTTTTTATTTTTTTGATTTTTTAAACAAATATTTAATAAAATGGTCAATATAAATTATTTAGACAGTGTAAACAAATAAAATAGTTGATTTTACTTGCCGTTTATATTTGGAATTTATTAAATAAATATTTAGGTTTTATAATATTATTATATATATCATACCATTTAAAAAGAAATATATGGTTGAATATTAATAGAAAGAATGATTTTCTTACTATTCATTTATATATTATATTAAGGTTATAATTGGCATTGGATTCACTTTATACAAACTCTACAGATTCGAAGCAAACTGGTTCATATAGCATCACTCTACTCCCTTCATTCCAAAATAATTTTGTTATAGCATCTACTTTTTGCAAAATAAGAGCATTTTCAATGCAATAATGTTAATTGAACTTATGTGGCAGATTAAATTGACATTTTACAAAAATAAAATAAAAATTCAATGCATCAATGTTAATGTTATTTAAGTGACTAGTTATTATTTTTATTTTAAAAAAAATAAAGAGAGAAATAACATGATTGGACGATAATGTTTAAATTAGATGTAGACAATGTCAAAAGTAATATCTAGAATTTGACATTACTCTTGACAATGTCAAGCACTTAATGTGCTACATAATCATTTTTTTTTTATCATGTGTCAAATTTTGTACTTTCGACATTATTTCATTTGAGATGCTCTAATAGTATCGGTAAGAATTCAAAGTACTTTTGTTAAAAAACTTCCTAGATTATCCCTATTTATTATTTCTAAATTATATTTCAATATCATTAGAATGAGTATTTGAAATATAATATTCATATATTAAATGAGGGTTGATCAGTCATTTTGTAAGATTTATAAATATGGGTTAAATATTATAAAATGACAATTATTTTGGGACCGGTGAATATTATTAATTCGATTGTTTCAAAAGATAGGCTTGTTACCATATTTAGTATGTAGTTATTTTTTCACTTTCATGCATACTCTTTTAATTATATTAAAATCATTTACAAAAATTGATTGGATAATTAATACATAAGTAATTAATCATACGAGAATAGATGAAAAAAATTACAATACGTTAACTATACTAATCAATATTTTATTATACCGTGTGAAATAATAACAAACCTACCTTTTTGGAACAAAGAATTTTGAAAGAAGTATGTGTATATATATATATATATATATATATATATAATCTCCGTAATTATTATTATCATTACTATTGTTGTTGTTGTTATCTTCTTTTCGGGTCAACTTTTTTAAATAAATGTAATCAACTATACTATTATTCGTAATTAGCTTGTTGATGTTATTTCTTATTTGGCTAGATTAGGTTTCAAACAATATATAATAGTACTCCATCTAATCCATATTAATTGTCATTTTAAAAACTCAATTTGTTACAAATTAATTATTATTTTAGATTTTTTTCCACTTAATTCCAAATTTCCCACTTATTTTAAGAATATTAGAAAAAAAAAGAGATTGAGAAATTAATTAGTAATATTATGTATTTGTAGATTTTCATGTCCCTTAATTTTGCACAAAAACTCTACATTATATATATATATATATATATATATATATATATATATATATATATATATATATATATATATATATATATATATATATATATATATATATNATATATATATATATATATATATATATATATATATATATATATATATATATATATATATATATATATATATATATATATATATATATATCAAATCTCCATAATTATTATTATTATTTTTTATTATTACTATTATTGTTGTTGTTGTTATCTTCTTTTCGGGTGAACTTTGTTAAATAAATATAATCAACTATACTATTATTCATAATTAGCTTGTTGATGTTATTTCTTATTTGGATAAATTAGGTTTCAAACAATATATAATAGTACTCCATCTAATCCATATTAATTATCATTTTAAAAACTCAATTAATTATAATTTTAGATTTTTTCTCACTTAATTCCAATTTTATCCCCACTTATTTTAAGAATATTAAGAAAAAAAAAAGAGATTGAGAAATTAATTAGTAATATTATGTATTTGTAAATTTTCATGTCCCTTAATTTTGCACAGAAACTCTACATCGACAATTAAAAAGGAATAGATGGAATATAAAAATTATGCATAATAGGTCACTATACATTAGATATTAACAAATCTCCACGATTCTCACTTTCTCAAGTTATGCAAAAATCTGTTATTAAACTTAATAATATGGCTTCAAGATCATCTTGAATCCAACGAAGAACCACATCCGTAAGAGATTCAATTGATTATTTACCATGATCTGTTGTTCTATATTATCGAATTTTATCTTATTACGATTTGTTATCTATGAAATCTTCATGTGGAGAACATTATATAATGCTTTACAAATTTGTTATCTATGGAATCTTCATATGGAGAACATTATATATAGATGTGCACAAACGGTTCAAACCCGTGAGTTTCTTAACCATTGGAATGCGAATCATAATCGAATTGGATTAAAACCAGTTTTGATACTGGTTTGAACCGGTTACAGTTACGGTTATAAACCGCCTTCGTAACTGGCAGTTTGCAAGTGTTTTTTTTCTTTCTTAATATGTATTTTACAAAATTAAACGAGATTTAAACAAAATAGCTTTAAAGAAAAAAATTTGAGTTTTATTCTAATATAGAGACGGAGAAAAACGAGACTTATACAAATAATTTTTAAAGAAAAAGGACTTGAGTTTAATTCTAATATTTAAGTATATAAAAAATTAAATATTTTTTCGACCACCACTGCACGAGATCGTTAGAACCATCGGGTTTTTGGGGATAGTTCCCGAATCAAAACTACCTAAATAAGTGTCAAATTCTTGAGATGGACCAACACTAGCCCTTGCTTGCTTTCGCATAGTATCCTCAACGTATGACACATACGGAGCTAGAACTTCTCGAGGGTCGAGAAATAATGGTCTTACATTAGAAGTACTATTACCACTACTAGTACAAACATTCGAATTCAAATAAGGGGAAGGGGAATGTGAAGAGGAATCATTAAAACCAGCAGAAGTTGAGTGTTATTCAAGAAAAATATAAGATAAAAACTGTCTAGCATTGTGAACGCAAATTCAGGGGTTAGGAATTTCAAGGTCCAAGTTTTGTAGAAAAAGGCTCTTCTGAATTATAATATATCATTAAGAAAAATTCTTAAGCTTCAGCTCAAAAATATGGATCTATTAGTTTAGCAACCCAATATATATCATAAATGATGCGAAAGTATTTTACCCATTTGTCAATATTTTAGTAATTCATTAATGTAATCAATAAGATAAGATCGAATAAAACAATGTAATAAATATAAGTTGAATACATTGATCAAGAAGAAGTGTATAGGTAGGATAATAAACACCGGATAAAGTCACGGTTGCGTTATTATAAAATTTCAAAAGCGCAATCATCCCACATATGGGAAAATAAAACAAAACTGGTAGTATGAGTATTAAAAAAAGTACATGCATCTCTATATTTATAAGAATCATTTAGCAATTTATAAGTAGAGTTATGATTTGCCACATTAATAGAAAATTTTCTGAAACACAAATCATTGTCTTTGCAAAGTTTATGCCACTTTTTGCCCACATTGGGCTGTTTTCAAATACAATATATTGCCCTCCTCGCATCAATTTCACTTTTCAAAACTGCTATACCATTTTGAACACATAAATTCAAAATATAAATGGATCTAATATGAATTTTTTTACCAGCAAGAAGGATGACAAAATTCTTTGAGAGAATCTAAAATAATCATATTAACGGCGGCATTATCAAATGAAATTGAAAATATTTTGTTAACTAAACCATACCCGAATAAAATAGTATGAATTTTGTGGGAAATATTGACCGTGGTATGCTCACTATTAAACTCTCTATAAGCAATCATACATTTTTGTAAAGTTTAAGAATCATCAAACTAATGAAATGTAATTCTCATATAATGATTAAATATAAAAATGATTCGTCCAAATATTCGAACATATCGAGACTCTATGTGACAATTAGCAAATTCCTCATACAAACTAAGTTTATATTCACCAACAACCTTTCCAAGACCGAGGGTAACCTTATTACATGAAATTTTGGTTCTCGGTGGATTAAAAGTCCTACTAGTAAAATCTTCATAAAAATTATTATCGGAAAAACTAAAAGGAAGACTTATAATGGACACAGTTGAAAGGTTTCTTTTATATTTTACTTTGGTATATTAAAATAAAGAATTCGTACCTTGATCCTCGGTGATAGATGAAGACGTGAAATTTAGTTGTGTTTGGTAGGTCAACGCATATTTTATCGAGATGCTTCTTCGTCATATGTGTCTTCATCATCCCGTAGCCGGTATTATTTATACCAAAGGAGTTGTGCTTGTTACAATAATTGTATTTGGCACGAGTTACACCATCGATCTTTACTTTTTTGAAATGAAGATTGGAAACAGAGAATTTGAGTGGCCTAGAAGATAGGGTTTTTTCGTGGTGGCGGCGGCATAGCATCGCCTCCATATTCGTCTTCATTGGCATCATCATCAAGATTGATCAAATCGACCCAGTCAAAATTGTCGGAGGTTAAATCTTGATCAACACCGAAGTCAGCAAAAATATATAATTCCTAGACTTGTTGCGGCGTTAGATCATGGGAAATATAATTGTTAGAAATAGAAGGTCTGAATGATCGACCTCGACCTCGTAGAGGTAAGCTTCCTCTATGACTACTACTTCCCCTGGTAGGACAACAAGAGTTTTCCATAATAATATGAAGAGGAAAAAAATATAGAAATTACAGGGAATGAATAGATTATGGAACTTAAAAAATGAGAGTCGAGACTTGATAGTGATAGGATTCTTAGAACTTAAATCGTAATTTGTAAACATAAAGCTTGAAATATAAGAGAAGAAGAAGATTATAAATGAATTGGTGTGAGAAATGGTGTTGGGAAGGCACTACAAAAAATAGTCGAATATCAATTTTTGATATTTGGTCCTTGTGGAATACGACCTTGCTCGCCTTGTACTATATTAACATATATCGTCTCTCGATTTATGATTCGTTAAAACTAATAAATATATGAGTTTCTCAAGCAATTATGCTTATATGTAAAATCAGGAATAAAAAATATTGAAAGGGCCAAGTGCTTGGTTGAAAGAAATATTCAAAATATTAGTCGTTCATAGTTTACTGTAGAAATTAGCTAGACATGATTAAATATTCAACTAGGCATTCATCGAACACATAATATTTATAATACAAAAAAAACATGAATTGTACGATGGTTGTGGATCCTTTGATCTTTACGTTTTTTGTGTTTCTCCTTCGAGTTCCTACTCAACCTCTCTATCTCACCGTTTGGAAGTGTATTTTGGTTCAAGGTATGAAATTTGATGTTCAAAGATGAATCTGACTAGCTTCTTGACCTTCCTTTTATAGTAACAAAAATGCAACCTTGCATTTAAATCGTAATTTAACGATTTCTAACGCGTTCGCGACTGCGAATGAGGTCACGAACGATTGCGGTGATAAAGACACTCAGTATCGACCTCAGTCATGACCGCGAAAGGGCCACGACATTACCGTGTAAACGGCTTTCAGTATCGACGAGTAGTGACCGCGAAGGTGGTCGTGACTAGGTCTTTAGACCTCATTGACTCTTTGATTTGTGGGCCCTGTCCAGTCCAGGCCCAATAGACTCTTATGCTATTTAGACTCAATCCAAATCACCATTCATTATACTCTTTGATACCCAATTCAACCAAGTTAGCTCAAAAATCCTATAAAATAATATAAAAATATAAAACACGTAATAATATCAAGATAATAGGTATTAAAGTAAATTGGCATTAGAGCGTACAAAGAGTAGTTGAAACCCACTCCCTACATCCCGTTTTATCTGTCGCAGAATTTCTTTGTCCCTTTCTATCTGTCACATTTACATTTTTAAGAGAGAATTTATGTTAATTTTAACTTTTCCAATGAGAATTAAACATGAATTTACTAAATTTACCCCTCCATTTATTATTCTACACTTTTAATTCTTTTAAATAAAAGGACATTATGGTCATTTGATACCTATAATTAGAACATCAATCATCTTTCTTAATCTGCGTAAAATGGTCAACCACGACAAATAGAATGAAACGTACGGGGTAATTTAACAAGTCCAAATATGTATGTGAAATTCGTGTTTATCGAATATGTTTTTAAAAGAAAGAACTACTGTCCATTGGTAAGTTCATTGATATTTTGTCGATGGACGTTAACATCCTTCAATAAAAAAGTACTGAGAAGGTTTTAACCGAAGGAAGAAATTCGTCGATAATCATGTTATCGATGGATTTGCCCATTGGATTAAAAAAAATAAAAAGGCGGCACCATCAGTTTAATCGACGGTTCAATATAAATGACTGGTTTTTGTTAGGGGTGTGCAAAAATAGTTCGGTCAACGTTCCTTAGAAATTGGACTTTGTGGGTTCCGATCCGGTCAAGTTCAAACCCGTAATTATTTGGTATGGACCAAAATGGAATAATTTTATTTATTTATCTTTTATAAAGAAAAGTGTTGTTGGTTGTTTATATAATCCATATAAACGAAGAGATTAGTTGTTTGTTATTTTATATTGTAGTGTAATTGGTTATTTAATTATTTTTTTCTATTACTATGTAAATTTGCGATACAATTTAATGTTTAGTGTGTGTATTTAATTAAAAAACTCTTATATTACATTGTAAATATATTATGCATTTTGTTTATAGTTATATTATAACATTAATAATAATACTGAAAAATATATTTGCTATCATTTACTATTACATCATATTTGAATTTGAAATCTTTTGTAATTCTTCGAGTCACATTAAATAAAATTAATTTGTGAAAAAAATTCACAAAATCGGTCCAAACCGATATTAACCGAATGAACCGTAATTGGACCAAAATTTACCTGTCTGTTCTACGGTCCAAGATTTTCAAAATTTTGGTCTTCCGATCCGGTCATTTGGACCGTATGCACACCCCTAGTTTTTGTGACTGTTGACCATCATCAACACCTCTATGATTGCAGCCATTAATTTCAAATGGTCATTTGCCTTCGATTCACAGTTTTTTGGGCATTGATCTTTTTTATATTTTGGGTGGTTTAACCGCCACCGACATTTCACGGTTAAGTTTTTTTCTAACCAGAGCCGAACTGGATGAAATCGATTTACGATTTTGATTCTAATCGTGAACCATGGTCAACGGTTAAATGAACGGTTGGCCACAAATCGAGACTGGCGGTTCGTCAGTTAAATCGAACCGGTTGTGCACCTCTAATTATACATTGCTTTACGGTCAATGGTGATGTTGTTCTCAATGTCGAGTGGTGTTTTTATGTATCTGCCAAGTGCGGCGTTCAGTATTTTTATTTATTGTCACGAGAATATTATCATAGTATATAAAACAACTAATGTGGTCTATAAGGAGATTTTTCAGAATTTAAAGTGAATAATATTAAATATTTATTGTGTACAAGTAATTTAATTTATCGAGTCGGTCGATTATTTCTAAAAAAACACGAACTAGTACATAGGGGGAGGTCCTTAACATTGAATATAATGGAATTTTATTTATTTTTAAAATCTTGGAATTCCATAGATGCTATAGTGAATTACACGAACTCCATTGGATTCTAATGGAATTTTGAGAAATTTTACATTATACAATTACGTGGATTTTAATAGAATTCGTTAATGTATTAAAATTAATTATTCTCTTTCAACAAGTATAGTTATCACAACTTAGGATAACATTTATTGTGCATGAGAATAATTAAAAATTTGAACCGTTGGAAAAAATACACAATATTATAATACCTATTGTCGTCGAAAACGATTGCCTTTACTTGTATCATGTTATTATATCTGAATTTGCATATTTATTAATAATATATTTTTATCTTATTTTATATTTATTCTTATGATGAATTTGAATTTGAAAAATAAAAATAAAATATATGTTTACCTTCATACCCAATGATTAAAGAAAATAAATCGAACTATGTCGCTTAAAAAATACATTTTGACATGTTTCTTATGAAATAAAATGGAATAATATTCAATTGTTTTAATATATCATTACACTTTATGCAATATATTATGAGATTATAATCTAATTTATTAATATTTCCATTTTCATTTACTTTCCTCATGTTTGTAAAAATATCACGAGACCAAAAAAATAATTAAAGTTTTTTCTTATTTAAATTTCATAACACACACACACACACACACACACACATCACCCCTATATATTAATGCAAAACTCTCATATCATATGTATTTGTTTCGCATACTTCGTTTGATAAATAAAATATTATGATGCTCCAGTTGCTTATGTGTCATCTTAGCCTATCATCTACTTAATTTAAAATTTTCTTTTTATTATATCTTGCCTAATTTAATAATTTTATTTTATTATATTTTTCTTAATTCAATATTTTCCTTTTATTTAAGTCAATTTTTTTATTTTATTCCCAAATGTAAAAGTATAAAATAAGTAATATATAATTAGTAAAAAAATCTATTTATTTTAATTAGAAGACAAATTATATATTAAATAATTATACTTACAAAAATATTAATTATTAAAAGAATTAAAAAAGTTGTATATATAATAAAAGTTGAAATAATTTTATTTTTTTTTTGGAATTTCAATATTCTATATAAATAATTTACGAGTTATCTGTAATAATCTAGATATGTTACTAAATATTAGTAATGAATGAATTCAATCTAAATATAAATATATAAGATTAAATAATAATAATTATATTATTATTTTTATCTATATTGATCTGACACCGGTACAATACGATGAGTTTGAGAATATAACATCTTTTGAATTATTCAAAGCATGTAAGTAATAATTGTTAACAAATTTAATCTAAATATTAAAATATAAAATAATTTAATAATGATAATCAATAGGTAGAGATTAGACACGAGTTGAGAATGTGACATCTTTTGAGTTTGTTTATTTATGTAAATAAAATTATCAACGAATTTAATCTAAATATTTAAATATAAAATTATTTGATAATTACAATAATTAATAAATAAACTTGACATGTATAAGCCACAATTGAGAATAAATCATTTGAAATTTTCATTTTAAGTTTAAAACTCTTTAATTATCACAAATATTTATATATTTTTTTTTTGATAAATTTCATGTAATACACGAATGTATATGCGTGTGTGTTAAAAAACTCGAAAGAAAAACATAAAACGTTGTTGTGATAATATCATACCTTCTTATATAAAGTTCACTTGCAGCTTCTTTCGGTTGACATGTGGCCGAGTTTTATTAGACACATTTTTTGGCTTGATATTATCGGAATTCAATTCGATTGTGAGAATCTATGTGTTTCAAGCTTTGAAAAGTAAAAGGAAAATGAGCAATTAACCTATCTAAACTAAGCAAGGAATTTGAAATAGCAAGTGGGTAGAATGACTCGGTCGTATGCCTTCAATGAAAATGCAAGCAAATAATGAAAACAAGCAAAAACAAGCATGTTTCACCAAGTACAAGCATGCATGCACAAGGTACAACTAAGCTTGCATGAACATAAAAGTTTGAATAATGCAAATTAACATGAATTGAAAGCATGAATGGATAAAGCAATGAAAATTGATGGGAAAGATTGAAACTTTATGAAAGACAAGAAGCAACAAAGCATAGATCTAGAATTAAGCATGAAACAAAGCATGAAAACTAAATTGCAAATAAAGCATGTGAAAAACTCAAAATTAAGACGATCCAAGACCCGATCTATGATCTAGATGTGTCACTCATCTAGATTCCATAGCCAATTATTAAGATCTAATATGAATTGAAGGTGCTAAGACAAAAGGCATAAAATGAAGAACAAGTATGGAAATGAAGAACAAAGCATGAAATTAAAGCACAAGACATGAGATTGAAAGGAAACTTACTTGAGTTAAGAAATGAAACAAGCTTGAATTTAATTGCATTAAAGTAACAATCCAAGGGAGTACTTGGATTCTTCTTAGGTTTACAAACCCAAAGAGGTGCTTGAAATTAAATCTAAATCTAGGAAAAGAAATTACAACTAAGCTTGAAATTAAATCTAAAACCTAAGAAAGAGGAAATCATCCAAGAGCTTGGGAGTAATTTAATCCCAAACCCAAGTTAGGGTTGGGTAGAGAGAGGTATCTTCATTGGTGCAAGATGTGTGCTTTATATAGTTATTTGTAGGGGCAAAAACATCAAAAACACCAAAGTTCCCGCAGCCCTCAGCGTCGCAGCCGATCGACTGTTGTGGTGTCGATCGACTGCCCTGCTTTTAAGAGATTGGCTACTGTCCGGCAGTCGATTTGGGGCTCTTTAGGTCGATCAGTTATCGGTCGATCGACCACCAGTCGATTTGGAGCTTTTCAGTCGATCCTGAATGCTTTCGGCTCGAATTTCTCTTTTTCCGATCCAAAACGTTCGCCGAGTGAATATAATCCTTTTAGCCACCTACAAAACAAGAATTGAAACTTAAAAACCCAAAAATAGTTCAAACATCTTCACACTTTGTACACTTTAAGCCTAGAAGCAAATAAACAAGAAAATGACCTGAGAACTAGAATAAACGGCTCAAAACGACTAAAAACAATGCTAAACTCTAACTAAAAATACGAGGAAAAACACAACAATTACATGCAAAACAACTACCCCACACTTATCGGTTTGTTCATCCTCGAACAATGAAAAGAATCGAGAGTGTACATGCAATGAATATTATGTAAAAAGAAAGTCCTTGTGCTTATCTTTATTAATATGATGGGATTATCAACATAGACTCGTTATCGTCAAGTATTGCTCGTATTACTCTTTCTTAAATGCAAGCCAAATCGATGGCTTCCTCTCCAAGGAAATTTTGAGGGTGTTCGCTTAAGTGTTTAGTATATAGGACGTGTTTACGCTCAAGTCGGTCAATATATGCACCTTGTCAAGATTTCACAAATCGGATGCTCAAAATTGCTCATAGTACATGACCAAATAAGAATCGAAAGAGGTCTTTATTTCGGGTTGTAATGTTGGCTCTTTGGTACGGTATGAAATATTTGTATATAGTGGCTAACACACGATCAAACGTGATCAATAACACACAAAATCCTAATTTCTAAAACCCGAAGATTATAATTGCTTCACCTTTCCCAATTCACCAAACTCTCATTCGAAACCCTTTTGTATTCTCACACGCTTTTCCGACTTTATTTCACAACACTTAGAAGCTTTTTGAATTTGCTTCTTTTTACTAAACTTAGCCTTTTTGAATTAGGCTTTTCGCTTGAACGCACTCTTTTTCACTTTTCGTGATTTGTGTTGGAGTATTATTCTCTCTCTCTCTCTCTCTCTCTCTCTCTCTCTCTCTCTCTCTCTCTCTCTCTCTTTTATTTTTGTATAAGCAACTCAAAATCTAAAACCCACAATTTATTCCTCACACATCTCTCATCAACAAATCATACACTCTTACCTCACAATTCATGAAGATATAAGAGCTAAAATCGAGCTCGGCTAACAAGAAATGGAACTTAGGCTCAAGGGGGCTCGTTTGGGATTTTTAAAGTAGCTTAAATATATGGATATGGCCGGAACAAGGGTGATATATGTGCCTCGAGGTCATTTTTGAATTTAATCATGTACAAGCAAAATCAAACCTACTCAATGCAATTTCCATAAAAATGCAAGTAAGCCGATAAATCACACAAGGCTACTCACTAGTTTGCACCGACTTTGGGGAAAATCAAAAGAGCTTTTAGAGTGTTGCAATCTTTTCACGAGAAAATATTGATTATATATATACAGGCGAGTTTGGCAAAACACAAGATTTTAAATCCTTACACAAGAGGATATATACATGCAAAAACCCGACAAGTAAACTATTCTAATTTCCAAGCATGTGGAGATTACTTAAACATGTAACAGACACACAAAAGATACAATCGACTCAACCATATAAAAGTGCAAATAGTAAGCGTCACTTCGCCAAAGCTCGATTTAAGAAAGACAAATCATGTTTTGTGAAATCCGGACCCTAACCACCTACCCACCCCACACTTAAACCATGCAATGCCCTCATTGTATTTTAATGAGAAATCAAGTAAAAGGAGGGTGAGATAGAAGCTTCCCTCACCGAGCGAGTTTGGGTCGAGTTCGGTGGGGTCCACCTAAGCATCCAAGCAATTCTAGCGATAACCGAGTATGGCTAGATTCTCCCGGCTCCATGAGTGCTATTAGCTTATCAACTCGGCAAAGGTTGGAGTCGAAAAGCAAAACACTAAAAGAGAAAATCACATAAAGTCAAAAACACAAGAAAATATGTACATAATTCAAAATAAAGCAAAACCAAAGACTAGATAGAACCCAAAAGACAACAAAAATATTTTTTTTGTTTTTAACATTTTCAAATGTTTTTGGATCTTTATAAAGTAAGAAAGAAAGAAAATAAAAGAAATAGATGGAAAGAACTTGGGTTGCCTCCCAAGAAGCGCTTGTTTTATGTCACTAGCTTGACGAACTCCCTTTTTGATCAAGGTGGAAAGATAATGAGAGGATCCACCAATACAATCTCCTCCTTGTCGGGAGGATCCACTCTTTGGGACGTTCTTGGCGCATTGCATAGCTCGAATAATACTCGCCAAAAAGCAAACGTTCCAAATGGGCAATTAAAGCTTGTCTCGGCTAGGTCTTCGGGTGGAATGGTGGTTTTGAAGTGTCCTGATGACTCGTCAAGAAAATAAAAGGAATATTGGGCGGCTAGATTGTTTAACCTTTGGTCGATAAACGGGGAAGGTAAATGATCTCTCTTGGTAGACACTTTCAACTTCTTAAAATCGATCAACGCCCTCCAACCCATTGTAGCCCTCGTGCCCAACAACTCTCCTTTTTCATCCTCAAAAATGAACATGCCGCTCGTCTTTGGCACCAAGTCAATGGGATTCACCCACTTGCTCTTGGCGAGTACGAACATTAAGCCTTACCACAACAATCTCCAAATCCCGGCTCTTCCCATTTCATCAAAACTCAAATTAAAAAGGCTAACTCTCTCAACCACTCCGGGTCTCCAATCAATAGCATCCTTAAGAATTTTAAACCCTTCAACCATCCTCTCCTCCTCTTCTTCTCAGTGCAAATTTTCAAGGATAATAATCGACTTGCTCTCCTCTTCCTCCTCAATATATCGTCAATTTCTCCAAGCTTATCATCAATATCCCCCACCTCCCCCTCTAAAAAGTCGTTGTTGCCCTCAACGACACATCGAGAATCATCTACACACAAATCGGGGTCACATAGAGGCACAACGGGCTCATCATTAAGAACAAGGGGTTCATCCTCACAACATCCCTTAATATTGACGTCCGGGCCAATATCATCCTCAATGCTCCTATCCTCCATATAAACCTGTTTGACCATGGCCTTGAGGAATTCCATATATACCCATTCTTTACAAGATTATTTTGAAGTAAAAGGTAAAGGGTCAAGAGGAGTAAAAGCATTTGGAGATGAAAACACGTCATCTTCTGACGACGAGACACTCGTATTCTCAACCACCCCACACTTATCGAGGATCATGACCGGACTAGTATGCGAAGGTGGACTTGAGAATTGTCGTGTAATGGCCAATAGATCCGGATCCGAAGATGGGGTAGGAGCAATCACCGGAATCGTCGGATGACACAAGCCCACATGAGGAGAAACAACCGGATTATGAGACAGCGGTGGAGCAAAAGATAGCATGGCATAATCGGGTCTCGCTTGATATCCATGACCCCCATACAAGTCCTCCGAATGAGGCATCGAAAAATTGAACGAGGGCATTGAAGGGCAAGACTCGGTATCATGACCACACGTTCCACACCATGCACATGGGGGGGGGGGGGGGGGGGGGGGGGGGCGAGATAACCTCTCAAGTTGAGCCTCCAAGGCCGCTATTCTCTTTTCCTTCTCAAGCTCCGTAGGGGATAAATCCATGCTCGCTTCATTAGCACTAGAATACATTGGTTTGAGAATAATTTTTGCTCGGGAGGAGTAAACACACCCAAAAAGGGTTTGTTAACATCCCCCATAGTGGCGGATGGGGGGGGGGGGGGGGGGGGGGCGCACTTGGACGACGTAGCTCCCACCTCCAAACAACTCATAAGGATCGGCTCTTGGAGTACCATTGGGGCACCAATCGGGACAAGATTTATATCGTAAGCCGTCAAAAACGGTCTGGACAAGTCTCTCATAGTGTGGATGGGGGGACCACTTGCGACATTGGAGAACGGACCGCCAAATGACTCATAATCATCAAGATCTCGAGCGGATGAGTTGAAAGTTGGGGGACCACCATACGAGCCGGGAATCGGAATTGACCACCAACGTTTCCATTCGGACTAACCAAGCCGCCATTAGACATGTCCGTGCATTGATCGGGCGTAATATAACCACCATATGGACCAGATGTCGGATTATGCATATTCGGGAAGTGATTCGGAGCATCATATCCTCCATACGGACCATTCGTACCCGAGAAGCCATTATACCCAACATGGTTTGCACCATGCCCTCCCTTGCCGGGTTGGCTATAACCAATTCCACCATTGGCAACGTGTGTTGCACCATGCCCTCCCACGTTGCCAAATCCATTATACATCCTATTCCTAACATGGTTTGCACCATGCCCTCCCATGTTGGGAATGTATCCACCATAGCTATACGTACCTTGCATACTTAACAAAAAAAAAAAACGTCAAATAACAAAGAAAGCTAAACACACAAAGAAACAACAATCAAATCGAAAGCATTAACCAAGTCGAGTCGCAACGGCGCCATTTTGTTATGTAGTTTTTTCGTGGTTCTGGAAAATAAAGGTTCTTTTGGCTTGATATTATCGGAATTCAATTCGATTGTGAGAATCAATGTGTTTCAAACTTGAGAAGTAAAAGGAAAATGATCAATTAACCTATCTAAACTAAGCTAGGAAATTAAAATAGCAAGTGGGTAGAATGCCTCGGTCGTATGACTTCAATGAAAATGCAAGCAAATAATGAAAAAAAGCATGTTTCACCAAGTACAAGCATGCATGCACAACGTACAACTAAGCTTGCATGAATATAAAAGCTTGAATAATGCAAATTAATATGAATTGAAAGTATGAATGGATAAAGCAATGAAAATTACTGGGAAAGTTTGAAACTTTATGAAAGGCAACAAGCAACAAAGTATAGATCTAGAATTAAGTATGAAACAAAGCATGAAAATTAAATTGCAAATAAAGCATGTGAAAAACTCAAAATCAAGACGATCCAAGACCCGATTTATGATATAGATGTGTCACTCATCTAGATTCCATAGCCAATTCTTAAGATCTAACATGAATTCAAGGTGCTAAGACAAAAAACATAAAATGAAGAACAGGCATGGAAATGAAGAACAAAATATGAAATTAAAGCACAAAACATGAAATTGAAAGTAAACTTACTTGAGTTAAGAAATGAAACAAACTTGAATTTAATTGTATCAAAGTAACAATCCAAGGAGTACTTGGATTTTTCTTAGGTTTACAAACCCAAGGAGGTGCTTGAAATTAAATCTAAATCTAGGAAAATAAAATTACAACTAAACTTGAAATTAAATCTAAAACCTAAAAAAGAAGAAATCATCCAAGAGCTTGGGAGTAATTTAATCCCAAACCCAAGTTAGGGTTGGGTAGAGAGAGGTGTCTTCATTGGTGCAGGATGTGGGCTTTATATAGTTATTTGTAGGGGCAAAAACGTCAAACACACCAAAGTTCCCGCAGCCCTCAGCGTCGCAGTCGATCGACTGTTGTGGTGTTGATCGACTGCCCTGCTTTTAAGAGATTGGCTACTGTCCGGCAGTCGATTCGGGGCTCTTTCAGTCGATTAGTCGTCGGTCGATCGACCACCAGTCGATTTGGAGCTTTTCAGTCGATCCTGAATGCTTTCGGCTCGAATTTCTCGTTTTCCAGCCCAAAACGTCCCCCCGAGTGAATATAATCCTTTTACCCACCTATAAAACAAGAATTCAAACTTAAAAACTCAAAAATAGCTCAAACATCTTCACACTTTGTACACTTTAAGTCTATAAGCAAATAAACAAGAAAATGACCTAAGAACTAGAATAAACGACTTAAAACAATGCTAAACTCTAAGTAAAAATACTAGGAAAAATACAACAATTACATGCAAATCTTGTAACATATTACCATATCCTTTCATATTACCCGATCAGATGACCTTTACATTCCCCAATCAGAGAACATATTTTCTGCCCAAATCCTCTAAGAATTCGGCTGCCAAGGAAATCGTATGTCAAATTAGTTAACCAAAATTTTCTCTGCAAAATTGGTTAATTCTGTCAAAAATCATTCCTTTCACAGATTGTTAACCAAAATTCTGTCAAAATTCGTTCCTTTCAGGTGAGCTCAAGTCCATTCTGCAAAATTATTTACTACAAATTTGTGCTAATATTTTGGCCCTAATTATTCCTTCCGCAGAAAAAAAAATGTAGATTGCAGCGGCGCAAAAGGAAAGGTTCACCTGCTTCTTTCGCTCCTTTTTTTCTAGTTTTCCTTTCTATTATATTCACACACTTTTTTAACTTAGTTTTCTTTTCTATTATATTCACACACTTTTTTAACTTAGTTTTCTTTTCTTTCATTTTTTTAATGAATATTATTAGTTCGAAGGTAAACTAGGAGAAGTACTTAACATTAGAGATTGTGAGGTTGATAAAGGGGTGAAATTATGTACTCTGTGTCGATATGTAATTCTATGAATCAATTTTTCTACCATAATCATGCTCTTTTTTTTTTTTAATGAATGTTGTTAGTTTGAAAGTAAAATATGAAGAGTACTTAACATTACAGATTCTGATTTTGAGGTGAGTGCACAGACTGATAAAGGGGTAAAATCATGTGCTATGTGCCAATACACAATTCTATACGTCAAATTGGTCACATACAGGAATGTGCAATTGATTATTTATTATCAATAAATTAATATATTAAATTTGGAAAAACTTTAATGTTTGTTGCCTTTTTTCTTTTTTTTGTTTTCTTTTTAGGATTCAGTTTTATTCTTTTTAACATACTCATGCACATTTTTTTAAACTTTTTTGTTTGGGGTTTATTTTTTTTAAAGATGAATGTTAAATACTTAATATTCTACATTATTTAGTTCTTGCTATCTTTGTGTTCTATTCTCTGGATTTTATATTTTTCACATGAAAATGTTGAATTTATTATTTATTATTAATATATAAATATATTGAGTTTTGGAACTTTATAATATTTCTTGCCTTTTTTTTGGGTTTATATTTTTTCCAATAACATATTCATACTCATTTATTTGAAATTTACATATATTTAATTAAATGTATATAACTTCAAAATTAAGATAAATGTTATTAATTTGAATTTAGATAATTTATAGTGTTTCTTGGCCTTTTTTTCTGAGTTATATTTATATTCTCTAACATACTCATAATCATTATTTCGAAATTTACATATATTTAATGAAATGTATAAAACCTTGAGATAAATGTAGTTATTTTGAAGGTGAGCTAGGAAAAGTAAAATTTAAAAATTGATTAGAATTAGACGTGGAGATTTCGCAACAAGTAGTCGGGATGGTTAAGGAGTAATCTACGTACTTAAAGTTCTATGTTATTTGGTGCTCCGTATTTTTATATATTTATATTCTTCGGATTTCAGATTTGCCACATGCAGAAAATGTAGGATTTATTAGTTATGGTTAATAAATAAAGATTATTCAGTTCAGGTAAACTATAATGTTTGTTGCTAATTTTTTTTCCCATGTTTCCTTATTTAACATACTCATGCTCAGGTGGGTAGGATATAGATAGGGTACTAATATATACATCCCTATATTTGAGTTTTAAAAAAATACCCGTTCTCATCCCTATACCCGTGTGGGTAGCAAATCTTATGTCCATCCCCATACCCTATGAGTACTTTAATACCCCTACCCGTACCTTTTACCCGCTTGTTAACAATAAAATATAAATTAATGCTAATTGATATTATATAAAAAGTCACAAACATAACAATACTATGTATCATTAAAAAAATTTAAATATAATTCAACACTACACCACTAAATCATGAAATTTCAAACGTGAACTTCCGACAATCTCCATAACTTGGCAAAAAAATGTTGATATCATATATTAATTACTTTTACTTGTCAAATAAGAATTGATAATACAAATTGAAAAGATTACAAAATTTATTTTACCTTATTTTAGAATTCGAGTTTCGAATATATTACAAACTTTTATCCTTTAAATTTTTTTTTATATATATATAATTACTTATATTATATGTATGGGTATGGGGCGGGGTGGGTACTAAGGTACCCATACTCGTACCTGTACCCAACAAATATTGTGGGTAATTACCCATACCACGTGCCCATACCCATTAAATGGGTAATTCCCTTACCCATCATAGGTAATTTTTGCGGGTAACCATAGGTACATTACCCATTGTCATCCCTACTCATGCTCATTTATTTGAAATTTACTAATATTTAATTAAATGGATAAAACTTCAGAATCAAGGAAATGTTCTTAATAGGTAAATGTTTCAAGTGGCCAAACTTTAAATTATATATAAAAAAAAGATAGGTAGTAGTTTAAATTAAGATTTTCTCATTTATTATTATTACATAAATATATTCATTTAAAACTGTTGGCTTGGTTTCAAGGTGTGGACTACAGAAAATAACAACATAGTGTAACTCATTTTTATGTGCAGCGCGTCTGCTTTGTATCTACACAATCTCAATCGAGTTCTTATATATATTTTTTAATTTATACAATATAATGTGAAATCATTTTTAGCTGCTTTGTTGGACCTTAGATAATCATAGTTGTAATTGCTCTAATAAAAGAAATCTACTTAAAAACACACACACATTTAATGGATGAGTAATACTAAATATAATTAATAATAAACTGAAATATTTCCAAAAGAAAATGACAACTTTATGTTATTGTTTTCCTTGACATCCACGTTTAATGGATAAATAATAACAAAGTGTAGTATGGGCACATGTGAAAATATCATTCTTTATGAAAGAAAGGGATTATTTGACATGAGGTGAACTGATTTTATTTTTTATATATTTGCCCACTGTTTAAGAAATATTAATACAAATATTTTTTTTCGCTTATAGCCTGAGTTCATTGATTAAATTTAAATGTTTCTATGGTTGTGCTAAGGAAATGGGCGTTTGTGCATTAGTTCGGTCACAAATTTTAGTCACGGGGCTTCAGTTGACTTATCATGAATATTTTTCGTACTTGCATTTTTGTGATTGCTTGCTTCGAGTTTAGATATTCATAGTTGTAATTATGCCTGTCAATTTTTTCACATTAAGATTTGTTTCATTGTTACAGTAAATTATCTTTATCTTTGGCTGTGATTTCTTTGAGATTAACATATTATGTATATTTAGTTTTAAAAATATCATCTTCGCTGTCTTCCTTTTAACTAGAACTAAATCAGTTAAATTTTATATATCATAATATTGGAAATGACTACGGTACCTTCACGGTACCATACCCTCACCCCCTCCTGCATTTACAAGCGTTGATTTCTTTATATTAAAAACCTAAATTTATATTCTCATTCATCTGATGGTTCCTATTGATCGAAGAATGGTGCCGTGAAGGCACCATAGAAGTTCCCCATAATATTATACTATTTATCTTTATTTACTTTTTCAAGGCTTCAATCTTTCTCACATTTCATTCATGTGCCAGGTTACTGTGCTTAACTTCTTTTTTTATTTTTTTAAATTTTTTAAAAATGGTTGTTTTGATCATTCAGTGGGGAAAATTTTATTTTTAAGTATATTATGTTGGCCACTTTCTAGAAAAGGTACGTGATGTTGGTCAGCATCAAAGTACATTCACTAAGTTGGCAAATTCATCAAATATGGTACATTTTTATCACAATTGCTGACGTGGCAGGATTATTTAACTTCTTATCATTTTTTATTTAATTTTAAATATTAAATGGTAGGAAAAAATCTATTTTGCCCTTCCCATTTAATTTTTTTCCCTTTATTTCTTTCTTCCCATTTTTCTTTTAAAAACTAAAATAAAAAATTCAACAATTATTTTCTTCCCTTTATGTTTTGAATGGTAAATCCAAAAGATAATAAATAAATAGAAAATCCCAAAGCATACACACAGATCTGCAAGTAACACAATGCTAATAATCATAATTTCAGAAACCACGAACAAATTTTGTTGCCAAGAAATTAAAAAAAAAAAATACATCAATGATTTAAAATTAAATAACAAGACAATAAGCAAAAACCACAAACCTCTATAGTCCAGATCCAGATCTTTATGATCTCTAAATTTAAAAAATGGCAGTCAAAACACCGCAGACAAAAGCACCACAAAACCCAGTACCACGGCAAACACACATCTCAAGCTCACCAATTTTCGGAACCTACTGCAACCCAAACAACACCCATTACTGTTCCCAGCACCGGGGGTTGAACCCTGTGCATTAAAAGATGTATTAGGCAAATTGTGTTCATCCTCTCCCTTCTGCCGAAAAAATATTCAGCAATGTGGGTTTTCTTCCTCGTGGGTTTTTTTGCTAGGCTCCATTACTGGTCTCGTCTGGTGAAAGAGAGTCCATAGCTAACATTGCTTTTTTTTTTGTTGGTTTCCTTTTTCCTTTTCTTGTACTTAAAAAAAGCGAATTAAAGGAATTTTTGGTGAGTGATGGAGAATTGAAATGGGAATTATTTTATTTTTCTTTTTAGGGTTTGATGTTGGGAAGATTGTGGAGTTAACTTCAGTAGATCAACTGTTTTTTTCTTCAAAAGAAGAGAATTTTTTACTATTCAAAAATAATTGTTGAATTTTTTATTTTAGTTTTTAAAAGAAAAATGGGAAGAAAGAAATAAAAGGGAAAAAAATTAAATGGGAAGGGTAAAATAGATTTTTTTCCTACCATTTAATATTTAAAATTAAATGAAACATGACACTACAAAAAAATCCGGCATTACTGGCGGATTTCCTGGCGGCCAAAAAGCCGCCAGGAATGCTGGCGGACTTACTGGCGGAAAACAATGCTGGCGGCTTTACTAACGGCCATGGCCGCCAGCAAAAGAGGCCACCAGTAAACCGTCAGCGAATAAGCGGGAGTTTATCCCGCTTTATTATACTGACGGGCATTACCCGTCAGTATATCATTTTGGCGTCGCTGACGGCCATGGCCGTCAGGATCCTGACGGTTCTGACCGTCAGGATATAAGTTTTAATTAAAAAAAAATAATATATACGCTGACGGTCATGGCCGTCAGGATCCTGACGGTCAACCCGTCAGCATATATTTTTTAAAAAAATAAATATATATACGCTGACGGCGTAGCCGCCAGCGTTCCTGGCGGCCTTTGGCCGTCAGGATTTTAACCTAAAATTCGGCCCAGCCCCTTCCCCCGCCTCACTTTTTCTCCTTCTCTTCTTTCTCTTCTTTCTTCTCTCCCCAAAACGCCCTACCCGGCCAGCCTCCCGGCGGATCGCCCGTCCGCCCAGCGCCCGCAGCAGAAGAGAGAAATCGCCCGCCACCGCGTCCAGCCGCCGCCAACGTGTCCAGCCGCCGCCACAGCCGCTCGTCGCCCAGCCCCAGCCCCAGCCGCTCGCCGCCCAGCCCCAGCCGCTCGCGCCCCAGCCCCAGCCGGTCGCCGCCCAGCCCCAGCCGTCGCCACCCGCGCCGCGCCGTCGCGCCCGTCCGCAGCCCCAATGTAAGTTTTTTATTTTTTTTTATTTTTTATATTATTTTTATGTATTAATTTTGTTTTTAATTTGTAATTATAGATCAATTTAGGGTTTTAATTTAGGTTTTATGGTTAATTTTAGAATTAGGGTTCAATTTAGGGTTAGTTTTAGAAATAACTTTAGGGTTAATTTATAATTAGGGTTAGTTTTAGGATTAGTTTTAATTAGGGTCAATTTAGTAATAATTACATAATTAGGGTTCAATTTAGTAATAATTAATAATTAGGATAGTTCAATTAATTAGGTTCAATTTAGGATTAATCAATTAATTAGGGTTCATTTAGGAATAATCAATTAATTAGGGTCCAATTTAGTAATAATTACCTAATTAGGGTCCAATTTAGGAATAATCAATTAATTAGGGGTCAATTTAGTAATAATTACATAATTAGGCAAATTAAGAATAATCAATTAATTAGGGGCCAATTTAGTAATAATTACACAATTAGGGGCCAATTTAGGAATAATTAAGCTTGTGTAGATTCTGGAGTACACTTGTCTATAAAGAGTGCACACAGCACCCGTACAGAGATTGTCCTCCTCAAACGCCCTCCCCATGTCGGCTCCAAATATACTTAATTCAGACAACGTATTTGGAGCAGACATGGTGAGGGTGGTCGAGGAAAGCGATGACTTGTATTCGAGTGCTGTGTGGCTCTTTATAGACAACGTGTCTACTTCAAAAACTACCTAGCTAGAAGCAATCTTGTAGATTATTAGGGTTTGCTTTCAAATTTAGGGTTTATTCACCCATTATATTGTATATATATTGTTCATGCATGGGAGGCCGTGGTGATCGGCCGGGATTTAAAAAAATTTGTATATATATTGTTCATGCATGGGAGGCCGTGGTGATCGGCCGGGATTTAAAAAAATTTGTATATATATTGTTCATGCATGGGAGACCGTGGTGATCGGCCGGGGTTTAATTTTGTTTATATATAATATTATTATTGGTGTTGTTGGTTGTATATCGGATGTTGACGTGGGTTACGGCACCGGCCGGGAGGTTTTGTCCCTCCAATAGCGGGTTTTCAAATCTAATTTTTAAAAACGTGATAGGGTGTCACGGGATTTTATTTAAGTTTTCAAAATATTTTTAAAAAAATGTGACGGTGGTAATTGCTTATTTGGAACCTTGGCGAAGTGACGCGATGCATATAAATCACTTGTTTCAGAATTAATATCATATAAAAAAATTCAAAACTAAGTTTCGAATTATTCCAATATTCCTTAGACCCGTTTGAGATTTAGTATCAAATATAGAGTTTATTCGAATTGTCCCATTTTTGGACAGTTTGAGAATGTGACTTGTAGTATGGTTATCTTATGTGTGTTTTTTTTTTTTAGTTTTGAAATTTCGGTTTCTGCATCTCTCTAATTYTTRTCGGGTGCACTGAAATATACYTGCACTACGAGAACTGAGGGGAGATGCTGCCGAAATTTTGATTCTAAGAAAAATGCATATTTTAAGATAATACACACTACTAAACGTCACCTTCTTGAATGGGATAGAAGTCTTACCAATTACAATTCTTCTCGTATTGCTGCCGAAATTTTGCCACCTTCTTTA
Organism: Phtheirospermum japonicum; assembly: GCA_014905375.1. Classification (NCBI taxonomy): domain Eukaryota; kingdom Viridiplantae; phylum Streptophyta; class Magnoliopsida; order Lamiales; family Orobanchaceae; genus Phtheirospermum; species Phtheirospermum japonicum. Next base: position 915,412 of record BMAC01000001.1, on the reverse strand, counting down.
ATTCTGAAAAATCTTAGGATGGCTGATGATCGTAGTTGGATGTACAAACGGAATATTTCCGAATTTCTAAATCCGGCGTTCGTGGCCGGTGTAGATAGTTTCGTACAATTTGCACTCACGCATGATTCTGTAGAGAGGGACGGTGATAAGCTAAAATGCCTTTGCCCACGAACTAAGTGTAGGAACTCTAGTTATAGGATTAACAATGAGATAAAATGCCACATCGGTACCAAAGGGTTCATTGCTGATTACTACATTTGGACTCATCACGGGGAAACAAATAACGTCTCATCGCCTGCTGATATTGAAATTGGGGGATCATCATCAAATGCGTACGTCGATATGGTGCGAGATGTTGTCGGTCCTAATTTCGACATGAATGACATTGAGTTGGATGAATCACCTAATCCCGAGGCGAAGAAATTTTTCGATATTCTAAAAGCTGCAAAAAAAACTTTGTATCCCGGTTGCGAGAAACACAATCGATTGTCCTTAGTTGCTCGTCTTATGAATTTAAAATRGGAGCATGGCATTTCTCAGAAATGTTATGATCAATTTATTGATTTAATCAAAGAGATCGTGCCAGAAGACAACAATGTTGCAGATAATTTCTACGAAAGTAAGAAGTTGTTGAGAGGTATAGGGTTAACGGTAGAGAAGATAGATTGTTGTGTCAAGAACTGCATGATTTATTAGAAGGATGATTTGAATTTGGATTAGTGCAAGTTTTGTGACCATCCACGGTTCAAACCCGCGAAGAAGGGACAAACTAAACGGCGCAAGTCCAACTTAGTTCCGTATAAGAGGATATTTTATTTTCCTCTAACGCCCCGCCTGCAGAGGTTGTACGCATCTAAAACAACGGCAAATGATATGAGGTGGCATGCAGAACATARGGTAGAGGATGGTGTCATGCACCACCCGTCAGATTCTGAGGCTTGGAGGCACTTCGATCAAACTCATCTAGAGTTCGCAGTTGATACTCGAAACGTAAGATTAGGTCTTTGTACAGACGGATTTCAACCTTTTGGGAGTTTCGGAAAATAATACTCTTCATGGCTGGTGATTGTCACACCATACAATTTACCTCCCTGGATGTGCATGAAAGAGCAGTATATGTTTCTCAGCGTTCTCGTCCCGGGGCCACAAAATCCCAAAGATAAGTTAGACGTTTTTCTACAACCATTGACTGAGGAGCTCAAGCAGTTGTGGTCCGACGGTGCTGTCTCGTACGATGTATCTAAAAAACAGAACTTTCAGATACTAGCGGCCCTTATGTGGACCATCAGCGACTTTCCTGCATACTCGATGTTGTCTGGTTGGAGCACGTCCGGTCGAATGGCTTGTCCGTATTGCATGGAGCGTTCAGACGCGTTTACCCTGAAAAAGAGCATGAAACAATCATGGTTTGATAACCATCGTAAATTTCTAGAATGTGATCATCGACTTCGTAAAGATAAAAAACATTTTAGGAAAAATAGAAAGGTTGAAGCGCTACCGCCGCACGTGCGTTCTGGAACAGAGATTTTGGCCGAAATTGAACGGCTAGGACTTCTGAAGGTAACCGATGAAAATGCAGAACATGTTAACGGACTAATAGCGAAGAGTAGTGGATGGAGAAAAAGAAGTATTTTTTGGGATTTGCCTTACTGGAGCACTAACTTGATTCGTCATAATCTAGACGTTATGCACATTGAGAAGAATGTTTTTGATAATGTGTTTAACACGGTGATGAATGTCAAAGGGAAGACAAAAGACAAAGTAAAATCAAGAGATGAGTTAGCAGAATACT
>BMAC01000001.1:897436-910244 GCA_014905375.1 Phtheirospermum japonicum | reverse complement strand
AGTTATTGAATGATTTGTTTTGATTTTTTTATTAGTGGATTATTTATTTTGATTATATCTAAAATTTTATTTGTTTATTATTTTTAATTTAATTATTAATTAATTAAATTTTATCTAAAATTTGTTTATTAATTAATATTAATTTAATTATGTTTAATTATTTTATTTGTTTATTAGTGCTGGCGGCCAACCCGCCAGGAATGCTGACGGCTTGGCCGCCAGGAAAGCATCAGATATTCCTAGCGGCACAACCCGACAGGAATACTAGCGGGCGTTTTTTGGCGGCAGAAGCCATCAAGGAAACCGCCGGCATTCCTGGCGGGTTATATTTCCCGTCAGAATACAACAATCCTGACCGCAAAAATACTGGCAGCCATTATCCGTCAGGAGGCCGTCAGTATTTGATATACTGACGGAATCCTGACGGATTTGGCGTCAGTATCGCCGGATTTTTTTTGTAGTGTGATAAGAAATTAAATAATCCTGCCACGTCAGCAATTGTGATAAAAATGTACCATATTTGATGAATTTGCCAATTTAGTGGATGTACTTTGATGCTGGCCAACATCACGTACCTTTTTTGGAAAGTGGCCAACGTAATGTACCAAAAATAAAATTTTCACTCATTCAGTGGGATCTTTTATGACCTGATTCAAATTATATTCCTTTTTATCTTATTCAGTTTACATGCTAACTACTTAACTATCAGTTCAAGTATGATTATTTTCGTTGAGTCAAATAAATAGTTGCATGAGTTTGTATTATCTTCTTCTTAGTGTATTGTTTTCTTTTGGATATTTTCATTTATAATCTTTATTAGATTGTGTTTGTCAACATTATTCATCCCTCTACTTATTCATCCCTTCAGTTATTAATTTAGATTTTTGGATATTATACATGATCTATGCTCCTAATATCAGTGGCATGATTTTTTTATTTTAGCGTTAATGAAGTGGTGTTCATCGGAGAGAGTAAGTATTCGAGTTTGCGGACAGTCATACATATTACTATAATCTCAGTCTACCCTATTAGGTTTACTCTTTTTACTGTCGGTCAATGCTCACCAGGTTTCATTAATCACGTGATTTATTTACAACGGCTAAAACAATAACCGTTATAGAGTTTGCCGGATTGCTCTATTACAACGGTTGTTTCACAACCGTTTTAAAAGGCCTTTTTTGTAGACGTGCACGTTCAATATTATCATCAATTATATTACATATTAATTTACTCGACATCCGCAGCGAAGCGCGGGTCATATCCTAGTATATATAGTAATAGGTCATATGCATGCCATGTGTCATCCTTGATAGTAAATTTGTTCAATGGTAAAGTTTCTGATATTTGATTCTCAGACTTTGGGCCCGCTTGGTTGAGCTTTTTAAAAGTGTTTATAACTTATTTCATATTAATAAGCTCTTTTAGGCTGCTTGGTAAGAACCAAGAATAAGTTTCTCATAACTTATTATGCCTAATAAGCTCATGTTCAGAAAAAGTTACAAATCGTAGCTTTTTCTAATAAGCTCCTACTTTATTTGAGAAAATCTTATCTTATTTATAAACTAATATATTACTTTATATTTTTATTAGTCATAATTAAAGTGTTATTTATTATTATATTATTTTTTTAAAATTATTTTTCATGTATTTGTCTTTTTTCCTAAAAAAATATCTTTTGGGAAGTCTTTATTAATTATTATAATTTTATTTCTTTTATTTTTATATTTTACTTTTTATATGTATAATATTTTATATTTTTCAATCATGTGAATATTGGTAAATTAACCTTTAATCAGCTACTTTAATCAACTAATTTACCAAGCACTAATTGAAAATCAGCTACCAGCTATTAGCTATCAGTTATCAACTATCAGCTACCAGCTATCAGTCATCAATTCAACCAATCAGGACCTTTGAATGCCTACATAGTTTAACTTAGAGGTAGAGATATTAATGAGTTACCACCTTCAATCAGGGAGCTCAAACATGTAAGATATCTTGATATTTCAGAGACAAGCATTACGTATTTGCTAGCTGACTCAGAATATATCAATTGCAAACATGAGCAAAGGTGAGTAATTTGAGAAAGCTAGCGGATTCCTTGAGCTACTTAATAAGCTTAAGGCACGTTTACATTCCTGATAGCACAACATTGCCTCCTGATATAGGAAAGTTAGCTTCTCTTTAGACTTTGCCATACTTTCATATGGGCGGCGAGAAGGGTTGTGGGATTTTAAAGCTTTGAAACTGAAAAGATCACAAAGGGAAACTAGAGATTCATAATCTTGAATAGGTGCGTGATAAAAATGAGGCAACGAGGGTAGATTTACTTCAAAAGCCAATCATATACGAGTTAAATATTGTATAAGATAAATCTAGAAAAGGTGATGAAGCAAATAATGAGAGTGTGTTGGAAGGCTTCCAACCACACCACAATTGGAAGAGGCTAGAGATTTGTGGATTTAAAGGCAAAAGTCTGGCCACTATGGACTTCAAAGATGGCAATACAGCTTGATGGCCGCTACTTTGTAGAAAATACACATAATTTGCACGCAATTCATATTTTTATTAAATTGCACGTGATTTATGTAGTTTTGGACTCAGTTTGGTTTGATCTGTAAACCGAGTTGTGCACACCCCTACTTCAAAAGGCACGACCCGTGAGACATTTTTTGTAATTTCACCCAATACTAGAGTAGTTGCTACAAAATAACTCATGTAGCAATCACAAGTTTTCCTAATTAATACATTATTCTCCTGATTCTTATTAAATGACATTCTGAACTCTAATAGAAAATTAAGAAATTAACATGTTGACTAATCAAACTTCAGAGGTGTTTTCTGTAATTATGTCAAACCTCAATGTTACTTTCGTAATTATCCCTAATATCTATAAAAAGAAAATCGATAAATAACACCGTTATATAATACATCATGAAACAAAAAATTAATCAGCACATAGTTAAAAGAAAAGAAAAAATATTTCGAGTGAACTAGGTATTAAAAAATCTTACCATGATTACTAAAGGAGAAGCATACATTATGATGGAGAATATTGTAAGAGCGAAACCACAAAGCAGTTGTCTGTGTTTCTCCTTGTGAAAGGCGAAAATCAAAACCAACGCAACAGCTAAGAAAAGAACGATTACGCAAGCTAAAATCCTCAAGATTCTGGTATGTTTCTAAGGCAGATTAAAGGCTACTTTGGATTCAGAAACGAATAATGACAATATTGCGAATTTTGAATTGAATGATAATATTTATGTTTCAACCCAAAATATGATCGACGTCAAGAACAACGCCTAGAACCTTGAACACCTCCTTGACCTGCGCACAGAAACACGTTAGAAAGGACCACCGGTGGTTTTCCGGTGGAAACCTCTCCGATGCTTAAGTCAGTAAAGCGTATGAGGTTTCTCTTAGCAAGCAAAGAAGGAGTGCACAAAGAATGACATACCTCTCTCAGCCTTGTGGCTGAGATATTTATAGTTTCTACTAATGGGGACCCCAGTCGGGATCTTAGGAGCACATGCCGCGAATCTCGGGCCGTTACGTAACAAATTCTGACAAGTGGTCCCACTTGTCTCTTTACTGGGAGCCTAGAAAACAGGTCTTTCCCGTTCCAGGTCTTCCTTATTTCTTTCCTCTACACCACCTCAGTATCAATATCATACTTGACTCTAGTCAGGTCTTCTTTATTTCAGGTCTTTCTTATTCTGTATCACTTCGACATTAGCATCAGGCTCAACTCTAGCCCCGGGTCTTTTCCAGTAGAGCACTTTCGTTAGTTCAGTATGATCTCCGAGCTGTAGTGATCTCTCTTTGAAATGGTCAGGTCAAGAGAAATCCCAAGCTATGACCATCTTTTCCTGATGTCCTGTTTTCTCAAGAGGTCTAACCAGATCTTCCTTACTGCTCAGCTCTTACTAACCTCGGGACAACCCTTGGGTTGGGATCCAGGTCTTACTGCTCAGCTCTTACTAACCTCGGGACAACCCCTGGGTTGGGATCCAGGTCTTACTTCTCAGCTCTTACTAACCTCGGGACAACCCCTGGGTTGGGGTCCAGGTCTTACTTCTCAGCTCTTACTAACCTCGGGACAACCCCTGGGTTGGGGTCCAGGTCTTACTGCTCAGCTCTTACTAACCTCAGGACAACCCCTGGGTTGGGATTCAGGTCTTACTGCTCAGCTCTTTGGTCATCTAGATCCAGGTCTACCCCAATCCGGGTCTGACCTATTCATGCCACATCAACTCCTCCCCCCAGAAAGGTTGGGGTAGATCAGTAAAACGTCTAAGCTCTTTTTTCGGGTGCAATTAGGGTTTCGCACATCTTTCCAATTTTAGGAAGATCAGGTCAGGTCTTCCCTAGGGCCGAGCTGCGCCAGCTGAATCGTCAGCTGCAAGAAGAGAAGGCCGACTTGATGGAGTCGGTGAGTTGGCTGACCATTGCTGCCAACGAAGCTCATGCCATCTCTGAGAGGGCCAATAAGTGTCGACAGCGCTACCACGAAATTGAGCATGAGCTGTGGTGTGTCCGCCGTGTTTTGGCCGCCAATCGGAAGGCCTCTTCCTCACATGGCTAAATGTCTCTGGGATCTTGTTAAATTTTTTGTTCTTCTGTTTTATTTCCTGCATTGTAATCAATTTTGCCAGCCTGCGTAGAAGGCGTGGGCTACTTCTTTTGTATCGCAAGAATGTTATGATAAATGGAAGAGTATTTTCTCGAAAATATTCAATTGGTTCTTGTTTATGTTCAATCAAGTCAAGTGAATTAAGATTTTTCAAGTTTCAGCCAATCCATGCTCTTGAACTTACCGCCAGGTCTGGAGAATTGAGGCATTCGCCTTTGGCCAGATCTGTCTTGAATCAAGTCGAGCCTCTTATGCACATCTGCCTTAAGCCACTCCTGACTTAGGTTAATAGCCAGGTCAGGCATTTTCACAAGTATCCAGACTTAGCCAATCCTGGCTTAAACTGATGATCAGGTCAGGAATTCTCGCGTGCATCTGCCCTTAGCCAATCCTGGCTTCATCTGTCAATCAGGTCAGGAATCTTCATGGGCATCCGCCCTTAGCCAATCCTGGATTCATCTGACAATCAGGTTAGGAATTTTCATGGGCATCCGCCCTTAGCCAATCCTGGCTTCATCTGACAATCAGGTCAGGAATTTTCATGAATTTTCATGGGCATCCGCCCTTAGCCAATCCTGGCTTCATCTGACAATCAGGTCAGGAATTTTCATGGGCATCCGCCCTTAGACAATCCTGACTTCATCTGACAATCAGGTCAGGAATTCTCATGGGCATCCGCCCTTAGCCAATCCTGGTTCAAACTGACAATCAAGTCAGGCAAGATCATGGGCAGCCGCCCTTAGGTAATCCTGGATCAAACTGATAATCAGGTCAGGCAAAATCATGGGCAGCCGCCCTTAGCCAATCCTGGCTCAAAATGACAATCAGGTCAGGCAAAATCATGGGCAGCCGCCCTTAGCCAATCCTGGCTCAAACTGACAACCAGGTCAGGCAAAATCATGGGCAGCCGCCCTTAGCCAATGCTGGCTTATACGAAGACGCGAGTGGTTTGGCGAGCGAGAATAAACCTGCATCACCATTGTATTAATAAACATCAATAAATTACAATAATACATAAAAAAAATTGTTAGTTTGGCAATATTCCATGCACGAGAAATTTCGGTTCCATCCAGCTCTTCTAGCTTGTAAGCTCCTCCTGTTAAGACTTGGGTGACTCGGAATGGTCCTTGCCACGTCGAGTCCAGCTTTCCTTTAGCTTTCGCTAAATCGGCTCTTCTCAAGACCAGGTCTCTAACCTGGAAATATCTTTTGACTACGGTCTTGTCATAAGCCGCTTTGATTCTCCCTTTAATGTGTTCCATCCAGCTCTTTCCCTCTTCTCCTCAACGAAGTCCAGAGCATCCTGAATCAGCAGCTCATTATGTTCCTCAGTGAAGCGAGGTCATCCTCCCGACAGGTCTGGCCTGGATTTCTTCATCGATACTCTCTCTTCTCTTTCATACTTCTCTCTCTTCTTCTCTCCCTCATCCTTGATTTTCAGGGCTTCCTCCAAGTGAATGTATTTTTTAGCTCTCTCCAGAAGCTCCCCAAATTTCAGAGCTGGCTTCACAACCAGCGACTGGAAAAATTCACCTCTCCTGAGGCCTTGCGCAAGAGCATTCACCAAGAGCTCCTCTGACGCAGAAGGCACTTCGAGCTTTGCATTAGTGAACCGACTAATGTAAGCGCGCAAGCTCTCACCCTCTTTCTGTTTCAGACTAAACAGCTCGAGCGGCATTCTCTAGTACTTCCTGCAGCTGGTGAACTGGTGCAGGAAGGCCGAGCTGAACTCATCAAAGTTGCTGATAGATCGTGGCGGCAACTGGCTAAACCATAGTTGAGCTGATTTGGTGAAGGTCATCGGGAAGACCCAGCACATGACTGCATCTGAAAACTTATGTACAGCTGCCGCGATTTCAAATATACTCAAATGGTCCTACAGATCCGTGGTCCCATTATACTCAAAACCCAGAGATCGGTATGAGGTCGGAACATCGTTGCGCATGACCTCCTCCGTAAATGGAGTGCCTCACCGCGCCGGCACCGTGCCTGTGCCCGCCATCTTCTTAAACTCCCTCACTTCTTTTTGCAAGCTCTGCATCTTCTCAGCCAGACCTGGATTGGTCTGACTTGAGGTTTCGCTATCGGAAGTAGAGAAATGCTCTTCTCTATCCTAAAGGGGAGTCCGATCAGTACGCTGGCCACGTAGAGGCTCCGTCTCCGTCACCGGAACAGTTCCCGCTGGCGGTGCGTTAGATGGTGGTGGCGTCATTTCTGCGAACTTCTTTTCTACCACCGTCTCCACGGCTTTGCCAATGAGATCCGAGAGCTGTATGAGAAAGGATTCGTGGAAAGAGCCACCAGTAGCTGGCATATATCTACCAAATGGGGGTGGTGTAGTGCCCGGCGCAGCCGTTGCCGACGGCGCTGTCCCTTCTTGTCCCATCGTCGACATTCCCGCCGACCTGGGCATACTCCACGGCGCAGCGGAGCTGGGGGTTCCAGCGAGCTCTCCTACCAGATTTCGTCGCAAACCATCTGAAGCCATAGAAAATCCTCACGTCTTAGCTTGATCGATTTCCCACAGACGGCGTCAATTGTTTCAACCCAGAATATGATCGACGTCAAGAACAACGCCTAGAACCTTGAACACCTCCTTGACCTGTGCATAGAAACACGTTAGAAAGGACCACCGGTGGTTTTCCGGTGGAAACCTCTCCGATGCTTAAGTCAGTAAAGCGTATGAGGTTTCTCTTAGCAAGCAAAGAAGGAATGCACAAAGAATGACATACCTCTCTCAGCCTTGTGGCTGAGATATTTATAATTTCTACTAATGGGGACCCCAGCCGGGATCTTAGGAGCACATGCCGCGAATCTCGGGCCGTTACGTAATAAATTCTGACAAGTGGTCCCACTTGTCTCTTTACTGGGAGCCTAGAAAACAGGTCTTCCTCATTCCAGGTCTTCCTTATTTCTTTCCTATACACCACCTCAGTATCAATATCAGACTTGACTCTAGTCAGGTCTTCCTTATTTCAGGTCTTTCTTATTCTGTATCACTTCGACATTAGCATCAGGCTCAACTCTAGCCCCGGGTCTTTTCCAGTAGAGCACTTTCGTCAGTTCAGTATGATCTCCGAGCTGTAGTGATCTCTCTTTGAAATGTTCAGGTCAAGAGAAATCCCAAGCTATGACAATCTTTTCCTGATGTCCTGTTTTCTCAAGAGGCCTAACCAGATCTTCCTTACTGCTCAGCTCTTACTAACCTCGGGACAACCCCTGGGTTGGGATCCAGGTCTTACTGCTCAGCTCTTACTAACCTCGGGACAACCCCTGGGTTGGGATTCAGGTCTTACTGCTCAGCTCTTACTAACCTCGGGACAACCCCTGGGTTGGGATCCAGGTCTTACTGCTCAGCTCTTACTAACCTCGGGACAACCCCTGGGTTGGGATTCAGGTCTTACTGCTCAGCTCTTACTAACCTCGGAACAACCTCTGGGTTGGGATCCAGGTCTTACTTCTCAGCTCTTTAGTCATCTAGATTCAGGTCTACCCCAATCCGGGTCTGACCTATTCATGCCACATCAATTTACATCTCATCTTTTCTATTTAATTTTATAGCATGTGACAAAGTTAAATGATCGACACCTATGGTCTATCTAATTAATTATACGTGACTATTAAAGGAGCTATTGTAATGCCCTATATAGTTAACTTAAAGAAACGATTGTGATGCCCTATGTATAGTATTGTATACTTGTTGGTATGACAAAATGGAACAACTGCCTTAAGCAAAGTGTAACCCTTCACAATTCAACTCGATTGAAGATCATGCGGAGTACTCAAACGTATAGTTTTTTATATTTATATTTAAATTAGAATAGTACTCATCAAATTAGATTTGTGTGCAAAGTACGTTCAATTTATTAAAAATATGAATTGCGTGTGTGTTTTCTTTTATAGTTTTTTTTATCACACTTCAATGCGTATTTAGATTATAAATAATTATATAGTCGTTGAGTATGATCACTCTCACTTCGTGAGTGAAATGCATCTCGGACTCGGGTTTCTTTCTCCATGCGTAAGTCTCATACAACTAAATTAAATTTATTATATATTTTATATAACTTTATATAATACACTTTTTTACTAAACATTTATCCCATTTTTATAATGTATTATGTTACAGAGAAAATCTACCCAGGGCGGAGGAAAGAGAAGACTACTCCACCAAAGTAGTTCAATTACATGTATATGCTATCGTATTTACTTTTTATGAATCTTCCATTATTATGAATAGTATTATTTATGTAATATTATTGTTACTGATTTGTAATATTTACTCGTCAATAATATATTAATGATATCAATGTAACTGCAGGGGCTAGAAACTTCTTGCCAACATTGTACATGTGGGCACAAACTAATCCTAGTTTGGTGAGATTGTAATTAATATCTTTAGATATATAGCTAGAAATTAACATTGGATTATAACAATTTATTTTATTCATGCAGAATTTACAGTGCCTTTTCCCTGAAAACTTGGTAGATTATATTCAGACACCGTTATTCTTACTGGAATCATCATTTGATTTATTCCAGGTAAGTTATTTGTTGTCACTATTAAATTCGAAAGGAAAGTAATAACAAGTTAGTGATATATATTTCATTTATATTCTTAGCTCAAATTATACAAAACATATTCAAAATTTATCAGTATCTTTAAATGTAATTAATTTGTGAAGGACTTAACATATAATAATAATTAATTAATGTCCATGCTAATTGTTATATATGTTTATTCAATTAATGTCCATGCTAATTATTGCAGTTAAAAGATACGATAACACCTTTTATTGGTGGTGGCATACCGGAATGGAACAACTGTCTTTATAACAATTTAACACTTCGCAATCCAACTCAATTGGAGATAATGCGGGGTAATCAATTTTATACTAGACTTTTTTTTTCTTTTGAAATTTAAATTAAAAGATATACTCACCATCAATTTCATTATGTGATTAATTTCAGAATTTCAGAAAACCTTCATACAAACATTGCAAAACCTCAATTATTCTCCATCTCGAGAATTGTTCATCCACACTTGTTACCACCATGGCCATATCTGTTTGAAGGCGGAGTGGCAATGCTCACGTGTGGTCAATAATTTACTGGGAAATAAAGTAAGTACTCCTTAATTTATCATTTTCCCCCTTCTAAATTATTGCTTTAACATATTATTTCTCACAATTTCGTATATATTATCTTGAAGTAATTTTAATTTTGCAGACAATAGCGTTCACTATCGGTGACTTGTATTTCGATCAAAACTGTTTTCAACAAATTGATACTAGTGACGTGCCACGAAAATGTACAAGTACCCTGGATTTCGATGATTTAACAGAAAATGTATTCAAAACTGTTAAACATTATGCTTAACTAAATAACAAAGTTATTCGTTCCATCGATCCAGTAAAAACTCCTTTTTGTTGAAGGAAAAATACAATTAGTGTGCCTCCATCAATAAGTAACTGATAAAGGACAATTTAGGTATTTTTTTATCTTTATGTATTATGGAAATATGTATTTGATACCCTATATAAAGGGAGTTTTTGATGAATAAGATAACCTTAATTTCTACCGTCTTCTTTGTCCCATTTATGGCTTCTTCATTTCTGCTTTTCTTTTACACGTTATCAGCACGAAACTCTAACCTATTGAGAGTGATTGACAAATAAGCCTTCATAATCAAATCAACAATTGTACAATTTTCGTACGTCGAAAATCTAACCCCGATGTAAGCTTTAAAAATCATTTTCTCGCATTTAGACCGTTGGATCGTGCTCTAATCTTACAGAACCTTGAAGACCTGTTGAATTACGTTCTGAATGGTGGAGATTGGATTTGAAGATACGAGGAAATATATATAAAATTTTGAACAAAGCAGATTTTATTTGAAATTTTCTGGCAGCGTTCTTAAAAATACAATTGCAAAAAATCGAACCGTTGGATTAAATCAAAATTTGGATATGTTATTCCACACATATAAAAGTCAAGTTTGAGCGGTGGAGATTCGAATGTGAGGTCTCAGGGACTCTATAATGAATTTCGAACAGAGCTATCCATTTTCCCAAAACTGTCTGCACAGTTATTTTTATAAATTGAATTACACAAGATCGGACCGTTTGATGAAACTGAATTTTGGATATAATGTTCAAAACACGTAGCGATTAGGTTTTTATGGTGGAGATTGGGTTTGAAGATTTCTATAATCAGAATCCTATTGCAAATACAAAATTCAAGTAATGTCATAAGAAAGAATCATGTCTTTCCTCCAAAATAATTCGAATTTGATGCTTGAAACTTTTTTTTTTCAAGGATGCTTGAATTTTTAAATTTTATACTATTACATAAACTTCCATATTCTAGCATTAAATGTTAACCTGGTATGTTCTAAGGCAGATTAAAGGCTACTTTAGATTTAGAAAAGAATATTGACAATATTGCGAATTTTGAATTGAATGAAAATATTTAATTTCATTGCATGTGACAAAGTTAAATGATTGGCACCTATAGTCTAACCAATTAATTATACATGACTATTAAAGGAGCTATTGTAATTCCTTATATAGTTAGCTTAAAGAAATGATTGTGATGCCCTATGTATAGTATTGTATACTTGTTAGTATGACAAAATGGAACAACTGCCTTAAGCAAATTGTAACCCTTCATAATTCAACTCGATTGGAGATCATGCGGAGTACTCAAACGTATAGTTTTTTATATTTAAATCTAAATTAAAATAATACTCATCAAATTAGATTCGTGTGCAAAGTAATTTGTTAAAAATATGAATTGCGTGCAAATTATGTGATTTCTTCTATAATTTTCTTTTATCACACTTCAATGCGTATTTAGATTATAAAATAATCATATAGTCGTTGAGTATGATCACCCTCACTTGGCCCTGGCAAATATCCCTTAGCCCACTCAATCAGGTTTGGCATGTCTGCTAACAGAAGCCTTTCAAGTGCACGAAACACAACAATAATTATGTCTCTTTCGCAAAAAAGTCTAATGAAATACATAGAATTTGAAAGTAGAATACGGATAGAAATAACAGAGCAAAATAAATCGAAATGATAGCTTAGCATAGTCTTTGATTCAACGGTCCATGATGTAGTCATATCACCCGGATACAGAGTGCCATGCCACAAGGGGCTGATACAAACTAACCTAATTATAATTAATTATTCACAATCTAATATTTATGCATGATTCTTAATTTGTCATCATTTACTCTTCACTTAATTTTATTCAGTTTTTTTAGATGGGAGCCCACCCGGTTACGCTCTTGATGTGGGATTTGGCTGCGGATCAGATAATTGGCTCATTGATCTTGAAATATGTTTTGTGATTTATATATATATATATATATATATATATATATATATATATATATATATATATATATATATATATTCACTTGTCCTGAGAATTTAATTGGAATTGTGTGTTATAGGGAGGTGGATGGTGCAATACAACGTCTGATTGCCGCAAAGAAGAGCGAAAAGGATTTCTTGGGAGCACTTTGGGATGGAGCAAAATTTACTTCGTTGGGATACACGAGAAAACGAAACCTTTAATCCAGGTGCGTAGTTAACTACACACACATATTCATGGCACACATATGATTCAAGTACTTGTATCATTGATTTCCTTTATATTATATATGTTGTTTAAACATTTCAGATTTCCTACAACTGGAATAGAGTTTTTGTTTTGTATTGTGATGGCTCATCGTTTTGGGAAATGTCGAGGAATTTGATCCAGTATGGCTTTTAGCGTATATATACGAAATTCTAATTATTTTTATTTTAATAATGTATAGTATTCATTATTATAATCGTGTCTATGCATGCTATGAATTTTAACTCCTTCACTATTTTGCAGCAAAACCAACCTCTATTACAGGGGCTCCAGAATCTTTAATGCTGTAATGGAGGAGCTGCTATCTAAAGGAATTAACAATGCCGAGAACGTATGTCGAGTTTTAATTTTAATTACAATATGAATGTGTTTGAGAGGATATCTTTTCGTTGATATATTTTCTCCAAAAATATAGTATATGATCAAAAACCTGTTTTGGATTGATGTTACTCATGATTCAATAATCTGTAGAAACTAACAACAGTTTAGATGTATAAAAAAAAAGCTGTTATTAGATTATAAGAA
>BMAC01000001.1:798683-886843 GCA_014905375.1 Phtheirospermum japonicum | reverse complement strand
CTAAACGACCCAGACAAGAACGAAAAAACATACGGGGCCCTCTTAAATTGTTACGTAAGAGAAGGGCTCTCAACAAAAACCTTCACCACATGCAGACTATGCGAGACTTAGGATACGCTTCGTCGGCTCTCACCTACAACACTCTCATGGCCCTCTACAAGAAATCCGGCGAGCTCGATAAAATCTCCGAGACCCTCTCGGAAATGAAGAAAAATGGCGTTGCCCCTAACAACTTCACTTACAGAATATGCTTCAACTCGTTCAGCGAGAAATCCGATCCCGGTGGCATGGAGAAGCTTCTAGATGAAATGGAACATATCGATTGGGCCACGTATTCGACCGTGGCGAGTCATTTTATAAAAGCGGGCGAGAAAGAGAGAGCTTTAACTTATATGAAGTTGTTGGAAGAGAATCTTGATAAAGACGCTTTGGGCTATAATCACTTGATTACGCTCTACGCGCGTCTCGGGAACAAGGACGAGATGATGAGGTTGTGGGTTTTGCAGAAAACAGTGTGTAAGAAGCAAATCAATAGGGATTATATCACGATGCTCGACTCTCTGGTGAAGCTCGGGGAGCTCGAAATGGCCGAGGCGGTTTTGAAAGATTGGGATTCTTCTTGCCACACGTATGACTTGAGAGTGCCGAAATATACTTCTCATTGCATATTGTCAGAAGGGTTTAATCGAGAAGGCCGAAATAATTCTTCGGAATATTGTGAAGAAGGGGGAAAAAACCGACCCCGAATAGTTGGGCTATTGTTGGTTCTGGGTTTCTGGATAAGGGTAATTTTGAGAAGGCGTTTGAGTGTATGAAGGAGGCTTTGGATGCGAAAGAACGGAACGTGAAATGGAGACCGAAGCCTGGTTTAATCGGGAAGTTACTAAATTGGGTTGGGGATAGAAGAGAGATTGAAGAGGTCGAAGCTTTTGTGAGGTCTCTTAGGCAGGTGGTAAAAGTAAATCGGCAAATGTACCGTGCATTGATTAAAGCGAGTGTAAGAGCGGGTAGAGATACGAGTTTGGTTTTGGGTAGGATGACAAGTGATGGAATAGATGTAGATGATGAAATTGCGGAGATGCTTAGGGTTAAGATGAGTGGGTGATTAATTTTTGCATTGTCTATGAGTTTTATCGCAACTTGTGCATCGTTGGCAGTAAATTGTGCATCGTAACGCGAGTAAAATCTCATTTTCCAATTATATGCTGAATTATTAAGAATGGGAATGATTTTATGGAGGGGAAACTTGAAAGAGGCTGGAGGTGAAATAGAAGTTTGGGATAATTATAAAAACTAACCCTGAGGTTTGAGATAATTACCAAATGAGGTATACATATAAGTCTCAAAATTGCAGAAATTCCCGATTCTGTTTTACATTCAACCCCAACTTCGATTGATGTGATAGAATAACAATTATATTCCTTGATTTATCCGACTGTAACAAATAAGCCCTACTTTCGTCAGACAATTTGTAATATTTAAAAAAGTTAGATTTAGCATATATAAAATGGTATGAAAGTTGGGGCTATTTCATATTTGTAATATTTAAAAATAAAAATTGAGAGATGTAGTTGGATCGTACTTTGATAAGATTAGCAAATCCCGTCAGGAATAAAACATGTATAAATTAAGGAATACCAAAATGGGTTTCTATAATGTTTGAAGATTTTCTTGGTTTTATCTGTAATCACCCCAAACCTCACATGTTGCGCATATAAGATGACTACTTACCAACAGTTAACGCGAAAATAAAGTCTTACTAACTGAGAAATTCAACAAATGCAAAAACCAGCACTCACCGAAAATTGAGAACTCAATTTATACATATCCCGCATCAGACAAAACTAAAGCTGTCAAATTTTGTGGTAACCACGAGTCCCGACCAAGATGAGTCGTAAAGTCATTCAGTGGTGACTCATTTGCATCATAACACAACAACAAGAACCATCAGAATTTTAAAAAAAGTAAAAAATAAAAATAAAAATCAGAAATCAAATATCATGCAATTCTAACTACTGCAGTAAAAGGGTCCATTGCCGATCATCTGATCACAAAAGGAAAGAGCCAGTCGAACAGCAGAAGGACTATGCAAGGACAACCGACAAGACATAGAATATCGAACCTCTAACTACGGAATTCGTTTAGAAAAGTCGAACGTAATTTTTACCAAAATTTTAAATTCATGACACAGTTAAGAGCCTCTCAACTGATATTCAATCGACAGTGCGCACAATACACATCCGCCACCCACTATTCCTACGATATAATGTACACATGACTAAAAAAAGGGCACGTAAACTGAGTTCACCACCACTCCATATCCACGATGGCGCCAATTGTAATTCCAGAAACTTTCTCCATCCAAACACCGTTCACACACACACGTCAACAAAATCGATGACCCACCTGTTCTTTCGATTCCATCTCCCTTACACTCTCAACGATATCTTGAATCTTATTCGCAAGAGATTGATTATGCTCCTCGATATGTTCAAATATCATCTCCAGATGCCTCTTATACGTCGCAACCTTCTTCTTCTCGATAGCCAGCTGTTGCGATAATTCCCGGATTTTATCGTGCTCGTTGGGATACTGATCGTAAATCAAATCCTTACGGCCCTTACCCGGCGTCAACGGGTGCGTGTGCTCCTTCACGAATTTCGTGACGACCCACTTGCCGGACCCCACTTTCCTAACCAAAATCATCGCCCTGCACCCGACCCTCGTCTCGGCCCTCTGCCGCACGATCTTCTCGCGCTTGTCCGGCATTCTGAAGCCCTCTTTATTGCAAGACGAGAGCCCGCCCGATGGCGGACCCGTCGCGCCTCGACCGGGAGAGCTTGCTGACGCGGATGACGAAACCGACCCTCGTCGCGTATGAGTTGTAAAAACGCGTGGCCGCGGCTTCGGACTCAAACTCCTGGCCCACGTACGGCTCATTGAGGCCCTCGAGGGGAGCTGAACAATTGACGTCTTGCAAGTCGTCGAGCCGAAACAATTCCCGGTCGGAATCATCGTCGTCGTCGTCGTCCACCTTGACGTCGAGCCCCTGCTGGAGCGCCATGTCAGCGGAACAACCTATGATGTCACCATCGTCATCTGTTCGTCCTTCGAAATTGGTTGAACTACCCACTACCTCGCCGTTTAAATCGCTATCTATCTCATAATCCATCAAAAAATCGCCTCTAGATTCGTCTTAAATGTCAAGGTCCCTGAAGTTAAACAAGTGCGTAAATTAGTATATCAATAATTTAAAGGAATTTAACAATTGAATTATAATTAAACTAATTTTCCTTGATTAAATGTCGAAAAGCCGATCCCGACCGAAGTATTTATGAAGTGCAAAGTAGCATCAGATAAATAAATTTACACTAAATACTTTCACATATGTTATCTAATTATACGTGTCTGCGCACATAAGGCTGACTGAAAACACTACCCAAGCAGTTAAGTTAAACATGCTAGCTAATCTCAGGACCTCTCTAGGCAAGCCCCAATTTAATTTTAACACAGTGAAAACAATATATCAAGAGTCTAGAATACTTCCAATCGGAAAAAAAAAAAAAAAAAAAAAAAAAAAAAGGGACATAAAAGTGTTCTTTTTATGCTTAGCTTCATATCATATTTATTCAAAAAGGGTTGATTATGCATACAAATCACTTGTTCTTTAAAAAAAAAAAAAAAAAAATCTCGGTTTACCCTTGAATTCATAACTAATACAATTAAGCATAGGACGCAATTAAAATTCAGAAAATAAAAAACAAAGCATACACTACTTAATCAGAGGTTTTAAATCGTCAACCATGGCATTCAATTAGCGCGTCGAACCAAAAGACACAGCACAAGTCTGTTCGGGAAAAAAAATTAAAAAGAAAACGAATAAAAAGATACCGGAAAACGATAGAATTTCAACAAATATATGTGGAAGATCATGGCTGATCTGCGCTTCAACAGGAAGAAATAGAATCAAATCGGAGAAGAGGAAAAAAGTACCGTACAAAGGCGCGAGGGCCGGCGGCGTAGGGGAATGTTTGGCGTCGCCGCCGCTGACTTTATGGCCACTGTCCGAGACGAGTGGGGCCGAGAATGAGACGAGCAATTTGAGACGGAGTGAAAGAGGGTTGGGATTTTTCGAGTGCGTTTATATCCGAGGGCAAATTTGTCCTCTTATTATACTGCCCATTGCCAAAGTCACTTTTATTTGTGGATAATTGACCATTGTATGCGACCCTTGAACACCAACCAAGCGAACTACTCGATATTCAATTTAGATACCGTTAAAATTTTATTTGAACTCAATTTCTTAAAATAACATATATAAAAAGTAATATATATATGTGAAAATTAGATAAACAAATCAAACTAAGTATACTTAATATTATGTTAAAAAATTATTTGAACTATTAGTAGAATAAATCAAGTTTAGACATGTATTTTTCTTTCGATAAGATAAGATGTAAAGTTCGATTTAAACTTGGCTCGATAAAAATAAGAAAATATAACATGTGCAAATATCCAAGTTACTCGCTTTTGCTCAAGTCTAATTTGATTAATAATCAAACATAACTCCAATATAATTCTTGAAAGTCAATAAAGATTCAAACAATCTTAAATTATAATTAAATGCATAGTTTAGTTTTCATATTTATATGCATACCTTAAATGCCAGTAATAATTGGGGAGGGTGCTTTTTTTTAACCAAGAATGGTATAGATTTCATGTTGACAGACAAAAATCGGGTCGATTTTGAGTTATACCAAATCTAAATAAAAAATAAGTATGAATTATAATGCCCTTATTGAAATCCTAATCTGGTCTTTGAATATAACTTGCAAAAGGACTGATGTACTCGTCTTCATTGATTAGATGATATTATTTTGCTTCATCATCATGCATAACCAATAATATATCATAAGACAGTCGCATAATATAATGATATTATCTTTTAAACCGGTGTATTTGAAAACGTCAAATAGATTTTTTTATATTTTTTTTAAAAGAAAATTAGATAGCCATATGTAACATGGCTTTTCAAGAAAAATGCTCTCTCCATAAATATATGTGTCGATTGAGATGGTTCAGACCGGCAGCTCAGGCCCAGCCCAACCAAAACCCATTCCGTGAATAGTAATGCTGTCTCTGGGATGGTGCTATAGCTATGCTCTGGGCCCACTTGGTCTTGATGGTTCTAGAGTGGCGGCTCAAAAGGTGAAGCCCAGGCCCATCTTTTGAACTTGGTCTTTTCTGAAGATAAAGATTCTTTAGTTAAACTCAAAATTTCACTGAGGCTCATCAATTTAAACATAATGTTTATCTGTTGACACAAAAATCCTAAAAAGTTAATTTTCGTTCGTGCATGTTATAATTTTGCATACATTAGGCCCCAAAACAGCAAAACCATAAGCATTGTTTTACCAGGAAAAAAAAAAAGAAAAAGAAAAATGATATAGACGGCAAAACTATAAGCTATTCATTCATTCTCTATAAAGTAGTTACAAATATGACAATTTCTTGTTAATTATACTAAACCCCTAAACTATGCGCAAAACATCACATAGTTAAGGTGGATTAGTGTAAACCACCCATATTTAAATAAATTATTCGAAACTTCAACATTCACCTCTAGTTAACTATTTTTCATCTACCAATTACATCTCAACTAATAACACCTGTAAAACGTATTAACACCAATCTAACACTTATCCTTTGTATTTCAAACTTCTCCCCTAATGCGGCATCGAGGACGATCTCGGGACCAATTCTTGCGAAATTCCACGAGTAATCGGGGACGAAATCGACGCAGAGGGCCTTAGGAGAGGCGTACCGATCCGACTCGAATTCTCGTTGGGGACCGGAGATTGACCGCTGCCGAAACCGATGTTGGTCGGTTGCAACTCGATTAGTGAATCCGAGTGAGGGGCAAATTGGGGAAAATCGATCAAATGTTCATCGTCGTCTTCCTCGACGGATATAACCGTGCTTGTGTCCGTGTGGATAGTCGAGTCGTCGGTGAAGATGCCTAACCTTCTCTTTCTCCTAGCCGCCTTTCCCCAACCGTGGATCGTCTCTCGTATTCTCTTTGGGATTAGGGCTGCTTTGTAATTTGTTCCCATCTGAAAAAAATATTAAATTTACAATATTACATATACACCCTTCAGATATGTTTTTATTTTAAAATGCACCCTAAAAGAATTTATTTTTTTACAAAATGGGCCTTTTGAAGTTAAGCTAAACGTAAGGGTAATTTTGTAATTTATACAGCAATGATATAATTATGGTTTTATATGAACTGTGTTAGTATGTTTTTACCTGAGTAACTAATGCGTAGAGTGGCAAGGTGCTGTAGCTGCATAAAAACTGCCCGGCAAACCTAAGGCAACAAAAGATACAGTCTTAGTTAGTCCCATCAACTGCCCGAGAAAAAAAAAAAAAAGAGTACCGTTGCTTTACACTTTTCAATCTACACATACCCTACAATTAGTCGCACATACACGAGGCTGTGGTTGTTTATGAAGCAAGAATTGTACCCAAACTGCCACTGTCATTTAGAGGCAAAAGCTTTGTTAGGAATTCCAAAAGTACGATAGTCTAATTGAAAAAAAACTATCAGAGCCTCGCAAACGATTTTTGATATTTGGGTAAAAAACTTTGGAATTTTAACATCAAATGTCATGATCTTTTCATGCCAAATCTTTGATTGAGTAAGAAGAAAACTAACTAAAGAGGTGACTACAAAATGTACCCGTGAGGTTTGACCTACTTACAAAAAAAAAAATTTAAAAAAAAAATATCCCTAAAGTTTGATTCGGTGTTAAAATCAAGGGGCTAACTATAACGTTTTTATAAACTTGAAGGGGGTGTTTTGAAATGTTTTTTGCTTTCGAAGGGGTAAATATAAGAAAAAATAAAATTTCAGGGGTGTTTTTGTAATTTTGAAAGTAAGCTTGGGGGTTTTGTAATTAGGTCTAACCTTGAGTCTATTTTTGTAATTAACCAACCAAAGATAGGGAAAAGGAAAATACCCAGAACCAGAAGAATGACGCCAGCTCGAATGCATTCTGCAGAAATTAAATATTGAAAGATTGGTGTAAGTATTAAAAAATTAAAAATAAATAAATAAAATAATAATAATAATAATAATAATATTATTATTATTATTATTATTATTATTATTGTTGTTGTTGTTGTTGTTGTTGTTGCACAATACTAAAATAACTCTAGATATTTATATTATTATTATTATTATTATTATTATTATTATTGTTGTTGTTGTTGTTGTTGTTGTTGTTCCTGGCCGACCTGGAAAAGGATAAAATGAATCAAGGACAATAGTAATTCTGGCTTATTGAACCAAAACAGCTCGTCTCGGGGTCTAAACTTAGGTCCAGAAAAGCTTCCACTTATTCCCGCACTCTCTAACGCCAATGTTGCTATAACATGTTGCAGTTTCGTGCCCACGAGCAGAACAAGCTGCAACGAAACACAAAATGCACCATTTTTTTTATCCTTTAATTAATAATTTTCATCATATTATTTTCTTCTGAAAGCAAACACCAGTTTGTGAACAGAGTAATCTTCTATGCATGCAGCTGCAGATTAAGTGATCTGTAAGAAAATTATGTTTTCAACACTTACGATGGCGGGAATAAGTGCGATCCAGAAGTAGAGATTGGATCCTGTAAATTACAAAATTAATCAACCAAAAATCAGCAATTTAAATATATTTAGTGACGTAGTGTAAAAAAGGAAGTGAGATGAAAACTAATTATAGTTTTGAATTAACTTACTTTTTACATTGAACAGCATAAAAGCTACAACAAATCCCCACAGCGGAGCACTGTAATTATTCACAGAAACAAAAAAAAAAAATAATAATAATAATAATAATAATAATAATAATAATAAATGTCACTGTTAAAAATACTCTTTTTGCACTTGCATAGGAGGAAAACGGAAAAAGATGAAAAAATCAGAATCTGAAAAATATTCATCAACACTAGTGATATTTTTTTTTTACCTAACACCAACTATTCGTTGAAATTCCTCCTCCATGGAACGAATCATATAGCTGTGAAAATCATATTTTGATGTGAGGTTGTGGTTCTGCCATTAATAAGAAGAAATAAAAAATAGTAAACAGAGAGCTTATCGTATCCCGAGTTCGTGTCAACTTGAAATTTTAGCAAAGAGCGCAAAGTGACTCAAAGATAAAATCACACATATATATTTATTTTTACACTTTAACATACCGTAATAAATCCCTGGCGAAGTGTAAGGTAATCGGCACGGACAACCGAACGCCCAAACTGCCTGAAGAAACAAGTCTGGATATTCAAAAAAATAGTATTGGGTTAAAACATGCATGTATTTGTATACTTCAAATATTTATTTTAAAAAATGAATTTGACCTACCACCCAGACAAGAATTCTGTTCCTTTCCATAGGATTTGATGTATGCACTCTAACAAAAGTTGATTGCCTTTGCATTGTCAGTGCTCTTGTGATTTCTACAACAGATGAAATTTTGTTATTATACGTAACTTTAAAAAAAAAAAGAGAGAGAGAAGAGAGAGATTGGATTTTGCAGTTAATAGGATATGAGGTCAAATTTAACACTAAACAAACTATTTCTTGAAATACCAGTTAATGAATTATGTCTGTCCAGATGAGCCTCCTCCTCCCATTTTCTCCAACTGTGAATCTGCCAGAGACGTTAAGCAACATGTTAAAACTTAAAACACTCACTCACTCACATAGATAGAGACCAACAAGAGCGTCAATTTAATATAATTTAAAGACAGACGGATAAAATCTGGAAGAAAAAAACATTGGAGTACAAAGAAAAAACTGCTTCTCAGAAACAAAATTACACAATCAACTGCAAGTTTAATTTAAATGGGTGAGTCGCAAGAAAATTTGGAAAAAAAAAATAATTTTTTTTGACATAATAAAATAAAAAAAAATGAGCATCAAAATACAACCTTTACGATCGCCAGCAACATCGTCAAGCAGCTGTAAGAAACGTGCGTAATCGCCATAACAAAAATGAATCGGTGTAGTTGCTCAAGCCCTTCATACGACACAAACGGCTCATAGTTCTGCATGCAAAAATCAAATATTGACCAAATAATTAGATAACATTAAAAACAGTAACACTCATATTGATATGTTCGATTATAAATTACTTGCCTCCGTGCACATATTCCGATTTAGGCCTGTCAAGATTCTCCTCTGTGAGTTAGGATCGGTGAAGGCCATCAAAAGTCTACGGCCTTCGTTTTCCCTTTCCTTATCGATCGCCCCTTTTGTACACGGGGCGAATACACCATCGTAGAATTTTGAAGGTATGCAAATATTAGATATAATGCTCGACGTTGCTGTTAGGAGTAGAGATATGAAGCCGAGAAGCATAAGTTCTGTAAACAAGTTCAGGGGAAAAAAAATCAAATGTAAAAACATATATAATAATAATAATGGGGGAGTGGGGTGGAATTAAACAAGCTTTTTTTTTTTTAATTCGAGAATTACACGAAATTACAGTAATTATACCTTCCTTCATTTTCTCCACAGCCGCGAGCAAAGGTTTTCGATCGGTTTTCTTCAGCCACTGCAATGATAGGAAAAGCTCAGTAGATTCAAAAATACATAACTCTTTTTTCTTCTATTTAAATTGAAAATAATAATAATAATAAAATAATGCATAACTAGTACTGAAACAAGCACCTCATGTGCAAGAAGATAACAAAAAAAAAAAGCTACTTTCTAATGATTAACATCATAATAAGCCTTATTGTAGCTAAAATTTGTAAATTTTCGACAAAAAGAAAACCCAGATGAATATTTTATTTTTGGTAAAAATAATTATAAGAAATGCTTCAATCCCACCAGTGACAAAGATTGGTCCTAATCATCTAATACTTCAATCAAAAAACATCATAAAAACCAAACAAGGATTAGTCCTTTCTCGCAGCTGGATAAATACAAGATACTTAATGAATTAAGACAAAAGGCAACAACACTATAAAAGATTAAACAGAAAGTGTGACTCACATTACTCAGCCGGTGAATCGAGCGTTCGACGAGCAACGAAACGGCGACGAATACGGTCAAAACAGTAGCAACAGACCATGTTGGAGTCAAGGCTAAGGACCTGAGCTCTTTTCCGTCTGACTCTGATTCAGACATTCTCAGTAATCGATGAACTTCAAAGTTCAAATTCTAATGCTTGGAATAAAATCACTCTCAGAAAATCTCCTTTATAGTTAATCTTTACAACTGTCTTATGTGGCCAATGGGAGTGTTGTGTAATATCATTTCAAAAAGAATACAAAACCCATTAAAGGAAAAATTCCAAAAAAAAAAAAAAAAACTTCGAATTAAGAAGGGTTGGGGATTTATTCTTTAGGAAATATAAGGAAAAAAAAAAACCAAAAAACTGTGCCGTGATAGTCGGTATACTGTTTGGGAGTCAAAACAATACCTTGAAAAACAATGGATTCTAATTTGACTTGAAGAAAAAAGAGTTAATTTAAAGATGAGAAATGGGTTTCCACAGAAAATTGATCTGTGGGGCGACACTGCCGACAAAGACCTTTTTTTTTCCCTGAAAAAAGGAGAAAAGAAAGTAACAAAAACTATTCTGGACTCAAATCCCGCCTACAAAAAAACTTGATATTGCTATGGCTTATTGGCTTCCACTTTCAGGTAGGCTGAAGCAGTAAAAAAGTAAAGAAAAATAACTGCTGAATATTTCAAATGAGAAAACCGATTTACTTTCTTTATTTCTTTATGTTTGTGAATCCAGACTGTGTGAATGCGCGTAAACAGTTTCCCAGGCTTAAAAATAAAATTGATCATTATATGGTGAACACGGTTGGATCGAAATTATAAAAATAAATTAAAATAAAATAGTTCACGAGGTGACTTTTTAATACCAAAAAAATAAAAATAAAAAAATAATAAAAAATATATGCAAATATTGGGTGAGACCAGTTCGAGACCACTTTTTATCATTCCCATTTATTCAACCCGTTCGCTGCCCAACCCGCTCGTTCACCCACCCATCCTCTTAACCCTAGATATATAAAAAAAAAAAAAAAAACTGTTGTCATTCATTCCCAGCCGCCCCCCTTCCCGTCTTCAATGTTTCTCTCCGGCCACCGTCGTCCGGGTGCCTCCATCTTCCGGCGACCAAAAAAAATAAAATTATACTATTTGAATCGTCTTGATGCCCTCATTCTAAATCTGAAATCAGATTTACGATTTGATGTTCCGATCTTTGTAGATCTGAGGTCAAAGTTTATGAATTGTTAACTTTGACCTCAGATCTACGACGATTTATCGAGCCAATTTCAGATCGGAAATTACCATTCTACTCCTCACGTTGCAATCTACGATTTTATCAATTTATATTTTCAAATCGGTGAGCACCGACGAAGTTAGGCTTTTTTTCCTTCTCTTTTCTCTTTTTCTTCTTTTCTTTCGTCTCGATTTCTCTCTCTCTCCCAAATTGTGATTCTGGGCGTATGGCACCGTTGATGTGGTGTGTGCAGGTGTTGAGATAATATTAAATTTATTTTTGTATTAATGTGGCTTTTGAAAATGATTTTATCCATATGCATATGTTATATGCAAATTTTGGATGGTGATGTACTGTAGTATCACGAAAAGTTGTTCAGGTATCACAAAAAATATTTGAAGTATCACATAATTCTTGATATTTCGTATATTTCTTTTAAAAATAAATAATCCAGAGTATTACAAATGTAATTAAAAGTATTAGAAAATGTATTGAAAGTATCACAAAATACACTTTTTTTATCACAAAAGTATTATGAGTTTTTACAATATCTGATCAAGTATCACAGAAACACACTTATTTTTTATCACAAAGGTAGTTTGGATTTTTACAAAATTTGATCAAGTATCACAAAATATATTAAAAGTATCAAAAAAGATATTAAAAGTATCACAGAACACACTTATTTTTATATCACATAAATACTATGAATTTTTACAATATTTGATCAAGTATCACAAAATATATTAAAAGTATCAGAAAAAATATTAAAAGTATCGATATTAAAAGTATCACAGAATACATTTATTAAAAAATATAGTAAAATGTACAAGTATTAAAAAATATTCGATACTTTTAATATATTTTGTGATACGCGATCTTTTTTTTTAATAATTTTAATTATTTGAATTTAACAGGCACATATATAAGTAAAAGAAATGAGATTATTGAATATATAATATTTTAATGATATTTCGTAAACACCATTTTTATGATACTTTTGTAAAAAAAAATATAAAAATATAAAATATAACATGTTTCGATTTTGTGAATACTTTTACTTGAATCTGTGATACTTTTAACTACTTTTGTAATACTTAAAACTGGGCAAATTCTTTTTTTTTTTTCCGGCGACGTTTTTTTTTTTTTTTTTTTTGATTGAATTTGCAGTTTTGTAGAGTGGATCGATACAATTACTCGATTATGTGATACGTTTTGTTTAATCGAAATTTCGACCGATGAATCGCTGTAAATTAGAGGTTAAAATTGATGAATTTGTGACTTTGGCTTCAGATCTACGGTGATTGGAGCATTAAATTATAAATTAAGTTGCGAATTTGGAACGAGGGAGGCGAGACGATTACAACGATATAAGATTTGTAAAAAAAATATCGCCGATAAATAGTGGAGGTGGCGGCCGGCGGCGGCCGGAGGTGGTGGCCGCCGGCGACGGGTGGCGGCGGACGATCGAAAGTGGCAGCCTGAGTCCGGAGGTGGGGGAGCACCGGGGTTGGGGGGGTCTGGTTCTTGAGACCGGGGTGTGTTTTGGATCTGGGGTGTGGGTTGGGGGTTTGTTTATGGGTTTGGGTCTGGGTTTGGGTTTGGGTAAGGATTCGGATCAAATTAATAAAATGGAAAAAATGGTCTCATTCTATGAGACCGGTCTCACCCAAAACCTACTAAAAAATATATATATTAACTGTATTATTCAAAGTAATATAGTCATAATAAAGAATTTTCAACCTTTTACGATTTTTAACTCTAAATTTTTTGACTAAACCTGATAGAATATTTACTAATACTAAATTAAAAGGTAGTGTATCGATTGATCATTAATGTGTCATCCGTTTGTACCCGCCTATATTTCATTACTTAAAAAATTAAAAGAAAAATACGGAGCTTGATTTTTAGGTGTACTTAAATATAAAAAAAAAAAATTCAAATAGCATGACTAACATTTAGTCTAATACATTTAAAAATAATTCAAAATATAAAATAAATATTTAAATAATAATATTTGCGGATTTGAAACGGTTCTCAAACAGGGACGGGTACCCACGGGTAGCCGGCGGGGGGAACTATCCTCATCCCCGTACCCACACCCGCAAAACCCGCAATTTCATACCCGCCCTCATCCACATCCCCGCTTAAAGCGGATATCCCATCCCCGTCGGGGTGAGGGCAGACGGGTCCTCATTTTAACCGCATTTATTGTCATCCCTAGTCATAATTAAATAACTTGATATGTAAAGTAATTCCCTAATTTACATATTTGGTATGGGACTTGGTGTTCTTTTGGTATTGTTTAACCGTCTTTGGTGGAAGATATATAAAAAAAGTGATTATTTATAAATGAAATCTATTAGGTGTAGATAAAATATACTCTTTATAAGCAGTATAGTTGAACACAATACTATAACTATCAATTATCGATCAATCAATTTTAATATATATCTCGACTAGTCCATCTCGCCCCCAAACCCGAGAATCAACTCTATCGAGATAACCTAGCACGGCTCGACTGAATTTCTTTGCCTTTTGATACCCACCTTTGTAGTAGACCTTGATTCTGCATAAACCAATTGAAAATAAATCAAAAAAATAAATTAAAATATAAACCACAAACTTGAACTTTTAAATTACACATGTCAAAATCCAAGTGGACATTTAGACAAAACAAAAGGAAAATAAATAAATAAACTATTAGAAAACTTGTTTGTATCTAGTTTCCAAACAAAAGGCATATTTGAACGAAACAAAATAAAAATAAATAAATAAATTCAAAAACTACATTATTTGTATCTTGTTTTCAAATAAAAGGCATTTTTCAACCTTTTTCATTACGTGCCTTTTTTTTTTTAAATACTAATAGGATATCAATCACATTTTATTTCTATTTAGTAAAACCTTCAAATGTCTAAAATCGTTCATTTCATTTTACTTAGCAAATAAAATTAATTTTCAGGGTAATTATTACAAAAATTGTCTAAAGTTTAGCCTCATTACAAAAAAGCTCAAGTTATCTTTCAAAAATTACAAATACCCATCTTGATATTGCAATTTATAAAAGATAAATGAAATTAAGTGGGAATATGTAATTTTTTAAGTTAACTGGACTTTTTTTTTATTAATTAGGCTAAACTTCTATGGCAGAATTTGTAATTAACTCGTATTTTCATCCTTGTTCTCACTCACCAACCCCTTGCGTAATCGGGTGATGAATAATATGTATTGCCTACTATATATATTTTTCAAAAGTTTTGTTGCCTACTATTCTAAAAGGAATTAATTACAAAAAGTACCCTAATGTCTTCGGTAATTATTTAAAAAATAGCTAAATTAAAAAATTACAAAAATACCCCTGAGATTATATTGTCGTACAATTACTTCCTTCATATTTATAAAATATTACAGTTAGCTCCTTAATTTCAACAATGTATCAAACATCAGAGATATTTTCGTAATTCTAAAAGTTAGTTAGGTCTTTTTTGTAGTTAGTTCAAACCTTATATCTGCTTTTTTTTAGTTATCTCATATATAAGTCATTCAAGATACAAGTTGATTTTTTCACTCATTATATCTTGGCACAACATTTTTTACACATAGTGTATTATTCATGCAAAATGACTTGGATCGCATGGAACTGCTCAAGACACCGATGGCACATTTAAACAACAATGCCAATTCTTTTCGCATTCGTTAAGTGTTAGACTCTTGCCAACCTCCATCACTACCCTCAATGCCTTCGCTTTTCTCCAACCTAGCAATCCGGTAACCACATACAATTCAACCTCGCATCAAATAAATTGTTCGTCCACAAATCTAAAAAACCAAAAATCTTGAAACGGATACTACCAATTAATGAAACCTTTTGGAGGATGCTTACAGATATAATACCATTTTGGAAAATATAATTACTTCGTCCAGTGCTGAAATCCAATAACAATCGATTCAGCTGCATCAAAATTGGCGCACATATATAAAAAACAATACAAGAACTCTATGCCCGTAAAATTGGATCAAAACACTTGATATGATAGAGGAAAGTAGGTGTTCGAAAAACTTTATGAGAAGCAAAATGAAGTTTTTTTTATTTTATATCAAGAGAAAAAAAAAACCAAAAGAAAGCTATTGAAGAGAAATTATGAGAGACTGACACCTCAAATTTTGAAGGCATCAACCAATGATACGTGTAATTAGAAATAATCATAAGTTGATACATTAGCTATGTGTCAACAGAATTAACAAATAAGATAAATATTTTAAAATTAAAGCGTATCTAACTAGTTCATTAGTCCAAGTATTATATTATGGATGCGATTGCATGATGCATTGTTATTACGTACAAAAAACTAACGATAAATATGTAAGAGACGAACGGTGAATATTTATTATATTCATTGTCGAATTCATAATGAATCATACATCCAGTTGCATAATATAAGTTATACTCAACGTTGACCGGTATGAAATATTGACCTTGATTTGTTATCCAAATGTACCAATATTTTATATACAGTAACATATGTCTATTTGTTATGTAACACGCAATTTATATATTGTACTCGGCCATTAAATTAAATATAAAATTGACTTTTTCTACCCGATTTGTAGAAAGGAGAAAAAAAACAGTAAGTGTGAAAACAATTTTGGCATCATTGCTTTAATCCATTATTGAAATGAAAAACAAAATGAAATCTTTCATCAAGTTTATTCGCCTAAAGCATTATTAAATTCCCACTATTCCATGATAATCTGTTAAAATTTTTAAAATGCATAATATTAAATTAGCAAAAAAAACAAAAAAAAAAAAACATGGAAAACATAAAGCAATGGGCATATCACATAACCTTTTTGCTAGCCCTCCAGTAGTCTCTCGTAAAATATGTTGACTTTTCTTTTGTCCTCACTAAAAAGGTAAATATCGAATCTTAATAGTTTACAAATAGCACATAAAAGGAAAAAAAAAAGTTGCACGTAACTCAAAATATAATTTAATAATAAGTTTAATAACCAGACGTGATTATATAGATAATAAAGGCTCCTCTTTTATAATCGCTTTAATAAAGTTTTGAAATATCCCGTCAAATGATTATGCATATCGATTGAGAAATAGTGCAAAAATCATCGCACATGCAATATATAAAAATAAATAAACCATGTTTTCATCCATGTACCAAACCATTTGACAAATGTGCATCAGTGCATGAACTTAGACGGTGTGGAAACAACAAACGAGACTAATTTTATTTTGTAATTAATATAAACATTTTTTTATCTGATTATTACTCCTGTAATATAGGGATAGCCAATAACGACAAAAAATTGGAACAGATCTACGTCTGTGGGTGTCACCTACCTACTATACGTGTATATATCTTGTGAGATCCAGGTGATTGACTGATAAAATTTTCGTATATTTCAATAAACATTATTTTATATTGTATAAACTGATTTTATATACTCGAC
The DNA here is from genome assembly GCA_014905375.1 of Phtheirospermum japonicum. Lineage (NCBI taxonomy): Eukaryota > Viridiplantae > Streptophyta > Magnoliopsida > Lamiales > Orobanchaceae > Phtheirospermum > Phtheirospermum japonicum. The sequence continues at coordinate 870,075 of BMAC01000001.1, read as the reverse complement.
GTTGACGGGTCTAGTTAGAAAGAGATGAATACAATTAATTAATTATAATAAAGTATCTGGCTTCGATAGTGCAATTTTGTTCTCTTTTTGGTCCCCAGTATCTTAGTCTTTACCATGTGAACGTGATTATACTTTGGTTTATCCGACCCACCACCATTTTTTATGTGTGTGTATATATATATATGTTTGTGTGTGTATTTAAGTAGAATCACAGCCATAAGCGTCCCTCCCTGGGTATGACCTTATAAATCACCCAAGTAACTGCTTCGGACCCCAAAAATGGGCAATTTATTACATATATATTCAGATACACTTTATTATGCGGTATAAATTTATTATACTTAATTTATATATTTGATATATGCTCCTTATATAAAAATTTAGAATTTTTTATTTAATTTTTTATTTTAGGGTTTAATTTTTTATCTATCAATTTACTTAGTTATATGTGATTATATATGACAGAAATTTAGAGTTAAGTTTTACTTTTCTATTTTACAGTTTAGTTTTTTATTTTTAGGGTTTATTTTTTCATTAAGGTTTTATCTTTTACATTAGGATTTCAGTTATTTGTAATTATATATATATCGCCCCTATATATTAATGCAAAATCCCCCTAACCTATGTGTCTACTTTGTATGATTCGTTTGACAAATAAAAAATTATGGTGCTTCGTTTGTTTATGTGTCATCCGAGTCTAATATTTACCTAATTTAATARTTTTCTTTTTATTGTATCTTACCTAATTAACTTTTTTTGTTATATTTTTTCTTATTCAATACTTTCCTTTTCCTTTGATTGTCATGATATAAAATTAGAAATAAGTCATATATAATTAGTAGATAAGATCTAAATTAGTTATTTTAATTAAAAGACAATCTACATATGAAATACTTTTAATTACAAAAAAAAAAATATTATGAAAATAATTAAATAAGTTTTATTGATAATATAATTTAAAATAATTTTATTTTTTGAGTTTCAAATATTCTATATAGGTAAGATATGAGTTATTTACAATAATTTAAGTATGTAACTAAATATTAGTAATGTATTCAATTTAAATATAAAAATATTAAATTATATGCTAATAATTAATAAATATTAGTTAGACACCAGTACAATGTGATACGGGTTGAGAGTATGACATCTTTTGAATATTTCAAAGTATGTAACTAATAACTATTAACGAGTTTATTCTAAAAATTAATATATAAAATGATTTAATAATAATAATAATTAATAAAATAGATATTAAATACGAATTTAGAATACGATAGTTTTTGAATTTTTGTAAGTATGTAACTAATATTTAATGAATTTAATTTAAACATCAAATACAAAATTATTTAATATTTATAATAATTAATAAATAGATTAGACATGTATAAGGCACGGGTGGGAATAATTATTTTAAATTTTTAATTTAGATTTAAAATTCAGTAATCATCACAAATATTTTTATAGTTATCTTTTGATAAGTTCCATGTAATACACGGGTGTTAAACAAATATATATTAATACAAAATCTTCTTATCTATGTGTCTGATTCGTATGTTCGCTTGGATAACAAAACTTATTGGTGTTTCGGTTGCTTATGTGTCATCTGAGCCTAATATGTACCTAATTTAATATTTTTCTTTTACTATATCTTGCCTAATTTAATTTTTTTTTATTATATTTAGCCTAACTTAATAGTTTTCTTTTATTATATTTTTGTCTAATTCAATAATTTTCTTTTATACTCCTAATATAAAAATATAAATAAGTCATATATAATTAGTAGAAAAAAATCTAGATTAATTATTTAATTAAAAGACGAATTACATATGAAATAACTTTAATTATATAAAAAAAAAACTTATACATGAAAATAATTAAATAAATTGTATTTATAATAAAAGTTAAAATAATTTAATTTTGAAAATTTAAATATTATGTATAGGTAAATTATGAAATATTTGCAATAATTGGAGTATGTAACTAAATATTAGTAATGAACTCAATCAAAATAGAAAGGTAAAATTATATAATAATAATTAATTAATATTTATTAGACAATTGCACAATGCGAGAATGTATGAAAGTATGACATCTGTTGAAATTTTCAAAGTATGTAACTATAATTAATAGCAAAATTAATTTAAACATAATAATATAAAATAAGTTAATAATAATTAATTAGCATAGATTAGAGACGGCTTGAAAATGTGACATCTTTTGAATTTTTATACGTATGTAAATATAATTATTAATGAATTTAATATGAACATTAAAATATAATATTAATCAATGATTATAATAATTGATAAATTGAACAGGGCACGGGTTGAGAACACATTCTTTRAATTTTTTATTTAAAATTTAAATTTTTTTAATTTTCACAAATATTTTTTATATTTAATTTATTATAAATTTCGTGTAATATACGGGTATTAACTAGTTAGTTATATATAATAATATGTATCAATTAGATGTTAGATGTGATGATATTTTAAAATCATACATGATAATAAATTAAATTATTGAGTGACCCGTTTCATAGTAATAATAGATGGCACAAAATTTTAAAGTCCTTTTTCTTTCGCAACCTTTTTGCCTTTTCAACTGGCCGTTGAAATATTATAATTAAATAATAAACACCAATAATAAGTATAGGGTTGTGCATAGGTTCAGTTTTGAACCGACCGAATAAGCAAATTGAATTAACCGAATTTGGTTGTTAATCAGATCGAACAGAGTGAAATAATTCGTAAAATTATTTATTGACCGAAACGAAATATTTCGATTGGTTTCGGATCGAACCGATTTATGCTTTTTTCTTTCTTTTTTTAAATCCCATTTTTAGCCCTTTAAAATAAAATTAATATATATATATATATATATATATATATATATATATATATATATATATATATATATATATATATATGATATTGGAAAAAATATAATTTGAGTAGACCAAATTTATCACACTTAGTATTCTTGGTCATCTTTATTGCCCAACGCGCACACACCACACCATCAATGCAAACTACTCAATACTACTTTTCTACAACCGCGTGACAGCTGACGAGGACAAAAAATGGTAGGTTACTTAAGTGTTCCATTAATTGATCCACATTTTGAGAGCTTAGCTAAACTGCTAGAGTGTTAAAAGCCACATTATTTTTGCTCAATTGATTACGATGCATCAACTATTTTTCTTTAATTTGATGTTTGAACACGATCGATGTTGAAAAATACTTGTTCAAAATTATTTTAAGGTTCAAAGATATGAGTGGTCCTCGCACATATTATATTTACATCACAAGTCAATTACAATTAATCAATATATAAATATATACTCCCTCAATATTATAAATATAGCATATTTTCAATTTCATAAAGATAAAAAAAATAAAACTAATTAGAATGATTGAAACATTAAATTTTACCTACATTTTTCAATTATACATTTATTGACTAATCGCTCGTTAATTATTGATATCAAAGTGCATTAAATAGAGTCACATAAGTAAATGCATTAAACGAATATGGAAAGTGTGCTAATATTTGTGGGAGAAAAAAAGAAAATAATTTATCACTCATCGAAAATTGATCCTAAAAAGTAAATATAATAAGAATATCTACTTGAATATAGATTACTCGTGTACCTTTAAATTTATATGAATTAACCTTCTAGCCATAAAAATCAATCAAAGTAAATCAACCTACCATATTTAAGTTTCTTTGTATGTATGTGAGTGCATCATATATATAAATCATCACACGTCTGAACGTAGTGTATTATACTTTTCTTTCTTTATATTTAAGCCATAAAAAAGTTGCGTTAGAATAAGTAATATTCATTGTCATGAGTGCATAATAGTTCTAAAAATTAGTTTTAATATATGGGTGAAAAGCGTTATGAATTCAATATTTCATGACATCACACTCTCGGTGGACGTTTGAGTATCATTTAATTGAGAATTGAACTTTTGTACGCATTAGTGAGTAAATTAGACTATGAGAAATTTGATCGGATTCAATAATAAAGCATGAAAAAAGATGTTGATAGTGTAATACCATTTGAGGTTTTGCAATCACTACAAAAGGTGGTATTACATGGCTCGTGATTTTATTTTATTTTATTTTTGCGCATATTAGTATTTGAAAATGTGAGTTGCCGCTTTTGATTTTACTTTATTTAATTTTAATCAAATTATAAAGTAGGATAGAGTGATACTTCATATTTCTACGTATGTTTTTAATTTGATTTTTACCGATGAATAAATTACTTTTCAACTTCTTTATCAAACACTAGCCTTAACTTAAATAAATTATTAACTTAACTACTTCTTTTTTCGCTGCAAACTTGGAATTAAAAAAAAAAATCATATTTTTAAAGTAATATAACCGATTAATATATATTTTTACTCTCTTTTCTTAATTATTAAATGGATTGTTATTTGGGGACATAAAGAAGTGAAATGCTAGCTAATAGAGGAGATTACAAGATGAGCTTGTAACATTATGCAAGCGTGACTGATTGATATTGATATTCCAATCATTCACATTGCTTAAAATGGGAAACAAAAAGTTCGAGAAAAAAGAAAAAGAAAAAAGGGAGAAAAAAAGAAAAAGAGAAGAGGACAATCATGAACCATCAATTGCAACAGTATGTCATCTTCTCACAGTGGAATGACGTGATGTAATTCTTTTTTATTAAAAGTTTATACATTTAATTACATTTCACTTACAATTTAATTGTCATGTAGTCTCATAATAATTGATGTAAATATTTTTTAAATTTTATTTCGAAATGATAGATAACCGATGTAAAGATTTTACTCTAGGGAGAATTGTGTTTATTTTAAGAATTTTAGATGTTCGCTCAACTTATAATTTGAAAGGGTTGAAAGATATTACTTATAATAACATGTTTTATAGTTATTTTTTTAAAAAAAAAATTGTTCGAAGTGTTCAATAAAATAAAGTTAATAAAACAATTTTAAAATATTAGGAATGACAACTATCATTGCCAATATAAGAGGAGATTGTAAAAATAAGAGAATTGCGATCTTTTTAAGTACAGCTAAGATACACACTTATAAGATGTACTCTTATAAAGAGAGACAAATTACAATCAAGTTTAACAAAAATACAGCTAGGATACATACAGCTGCGAATTTGTGTCTTTGTAATCATATTTTAGTGTATCATTTTACATTTGAGCTAAAATTCATTATTTTTGTCAAAATAAAATATATTTAAAAATCCTATTTATCATATTTAACAGATATACTTAGTTTAAAGGCCATAACATCAATTGTTAGTTTGACATTTACTTTGTAATCCTAAACTCAGTGGCTAGGCCTAGGTCCAGCCAATCCTTTTCTAAAAAATAAAAAGGAAAGAAACAAATAAATTAAATGGTTGTTAACGACTTAATTCTTTCACTTTCATAAAGAGCCAAAAAAAAAAAAAAATCACATCATACTTATATTTCATGAAAACTACTGATGAATTAAGTATTAATTTTGTTTGACAGTGCATAAGAGATTTATTTATTTTTAATTTTGGAGGGAAGCATAAGAGATTAACAACTTAATCGGAATTTAGAATAACATAAATTGATCTAACCTACTTATACTACTTAATATAGCACGAAAGCTGCACTCTACCAGCAAAATGAGGACCCAGCTACTTGTTTCATTGATTCAGTGTCCAGTCATTTATTAAGTTCACATGCTACTACCCAAAATGCATTCCTCTTAATTCCCAACCACTATTTAGGTACCCTAAGCTAAGTGCATGTTCATTGTCATCATAAGTATTATCTTTTTTTAGAATGAGCCTATGAATGGGATCTTTTTAGTAACTCTCAAAATCAAAACGGACTTCTAACATATATTCATCAAGAACCGGTGCAAACAAAGTAGAAAGTGTTTCACAAAACATAAATATATAGTTAGTTTTTTTTTTTTTACGAATGACCTGGTAAAGTATAGTGAGTTCTTGAGGTCAAATGTCTCAAATTCGAATGTTTTTACATTACTATATTGAAACAAGATTAAAAATAAACACTTGAAGTCTAAGATTATAACAAATTCATGTCCACAAACAATTCAAGTTTCAGCCAGTGTAGTTTTTTTATTTTTTTTATAAAAGGCTGTTTTTTCATCATAGTTAATCATTTATATATAGTTAAGATAGTATACGAGAAGTTTAGTTGTAACCCATAAATAAAATACATTGGGCTATTTGGGTTGTTTGAAAAGGCTGAGTCACCTTCCAATTTAGACTGCTCAGTTCAAATATAAGTGGATATAAGATTGGGCTTTGATTCTTTGAATGGGCCCAATGAATCAGTTCACAACCCTGGCCTAGAAGAACACAAACGCACCCACGAAAAAAACACTGAAGAAATAAATTGCCCCACTATCTTCCCAAAAAAAACTATATGATAAAAATAAAACGAACAATTTACAAAAATAATTCAATTATTATATTAGTGTATCATTAATATTTTATTCACATGCATACTCTTAATTAATATTTTTGAAATACTAAATTTTTCATGTTTAAATTCTGAAGTTGCTTCATTCGAAATGTGTTGATTTAATAAGCTCGATTCAATTTATAACAGAACCTACGATGAATTAATGAAACTCATTAGATTTAAAAAATAGTTAAACAATGATAATGCTTGGCTCTAAGAATAGAATAGTTGGTTCTCTGTCTCTCTCTCTCAACTCTTCGTCTCATGTATAATTGTATTGGTGTCTAATTAATATTTATTAATTATTAGTATATAATTTAATATTTTTATATTTATATTGAATACATCATTAATATTTAGTTACATACTCAAATTATTATAAATAACTCATATTTTACCTATATATAATATTTGAAACTCCAAAAATAAAATTATTTTAAAATATATTATCAATAAAACTTATTAATTATTTTTATAATAAAGTTTTGTTAATTAGAATTATTTCATATGTAGTTATTATTTTAATTAAAATAACTAAATTATATATTATCTACTAATTATATATGACTTATTTCTACTTTTATATTAGGAGAATCAAATGAAAGTATTGAATAAGGAAAAATAAAATAAAATAATTAAATTAGGTAAGATACAATGAAAAGAAAAGTATTAAATTATAGGTAAATATTAGGCTCGAATGACATATAAGAAAACGAAGTACCGATTTTTTTTATTTTTTATTTTTCTGTCAATCAATGCATACGAAGTAGATACATAAGTTAAGATGATTTTGCATTAATATATAGGGGTGATAAGGGTTAATATTTCTAAATAAATTCCATACAATTTTCCCGCGTATCACTTATTATTTGTAATATTACATATTTCCCCTATATATTAATGCAAAATCCTCCTATCTTATGTGTTTGCTTCCCATACTTCGTTAGCTTTGGAAAAAAACTTGGTGCTTCGGTGTCATCCGAACCTAATATTAACCTAATTTAGTTTTTTTTTTTCTTTTTATATATTTACCTACTTTAATACTTTCCTAATATTATATTTTGCTTAATTCAATATTTTTCTTTTATTACATCTTACCTACTATAATACTTTCTTTAACATATTTTGTCCAATTCAATATCTTTTAATATAAAAATATAAAAAATTTATATCTAGTTAGAAAAAATATATATAAATTGAATTAATTTTTATTTACAATAAAAGTTGAAATAATTTTTATTATAATTCTAAATATTTATATAAGAAAAATATGAGTTATATAAAGTTATTACAAAAGGGAAATAAATATAAAATATAAACTTAAAGTTTTTTTTAACTAATCCCAATATAATAAATAGAAAATAATATGAAAAATATATATGAAAAACTATTGTTACACCAAATAGAAAACAAAAACAAAGTGAACAAAAAAGATAACGTAATACTAATACTAATACTAATACTAATAATAAATTATTATACCTAAAAAAATAAATATTAAATTATTCTAAATCTTTTTATCTAATTCAAATATAATGCATTGATATATATATATTATATATCTGCACGAACAAATTAGTATCTTACGCAGGAAAAAAAAAAAAGAAATTAAAATAATATTACATATACTACAAGTTAGACGCACGACATTTTTTCAATAGAATTATTAGTGTTTTATAAATTTAATATTTTATATCACATATTCACATGTAACACGCGGGTGTTGTATAATTTACATTTATATTCTAAATTTTTTTATCTTATCCAAATATAATACATTGATACATATATATTATATATCTGCACGAACAAATTAGTATCTTACGCAGAAAAAAAAAAGAAATTAAAATAATATTACATATACTATAAGTTAGATGCACGATATTTTTTCAATATAATTATCAGTATCATATAAATTTATTATTTTATATCACATATTCACATGTAACACGCAGGTGTTGTATATTTTACATTTTTTCAAACTCAATTTTGTGCGGGTATCCCTGTTATTATTAAATATTGATTAGACATCGATACAGTGCGACATGAGTTGAGAGTATGACATCCGTTTATGTTTTAAAAGTATGTAAGTAATATTATTAACAATTTTAATCTAAACATTATTTTCGTGATTTATTAATTTTTTTTTATTTCGTTCTCTTAGTTTTTTTATAATATTTTTACATATTCTCACTATTAAATTTAAGAAATAGTTTAATTATATTTATATTTTTATGTGATACTGTAAATTATTTTCAGTATTGTTTTATACCATTTTATAATAATTATATTTATTTTTATCTTTTTTGGTATTTCAGTATTGTAAATAGTAATTCAGATTTTTTAATGATTTTTTTCACTAATTATATATATATATATGTATATGTATATATATAGAGAGAGAGATTTATTTCATAATATTTATATATATATTTTTTAATTTCCAGATTGATAAATAAGTATGTATAATTATTTAATTATATTTTGTCCCCCAAAATTAGAAAAAGTGTCATAAGACTGCTAACATCCTGGTATTGGGGGCAAACTGCAAATCACGTATAGTTCGTATGACAGCTTGTCACAAATAATAGTTTTGTATGATAGTTTGTAAAAAACTTAATTGTTTGGGGGGCAAAAAGTAATTACCCCTTATAATAATGATATGCCATATTATCTTTTTTTTTTTTTAATTTTATTTTATTTAGAGCCATTGTTTATTTCATGATACCACAATTTTTGTAGTTTACATACACATAAGTCTACAATTATTCTCACGATTTTCATAGTACATTTAAATTTTTAAATTTCAAAAGTGGGAACAATCATTTTTAAATTAATTATTTACACCAAACTTAATTTTTATTTTTATTTTTATTTTGTTAGACTATAAACTTTACATTTTACTTTAATTTACTTTTTTTTTCTTTTGGTTTAATCCTTTTAGTAGTGTACGTCCATCAAAATTAATTAAAAAAAATCTTATATTTTAAAATTCACCAAGTTATGTGATTAACATATTCAAGTGATTTAATATATCAATTGGTGAAATTACACATATCACTATTAGAAAATAATGTAATAATTTATTTTGATTCATATGTTTCACTTTCATAAAATTCTCAAAGTCTAATTAGGTTAGTTGATATTTTCTAATTTACCTAGTCCAAACGGGCTCCTTTGCAAGTTCATATGAGTTACTTGGGCTGGATTTGATTCTAGATATACAAAGTGTGAGTATCTCGATGGATTTAAATATAGTTGAATAACACAAATTATTTAACTATTTTTTTTTAATGATTGGATGCCAAGTAGATTAATAATAATAGTAATAATAATAAAAAAGATCTAAATTATACATCAATTGTGGTTATGTGTATTTGTTTTTTTTAGGAGGATAAACATATATAATTTGAATATTTTTATATTACATGTTAATATACGTAACATTTGTTTTAAGATTTTCACTATGTCATTGAATACAACAACTAAGAAGAATATGTGCGCAATGATACGAATATTCTATATATTAATATTTTAAAAATGTAATAAAAGTTACTGATATGATTGTTTCACGACTAACTAATCGGGGGAACTTGCAAATATTGGTATGTGATGATGATCAGTTAAACTATAATTAGACGTATAATGTAATATACAAAAAGTTGTTTAATAATATATAAATATAGAATTATTTGCCTTTGATTGTTTTAAGTTTGTTCATTTTGACCAACAAACGTGACCTGAGTATTTCAGGATATTATATTATATTAATAAATTAACAACAATATTACACTTACATCAAATGAATATATATTGTCACTTTCAATTCGTTCAGTGGATTGAATGAGTTAAGTGTTGGAATTCGCTCATGCAGTGGAAGTTTTAAATTTTTTAAATTTAACAGATCCATATTGTGAACGAATATATTTATACGATAAATAAACGAAATAAACGACCGCAAGATCCAACTTCAGTGTATTGCTATCGTAAAAAAAGCTAAGAAATCTCACGAAAGTTCAAGAATTTCTCAATCTCAAAATCAGGATCTGTCATGATGTTTTTTAAAAACTATCTCATATCAACTTATGACTTTATGTTATATTTATACTAGGTATATAAGAAAACCAAAATCCTAAATAAGGTTAGACTGTCCAAGACATGAGCCCAAAACAGTTATTGCCCAAGTGTCTTTATTAATATAACATAGATAATTAAATCCAAATTCAATTTCGTTTAATTAAATAATTTATATCAACTATAAATTAACATCATAATTAATAACAATTAAATATTACAATTTCAATTTGAATATTTATTAATTTCTTGATGCACTATTAAGTCGGAGAAGTAATCGCATATAATGTGACCCTATAGACCTTTATATATGACATCAATTTGATGATGATTCAAATAAAACTCCTAAACGACTTAGTTGAACAAACTCAATATATAAAGAACATTCACTTGAACTCAGCGAATTATAACATTTATACAAAATTTTGGTGAAATTTATTTCATTCCGAATCACTCGATTAAATTTAAGATTTATCCAAGTGTCTATCTCAATGGCTTAATCAATTTAGATAATTTTTATTAGTCGACAACCAGACCAAATTCAACTACTATATTGAATATGTCTTTTGCATTGGTCAATGACTTTAGTCCACTTAATATAGAGTTTATGAGTGATATCTCTCGAAATTCCGAGGATGAATTATTTCATAGCTCAACTACCACCCTCATTTACATCATGATGTATCAAACACAAGCCATATCTACCCCGAAAAGGAGTGCAGGCATTGATCATGGTCAAAGTACATCACTCAGGGAACAAGGTGCGTATTGACCTCAAGTCAAATGATTATCAGATGCTATAAGTTTATAAACATATAATAAATAACTTATCAGTAGGGTTTACCAATACTATATAAAGTATCCATGTGTCCATCACGAATAACTATTATTCGCAATCGTGAGACTAACTACATTCTCTAAGAATGTGATGCAAACCACAGGCCGACATATATTATATTATCAATATCTCAATTTTGATAATCATTAATTGTGGCTATTTTAAGAGTAATGTTCTATCACTCGCATCTCACCATATCAATGACAACATTAACTCTACAGTAACATTTATATATAAAATAGGTATAATAATTGTGATCAAATATAATATTTTTAAATCTGATTGTTTTTAGAATATTTATACTTTCATTAAGCACTAGTTTGATACTTAGTGTTGGTTAGCATTTAGTAGTTGAGATCGAATTGTGTTATTTGCATTCATAGCTCATAAAATTTGAATATTTGGCAAAAATGATTTTTGAGGAACAAATTTTATTATCAACAATAAGATAAATGTTAATTGATTCTTATGAGAAATAATTCTAAAATTTAAAGTGGTTCAAAATATCTATTAATTAGATGAGATCATATTGGAGGCAAAAAACGAATTAAGTTGAGCGAGGAAACTGCCATAATTACATAAAAACAAATGGAATTTATCAAGTCACATAATAATCCAAAAAGCGGCGCCATTTAGTAGCAAAACGCTTATTGGTCCGGGCATTACAACTGCTGATAATTGCAGGGTAAGAACCGAAGGTGATCCGACCCGAATCTTTCTTTCATCTCCAGTTTCCACTTTCCAGCGAAGAACAGAGATTTGTTAGCTAACTCCAACACAGAAAAATGAGTATTCTCACTCCGCCAATTAATTGAATATCTTGAGCCTGAAGAAAACGCGAATCCGCCATGGATCGAGTCCTAAAAGCTGCGCGAGCTTCCGGTTCTCTTAACCTCTCCAATCGATCCCTCAGGCATGTCCTCAGATATGCAAATTTCAATTTTACTGCTGAAATTGCATCTCGTTTTCATTTTTATCAGGCTGAGTTGTATAAATAATACAAAATATTCACATTTTTCTGTATTATGGATACTGATCATTACAGTGAAGTTCCTGATGAGGTTTACAAAAGTTTGGATGCGATTGGTGGAGATGAGAAGTGGTGGGAGGTAATTAGATGTGGATTTCTACATATTCGTTTTTTAGCTTATATATATATATATATATATATATATATATATATATATATATATATATTATATATCATTTAGTGTTATCAATGTGTATTTACAGGCTGTGGAGCTACAGAAGCTGATTCTAGCTCATAATGATATTGAATCACTTAAGGAAGATTTGAAAAACTTGCCTTTACTAGCGGTGTTGAATGTTAGTCACAATAAGCTTTCACATCTTCCAGCAGCTATTGGAGAGTATGCTATTTGAACCTTTTCAATCATACCACTAGTTGAAATTTATTTTTGTTTGAGCTGAAAAACACATATTTGAAGTATGTTTGAATGATCTCAATTGGCAGGCTTCACATGCTGAAATCACTTGACGTGTCATTCAATTCGATAGTGGAAATTCCCGAAGAAATTGGAACAGCAGCTTCTCTGGTGAAGTACGTGCTATTAGTGTTTTTTTTATGTGTTAGTTGCTAGTGCTCTATTTGTTTCAAGGTTCTGGAAATTTGATGAAAGGGAAAATCCTAGAACAACAAAAAATTAAAAAATTCAAAGAAATTAAAAATCCCAATTTTGTAAAGTTGTTTAGTTCAAACAGGGCCTAACAATTATAACAGAATGGGAAATGCATCTTTTCTCACATGTTCTTGTAATTGTTGACCACACTATATCTATCAATAGAGACGTGACATTGATTTGCCTGCTTAGGCAGAAAGTATTGACTTGTCTGTATTGGCTGCAGGTTTGATTGTTCGAATAACCAACTTAATTCTCTCCCTAGTTCCCTCAGTCATTGCGTAAATCTATCAGAATTGAAGGTAAATTGCTAAACGGCGCATGCTTATTGTAAAGTTGAATTGTGTCTCTGTCCCTTTTTTCCCCTTCGGATTTTGATATTGGATGCAGATTTTTTTTTAATAAAAAATTCTGTAATTATCTGCCAAGAAAACTTTTTAATTCTGGACAGTTTTGATTAGCTGATTAATGATCACCTAGAAGCAACCCCCAAGTGCCTAAATCTGCAATGAAATGGTATTCTGCCATTCACTGCTCCATTATATGTCCAAAAATGAGATATAATTCCATGACATGTTAAGCAAGTCTGTTGACACATGTCCTCAAGATTCGTATAATGTTCAGTGGCGAGGATGAAGATTTTCTTTTATTAATTTCATAATATTACCCAAAGTACCTTCTGCCGCTTTATTTGCGGATGGCCTGTTCATAAAGATTTTCATACTTGAGGTTGACATGTTATAAATTTGTACCTAACATCTTATTCCCGATTTCAAAACATACACATACTCACATAGACAAATACAGTAACAATGATTTTGTGACAGTTAATTTTGAGCCCCTTCATCTGAGAGGGTCATGTTCTTGAGCTCAGTTCTATTATGCCGGGGTTTATCATCACAATGAACATGAAAGTGGATACCGAGTTTTGGGATTTCATTTTTTTCGTGATGTATACAATATCCGAGAAATTCACAGTTTCAGCACCTTCACTAGCTTTCCTTTGTTATTATATTACTGTGTCAATCTCATGAGTTTATTTTTGTTTCTATCTTTATACCAAAATTTTAAGTCGTATGCCTTTTTAATTAGAGTATTTGGTATCTTCTCAGGCATCAAACAATAGCATTTCCAGCTTGCCCGAGGAGCTATCAAATTGTTCAAAATTAGTAAAGCTGGATCTAGAGGTATGGATAACACAATCAAAAGTGTTAGCGGATCTATTATTTCTTGCTCTCCCAGTGCCTCTCATTATGTCTATTGAGATGGTTTTTGATATGTTATTCGTCTTTTTGACAGGGAAATAAGCTGGAAATGCTGTCTAATAATTTCATTGCATCATGCAGTAGGCTTATGGAACTCAATGCATGTAAAAACCTGTTTCTGCTTCAACTCCATTTATTTAGTTTCTTGCTGTTTGATAAATTTCTCAACTGTTTATTCTTTTGATTTTGTTAGCTAAAAACCTGCTAAGAAGTCTGCCGGAGAGTATTGGAAGCCTTACACGTCTGATTAGGCTTGACCTTCATCAAAATAGTAAGTAATTCCAGTTTTTTGGTATTGGCTATGTGCTAATTCTTTGATGTTTTAAATATCTAAATTCTACCCATTCTTTTCACTTTGTTCCTGGGTACTCGATCACGCCCCAGCTAATATATTATATATTCTACAGGAATTTCCTCAATCCCACCATCTATAAAGGGCTGCTCATCTCTCCTAGAATTTTACATAGGGTCAGTTCAGTTGTTGTCACGTGTAAATGATTTGGGTTGGAAAAATAGGACTATTAATGTATCGCACTTTTTGTAACTAATTGATTTGTCGGTATTTACAGGAATAATGCATTGTCTTCCTTACCAGCAGAAATTGGATCATTGACTCAGCTGGGGACATTTGATCTGCAGTCAAACCAGGTGACTGTTTCAAGATTGCGTTCAAAGTTACCAAACCATAAGTTTCTGTGATATTTTGAGAAGAGACTCTCCCCAGTATTGTGTTGAAGTTTGATAGGGGTTTTTGTTGGCAACATCATATATTATATTTAATAACGGGTGATCTGCTCTAATTGTCTCTTTGTTGATGCAGTTGAAAGAATATCCCGTGGAGGCATGCAGCTTGCGCCTTTCAGTTCTTGACCTGTCTAATAACTCACTGTCTGGTTTGCCTCCTGAGATTGGTAAGGTTAGCATCTTAGTTCTTAACGTACCTGAAGAGACATGTACTTATCGTATTTGTCTCCTGCCAAATTCTCTTAAATTAGTAGAATTAAAATGCTGGATTATGTTGTTTGATATCATGTACGATTCTGTTAGGTGGTTCATGGTTGTGCTCTTGTGCCGTAGTGAAATAATGTTCAGGAGCAGAATTTTGGACTCTGAAGAGGCTGTTTGTTAAGATGCTACAATATACAAATTACAATTAGTGTATCTTTGGAAATTGTTGGAGTTTAAAATCATCTGTAACCGTAACATGAATGCCTTTTTATTTGTTCGAGCTAGAGTGCTGGAGTCAAGAATTTCAGTAACATAGTTGTACTGTGGTTAATTTCCATGAACTGAAATTTTATTTTGTTTCTTTTTTGTCTTCTGAGGATTGTTTTGTAAGTTCTTGATACAATTTTGAAAGAAAGTGTTATCAGGGTCAGTGCTTGAGATAAAGTATATATCAACTTATTACCTTTATGACTTTGTTGTGTTTCAATTTGAAAATCATTGATTTGATGGGGTATTTTGAATATTAAAATTGTGATATTATTGTTTATGTGCTTCATGTACTCTCCCCTTAATTCCATTTGTTTTACAATAGCTAATGTGGCTGCAATGTGATATCTAGGCTTGATGACAACACTGCGGAAACTTTTGCTTACTGGCAATCCATTGCGAACACTTCGGAGGTATGAACCAGTCTTTTGTTGTCTGAGTTAGTTTTCTTTATGCTTGTTTACGAGTCGACTAAAATATCTGTTCTTATTCAGCTCCCTGGTACATGGACCTACACATGCTCTATTGAAGTATCTCCAAAGTAGACTCCCAACAGATGAAGGTGAATTGGCTCTTGATTGTTGTTGAACTAGTGTTAAATTAATTTCACCATGAGGCCCTGAATTTACAATTGTTCCTACTTGGATTACTGTGTTTTTCTTTCTAGATCTCATGTTAAACTGCTTCTAGTTGGTCTATTTTATGTCTGAACATGTGCACAAATCTTTATTCCTTGTAGAGTCTTCAGCAAACACAGCTGTGAAAGAAGATGCTGTTACTATAGCTGCTCGGTCATCACTCAGTTCAAAGGTAAATTGCCTTTGAAAAAGTGTGTTTGATAACAAATCTAAATCAGTTATGCATCATTCTTTCCGTAACTTCTCTTCTTTAGCTGTCCGGGGTTTTTAGTATTTCCGACATTATCGCTTTTCAGGAACTTTCTTTAGCTGGACTGAACTTGGGTGCTGTCCCATCGGAAATATGGAAGTCGAGCGATATCACGAAAATCAATCTCTCAGGGAACTCAATTGAAGAGTTACCCAGTGAGCTTAGATCTTGTGTCTCCCTCGAGGTAAACATTATAAAGACTGCACCCATTTGCTAGTTCAAAAGGGGTCTGTGTTTGAGATTGAAGAGTGCATACTTTGATATAATAGTGGCTCTGAGATGCATCCGTGAGACTAAATCTAGTCTCAAACAGTGAAACTTGTGGTATGCATCATTTATTGTATCCAAGTTTTTGATTGGGCCAATTTAAGGAGGTGAGATTTATGTTTGACTTTCTATCAAGGTGCTTTGTTATGGATTTTCTTTCTTTTGATAGGGTATTGCTTGCCTTTCTCAGCATTGACAATTATGGCATCCCAAATATCAATTTAAAATCTATATATGCAAAATTTTCAGTTGTGATGTCACCTTAATTTTATTTTATTATGGATCATGTGGTACTTTCATAGTTCTGCAGGATTACGGATATTTTTGTATATATATGTAAGTTCAGGAATTTTTATAAACTGAACATACCTTATCTGCTAGTTTTGTAATATTACTCATCGAATAAGTTCTCGTCTTGTAGGCTTTGATTTTATCCAAGAATAAGATTAAAGAGTGGCCTGCTGCAGTTTTGGCTTCCCTTCCTAAACTTGTGTGCTTGAAACTGGATGGCAATCCACTTAGAAAGGTATGTTTATTTATGTTTATATTTGTTGCATCTACTGCACCTCATTAATGTACTTATTTCTGTTCCGTACTTTGTTTTAAACAGATACCTTCAGATGGCTTTCAAGCTGCTCCCAAGCTTCAGATTCTGGATCTGAGTGGCGCCGCAGGTTCTTTACCAGAAAACCCAGCGTTTTCGAGCTTACCAGAGCTGCAGGAACTTTATCTGAGGTCTGCTTGTTAGATAGGTGCATAACTTGCTTTCGTTGCTAGTTAAAGTTGTTTACTTTTTCTACATATTTGGGCAGGCGTATGAAAATATTAGCTTTTCCCGTGGATATATTAACTTTACAACAGTTGAGGATTCTTGACTTGAGCCAAAATCTGCTTCAATCGATTCCAGAGGTTATCATCTCTCTCTCTCTCTCTCTCTCTCTCTCTATATATATATATATATATATATATATGTATATGTATGTGTATTCACACAATATATATTGCATGATAAAGTTTATTGATACTTTTGCAAATTATTATTATTCTTTTCTTCTCGGCTTCAATAATTTTTTATTGAATTAGATCTCTCCCATATTGTGACATACTATTGCAAATTAGTTCTTTACATCCTGCTTGATTTTTTTCTCATTGTATTAGGTTTCTTCCATATTAATGGCATTCTATTGAAAATTCATTTTTTTTATCCACGCTTATTATTATTATTTTATTGTTGTTATTATTATTATTATTATTATTATTATTATTGTTATTATTATTATTATTATTATTATTATTTTAATTTTTAGACCAGCATGATCTTTTATATGTAATAGATGTGTATTGAAGTGCAGAATAAGAGCTTGTATATGATTGTGTACTTAAGTGCAGATTTTGAGCTCCTAATGCCTATTATTCTAGGGTATTGGCTGGTATAAACATGCATCTGATATAAAAATAACTAGTTTAAAAGCTCGCATATAAAACTATAATTAAGATATTAGCATATCTCATTATTTCCAATTATTGGCAAAAAAAAACAAAAAAAACTAAACTAGATCTTCCATTTCTCTTTTGTTCCAATATTTGAATTTCAAAAAAGTTGCACAATTGTCATGTTCTCTTGGTTTCATTTATTGATATCATTAGTTCTTTTTGATTATTCAGTCATCCTCTTGCAAGTGATACTTTTTATAGCACTCAATTGCCAATATTTGACAGAATTTACTGATTTTATACGGTGCACTGCTATTAACTGACTCCATTTTTCATTTGTCTGCAGAGCATTAAGGGTCTTACTTCTCTTACAGAGCTTAATCTTTCAGACAACAATATTTCGTCTATTCCACCGGAGCTGGTTTGTCCGGAAATCCATTTCTGCCTTCTTTTACTGCTTTATGTTTGCAATTAGTTGGATGGCTAAAATTGACTTTATCTGCATGCTGTGCTTCTAATATATAGGATGATGTGTCATCCTCACTATGTTTGATGAAAGTTTCAATCTGTCTTGTTTAATGCTATTAATTCAATTTATCCTCATTATTAAGTTGAATGCTACTATAAACTATAGGTGAATGAATTGAAATTCAATTTATCCATGCTTAAGAACTTTTTATTGTTGTATTTTTGTAATCGCTAGCTTGAACATTTGATTTTGCAGGGTTTGCTTGAAACCAATCTGCAGGTGTTAAAACTTGAAGGAAACCCAATACGAAGGTATCTCCTCCGAATCTTTTGTTAGATTTTGGAAATTAATGAATGTAAATAAACCATTTAGCTCAAGTATGAGAACAAGGATTGAAAGCCTCAGAACCAAGCTGTTGCGATTTAACCTTTTACCTGCAATAATGTGCTTAAGAATCGAGTCTTAGTCTCACTCCTTTTGAACTTAATTCTCCAATATTTCATATGTTATTTGGGTCTGCTTTTAGCTTGATGGGAAGCATGAGTACCCTCCAAATGATTATGAGCAGTAGTGATATTATTTTATATCGATGTTAAATGCTTAACATATGGCCTTTTATGTGAAACTTGGCCGAAGCCTTTTGTTTGTCTCTCCATTACAAGTATATATATATATATTAAAAAATTTATTATTGACTTGCTAACATTATCCATATTGTTATTTACCAAAGTCAAATATGGAAAAAAGAACGAACGTATGATGTGCTCTGTACATTTTATTTTTAAAATTTCAATTTTTTTAATATCTCTATCTTCAAGATTTGGAAAACATAGAATGCTCATTCTGAAAATAATGTCGATTTTGCAGCATTCGAAGGCCGATTTTGGAGCGAGGAACAAAATCAATCCTAAAGTATTTGAAGGAGAGAATTGTTGAGCAGTAACAAGTATAGATTGATGAGCTGAGTTGGAAAAACTGTTGATTATAATTCTGTTTTTCCCCCTTTCTTTTTGTTTGCTTGTTTCTTTGTGTGTGCGTAATGTGGGGTGAAATAAATTATTTTTTTAATCTGATTGTATAATAATATTTACTCCGCAAATATTGTTGTATTTTTTTATGTGCAGCTGGTTGTTTGGGTGGGGGTGGGGAGTGTTGTGGGAATGTGTTTGATGTAACATTATGTGTGGTCTTACAATTTATGTATCCTAAACCCAAACTGCTGTTGCAAAGTATTGAACTTTTAGTTGCCTAAATCCTTGAAGATTATTCTAAGTGCTTCTCTCATAACATGAATTGCATACTCTAGTTCAACAGGTTTGATCTCTTGAATGAATTAACTCAACCAAATGGTATGCATGTAGCATCTAGTTATTTGTAGGTTGTAACTAACTGATTGCCCCAGGCATACAAGTTGTGACATTAAAGACAAGGGAACATCAAACCTTGGAAAACAGAACAAAATCTGGTGAATTTTAAGGGGTGGGGTGAGGGTGGTTACAAATCATAATAAAACTCACTTATCATTCAAAATAATAAATATCTCCTAAAGTGTTGCACCCATTTGAGGTTGGTATTAACCTGACAACACACTCTTTGTAGGTGCAATTTGTAAAAGGGAAACAAATGTCGAAACAAATGTCGAGAGTATTTGTAACTTCGAAGATAAATGTTTTTTTTCTTCTGTTCTTTTCCTTGTAATTAGGCAGAACCTCGGGAATAATGTTCCGTAATTACCCAAATTATGAAGTGGCAAATCACATGGCGAACTTTACAGAGATGTAACAAGACAAGATAGTTAAAAACTAAGAAATATCACCTCTTGAATTTTCTCAGGTTGACCTATCAATGTAAATCTTGTAAAAAACAGGGTAAAGTAAATCCCATTTCCTACTTTTGCTTAAATCTTAAAACAACACGAACAAGGCAACAATCATGATACTATCTTCCGTAGCATATCAAGGTGGCTTATCTGCTTGCTTCTCGGCTCTATCTCCATCGTCAGCTTCCAAAAGCAACCTGAACTTAAGAACCTTATGAAGACTTGCTATTGGATTAACTTGCTTGCCTGTGGTTTGCTTCGGGTCAATTATGCATCTTCCCGAGAAAAGATTGGTTTCGGATGGCCCTGACTCTTCGTGAACAATAGGATCCGCATCTGCAAAACAAAACATATAAAAACCAGAATTTCATTTGGTAATGTCAAATGACTTTGAGACGACTTGATAAAAAGATATAAACGAAACTCTCTGACATTGCCCACTAAGCTCCATACAACAAGTCAAGATTTTGCTCACCACTTTCATTGAAAACAAGGCAGGTCCCAATTGTTTCTTCATATTCTCCAATCTGAGATACATGTTAGACAAGGTTAGCATGAATTAAGTGTTCTTGAACTGATCGAGTATCAAACAAAGCTGACATTTTGACATACCAACTTGATTTTGTTATCTATTATCAGAATTGGGTTGAGTGTATCCAAACCCTGCACCATTTGTCCAATCGTCACATAATGAGTATACACAACATCCAATATTTAGTGTAAAAAAGAAAAAGAAAAAGAGAGCAATAAAACCCTTTTTTTACAAATGGATTTTGAACTGCAAGAATAATCGGAACAAAGCACAAACAACTTATCCTCAATTCCCAGTTCTTTTTAGGTTCTTTTATATAGCAATAAAAGAATGAAAAGGAGAAAGCATCGGTAAAACTGTTTATACAAACAAATAAGAGGTTTGAAATATTACAGAGAGTACGTATGGTGCGTTCGGTGGAATATGAGTGTGGTTAGAAATGCTATCCAAATCAAGCAGCACATACTCTTCTTCTTCTTCTTCTTCTTCCATTACTTCATTTTCATCCGATTCTACCATTTCCTGAGAGGACTTATTTTCCTTAATTCTGCCTACACAATCATAACGAACATTGTAAAGATCACTAGATACGAACTCAATCTACAAAAACCCCGATTCTCGAAATTTACGAAACATGCTACATTCGGAGATAGTCATACAAACAAATATTCTATGTTTTTATGAATTTAGATTATATTACCACTAAAGAATTTAATAAACAATATTCTTCAATGTTAATATAAAATCAAGTCGTTTGAAATAGATTTGTGTGAGACTCAATTAATGTTTAAAAAAAAAATAAATTTAATTCTATGGTGTTGAACCAAATAATCCTGAACCGAGATGAACCCTTATGCCCAGCGCTTGAAAACTGTATAAATTCGTCGATAGTTTGAATTTCCTAAAATTTGAACACAAAATCATAATACTAACCTCTCTGAATTTCTTCTCTGCGGCCGCGTAATGATTTCTAGGGCTTCTTCTGGCTGGAATAAGTAGTTATTGTGCCTTCATCATAACTAGATTTTGACCTGCACTTCGTAATTGGAAGTAACCAATTAGGCTTACGAAACCTAGAAATCGATCACTGAGGAGGCGAGTGGAGGAAGGGAAGCAACTGGGCTAGGCTGCTGATCTTCTGGAGTAACCTGACCCTGGGAAAGAGACTGTAATCGCCGCCCTGATTGGTCTGTTCTTCCTATTTTTGCATTTTTCATTTCCGGGATTTTAGCCCCCTCCTATACTACCAGCTGATGGTCGAATAATTCAACTACTTCAATTAATATTAATTGTTTATTTTCTATAATTTTTAAATCAATGTAAATTAATTTATAAGATATTAAAAAAAAAGTAAATAATATAAAAGAGTTTTTATTATTATTAATAATTACTCCTATTTTTTTAATTATATTATATTGATTCATTCTCATAATGAGTAGAATACATTGTTAATCAACTCCCAAAAGTATATTGTTTTATGCCTTAAGATGTTGTGATCACATTTGGTGTTGCGGTAGGTCTTCTACTATTTCTCTAAACGAAAAAACCAAACATTTTTCAAAATTAGATTAAAACATCGTGTCATGTGTTCTTATTAGAATTAATTAAAAAAGTTTCCTTTAGATTTGATCTAATTACCAAAAAGAATATAAAAAAAATTGAATAATTATCATTCGAAATTATAAAATATACCCTGAGATTTATTGTCTTATATATATATATATATAAACGCATTGTATCGATGAAATATATTTTAAATAATAATTGACTATGTAAATATCCCTCAAATGCCCGAGATATTGAAATCTCTCAATTATTAATTCCTCTATATATTCATTTGTTAATATCAAAATTACAAATAATTTATTATATTACAATTCGTGTACTCACGAGCCAGTATGCTAGTTTAAGTTAACGCAATACCAAATAAAAATTCAAATTAGTAACAATATCGTTTGGTGCGGTATGATTCTTTATGCCCGTTACTTATTTGTATCGGTACTCATATACTAAAAAAGACTTAGGGCTCCTTTGTTGAAGTGGATAGGATAGGACTAATTTATACCCATTCCAATTATAGTACTGTTTACGTAATATAATCTTATATTTGGTTGGTGTAATTGCTTTCTTGTGCCAGATTTGATTTGTATCGTGCGTTTGCTTTCTTTGATATGTGGGGATAGAGCAATCAAATTACAAAATTAACATTATTATTAAGAACTCATCATTGGTTTATACATATGCAAAAGTCAGGACAATTTAATATCCACCAAACCTAGACAATACAATCCCAACCCCATAACCCGGATAACTTATCAAACCATCTTGGGACGCTATCAAGGGCTGACAGTTATCACGGGCCTCAATCATTCTAACCAAAGATTGGATATGGTATGATAACTCTCATTTTCATATCCTATCCTCTTAAGCAAACGAGGCCTTATAGTGGATTTTATTAACGTAGGTGGTGGGAGTGTTTAGGGACACTACTTACTGTGTTCGCAAAAACTGTTATTCCACTTCCACTTGTTTTTGACAATTTTTATCTTAGATCCGGATTGTTAATATATAAATTATAAGTGATGAATATTAAGGACGAATATGCAAGAGACGGGATACAGATATTAACAAAAAATAAAAGAAATTTCACTTATCATTTTTATATCCATCAAACGAGTGATGAATATAAAGATTATAAGTGATGATATCAACAGAAATAAAAGAAATTTATGATTTTCATATCCCCCCCCTTTTTTTTTTTTTTTTCTTCTGCTGTTGTTTGCAAACACTCTGAGGTTACCTTTCTGTTGTATATACTCTCTATTGTAGTTCATATAAGAGTAGACATTATATATTGTACGTCTCCAGTAGCTAGACGTGTTAATTCGGTTATTAACGCCCGGTTAATTAATCGGCGGTTAATTTAACCTATTTTGACTTAACCGTAACATAACCGATTAAGGTTACGGTTAAACCGGTTAACCGGAAAACCGACGTTTTTTATAATTTTTTTTTGGTAAATTAAATTTAGAAATTTAAATAAAAATTGAATAATTAAAACTTAAATGGAATTAAAATAAGATAAATAAATTTTGAATTTTTGAAGTAAGAAGTTTTTATTTATTTTGAAACAAATAAACTTAAAAGGACTTGATTTTAATGCTAATATTCACAAACAACCAAATTAAGATGATGATATTTATTTCAAAATAACACAACAAATTCACATTACAAATTAAATTATAAGACCTCCTTGGCAATCCTAGAGAGTGTGGGAAAAATACTGGCCACTTTCGACCAAAACTGCACAAGACCGTTAGTAATACCATCGGGCTTTTTTGGAACCGAACTCGATTCAAAAACCCCTAAATAACTATCTAATTCCATTGACCGACTATCACTAGCCCTTTGCCGTTTTCTTTTAGTATCTTCAATCAACCTCATATATGGGGTTAGAGCTCCTCGAGGGTCGTTGGGTCTTGTATTAGAAGTGGCGGGGGAAGGAAAATGAGACACATTAACATCATCACTAGAAGATTCATTGTAATCTTTAAAAAGATGAATTAAAGATTGTTGTGCTTGGTGAGCAACACTAATAGGGCTAGGAATTGAAAATTTTGAAACTTCTAAAAAAGGTCCTAATGTATCGTAATAAACTTTAAGTAAGTTTTGTAAATCCTCCATCCGATAATTCGGGATCTAAAATTTTTGCAATCAAAAAAATCTCGGGAATGTAATGAAAATATTTGACCCATTTACTCAACATACTATCGATACATTCACTTAATTTAGAGTTATCGAGTAAAGCAGTGCTAACAAGTACTATTTGAGTACAATGATCAACAAACATCGAGGAGGTAGGATAATAAACACCAGATAAAGTCACGGTGGTATCGTTAAAAGTTTTTAAAAGGGATATCATATTATAACAATCATCCCACATATGCGGAAACAAAGCGAATTCGACATCTTCATTATTAAAAAATGAACACAATGGATCTCTATATTTATAAGTATCATTAAGCAATTTATAAGTAGAACTCAAACGATTAGGCACATCATTTGAAATCTTTTTTGGATGCAATTGATTGTCCTTGCAAAATCTTCGCCATTCTTTTTGAAGCGAATCGTGGTCACGTAGATAATATATAACACTCCTAATCGGTTGAATTTTAGATTTAAATGCATCTAATATATAACACATAAATTCAAAATACGACAAATGCATCTAACATGAAAAAATTTACCGCCAATAGCGGGTTGACAAGTAATTTTTAACAAATCTAAACTAGCCGTATTAGCGGCGGCATTATCAAATGAAATTGAAAAAATTTTGTTAGTTAAATGATACTCGAACAAAACAGTGGATATTTTGCGCGAAATATTTACCGCCGTATGTTGATTATATGCAATTAAATATTTTTGCAAAGTTCAAGAATTATCAATCCAATGGCAAGTAATTCTCATATAATTATGATTATGAAAGGAATCCGAACATATAGAGACACTATGAGGCTAATTGAAATCAAATTCAATTTATTCTCACCGGCCATTTTTTCAATATTGCGAGTCAATTTATTTCGTGAAATCCTAATGTTAGATGAATTAAATACACCCCTAGTATAATTTTCATAATGATTATTATGCGCATGATTAAAAAGAAGACTCATAATGAAAATAAATTTTGCAAGAAACTTTCTATGACCACTTTCGGTATATTGAAATAAACTAGAAGACCTCGTACATTGGCCGCCGGTTACCGGCGGTAGATGAAGATGAGAAGTTTAGTTGTGTTTGAGAGCTTTCCACGCCATACTTGTCGGGATGCTTCTTCTCCATGTGGTATTTGAGCGACCCGTAGCCTCTATTATTTTTAGAATCGAAGGCGTAATGAGAATTGCAATAATTGCACTGCACTCGAAATTCGCCGTTGATCGTCTTTTTTGTGAAATGCAACCGAAAGATGGGGGAAACAAATTCCCTCGATTTCAATTTAGGCGGTGACATATCATCCGCTCTCTCCTCATCTTTATCCAAATTGACGGCGGCCGACGGTTCGATTTCGTCGGAGGTAGGTAAATCTTCTTCAAAATTGGTTTGATTTTGCGAGTCGAAGTTGATTTGGTTATATAGGTTCTCAACTTCTTTCGCCGTCATCTCATCGGAAACATAATCTCCGACAACGGCTGAAGATTGTCGTCGAGATCCTCGACCTCGACCTCGACGAGAAGAGGTTGGAGTGTTGGTATTGACATTACGGGAAGAGCTTGCCATAGTGATATTATAAAAGAGAATTAAGTAAAACGAAATTAGGAATGAATAATAAGAATATTATTGATAATATTATTTCTTGCACAAATTAGAAACTTGACTTTAACTTTGAAAATAAAAGAGAAGAACAATAGTAGAGATGAATTGGTGTGAGCATTGGTGTTGGAGAGTGGGGTATTTATAGGTGTCAAAATCTGCAAAAAAAAATAAAATAAAATTTTTTTGAAAAAAGTAGCCGTTGTAACCGGCGGTTAAACCGATTAACCACGGTTAAACCGCCCAATGGCTACTTTTGTTTGAATTTGAGCCGTTGAGTTAATCAGTTAAACCGACCAATGGCTACTTTTGTTTGAATTTAAGTCGTTGATCTTCAACGGCTAGTTGATCTCAGCCGTTGATTATCAACGGCATCAATCGCGGTGGTTAAACCGCCGTCGATTTTTTTTTAAACCGCAGTTAAGGTTAAACGGTTTGATTAACCGTAACCTAACTGCCGGCGACCGGTTGTCGGTTACGGTTTTAACCGTGACCGCCGGTCAACGGTTAACCGTAACCGGTCAACTGGTTAACCGAAACCGGTTCAACACCTCTACCAGTAGCCGAAAACATTGCATTGAAAAAGTATAGTTCTTGGAGGAAATTACGTTGCAGAAAACCCTTTTCTTCAATTTCTTTTGTACAAACCACAAGGTTCAAAACCCAAGATCTAGTGTTTTCGGCTATGGTTAGCTGTAAAAAGAATTCCTAAACATTACTATTATTCTCCCTCTTCTATTACTACTTCCAAGTGCGCAGCCAACATGTTAGACGATCGATATGGTGAGGCTAATTGGAAGAGAAACTAAACTGCACTCACTGAGGTGTCATGATCATTCAAGAAAACTCGATAATCTAACTTATGTGCTCCTCGAGCTATGAATGAAAGCAATCGCAAAATCCATTAATATCATCGACACATGACATCGAGCTCTGATTCTTTCATGCACATCCACTGGAAAATCTGAGATAGGAGAAGCTAGTTAGGGTTCTCATTAGCGGTCAATTACAAAAGCAAGATTACAATAGCAAAATGAAACAAAAAATTGCTCAAGTTGAAAACCTAAAAACACCCTTGCTCTAAATTGCAAAGAAAAATTATCCCTATTTGTTATTTATAGGAACAAGCATAAAAATAAAAAAATAAAAAAAATGCCATATCCAATACCTTCAAGACGCATTTACAAGCTTTGGACGGCGAGTCCTTGGATCAACTTCTACCCGGAGGCCCAGCCTGGCTATTTCCGGACTATCCACAGAATTCTGGAGCTCCAAATCAGCAACCAATTGTCGGTTTTCCATATTCCCTTCCAATATATTTCTCATCGACCAAACGCCCCACTCCCTCATGAACGGATTGTCTTCATCGATTACACACTGTTGTAACAAGACAAGAATCCCATTTCGCTCTCTTATTTCGTCCTGAACATGTTTCTTGCGATAGCTACAGTTTCCCAAAACGYCAACAATATCTCTCCGAAAACCTTTGTAAYGACAACAGTARTTGTAATGRTGCGAAATTGTCTTGTTTTCGGCATCTTTGGTATTCATTGCTTTCCTAATCATRGCCYGAGGCTCCASTTCATGTAARAAGTCTATGAGAAYTTTAATAAGCCCAGCTGTCACTAGCAGATCAACGGTATCCTGCTTCTCGTCCCGTTTTGAAACTTTTGGGTCACAAGCACTAATATTTCTTAAGATGGAAAGAGTGTAGCCAATTACGTTGACATCASCGGAACCAGWTGGAAGAGGCAAATTTCCTGTGGTGCTTAAATTGACAATCCCAARSGCARTTTTAAATASCTCAAAAATGCACAGAGAAAAATCATTGGAAATAACYATATCCCCGACTCGCTCGTTTAATATCTCTGAAAGTATACTCAGGAAAAATGATTTCTCAGCTCCAAAATGATGAATTTGAGATGCATTCTCATRGGAATTCTCAGTTTCAACCGCTRGAGGTAGTTTAGAGAAAATTGASGGAAAATAAGGTTCTTCGATGCAAATTCTTGATAAGAGCAATTTCACCCAATCTTGCCTAAAACCAGCTGCAAAAAATCAAAACAGGAAACCATTTAAAAAACGCATTAAAGTTTCTACTCACTATCAAGAAACAGGTGATACGTTTATCTTACCTATTGTAATTGTTTTTATAATTTCAACTACGATATGCTGTCCCGGTTCGGCAAATAGTTCAGCAGATCGTTCGTTGCTACCTTCAGAACATGTGTAGATAACCATGCATAAAGGATCACATGTTTCCTTGCTTCGAACCTTAGCAATATCTAAAAATTTATCCGGAAAGAATCGGCGCCAAACCACACTGCGATGCTGTTCGCCGGCTAATGAAACATTTCCCAATACTTGCAATACCATAGGCAGTAAACCATTATCAGAGCCCAAACTCAGCCCGAGAGAGCTAACAAAAATGGAAAGAGTCTCGACGCCATTTTGTTCGATAAATAAGTTTTGGTTTTTAATTTCTCCTGCGCACAAGTTTCTGAGCAACTTTAAGGACAATAAAAGGTCTTCAACAGAAAGTTTGAACGGATATCGGCACAGCTCAAGGACCGGTACAAGAATATATTTGGACGCAAGACCTAGCCGTCCATCACATGTTTTCGCAGTTTCAATTAGACACTCAAGCGCGTTGTTCAAATTTGAAGTCTTGGAGGCAGCAAACAGTGGCTCGATTATATTATCCGGCAGAGGAGAGTTATGTGATTCTGAGTTATCCATACTCATTTGGACAGACAAGAGCAGATCAGGAGGCTTAAAAGAAGTTATACCCTGAAAACACGAGGTCGGAGTCAGGATTTTAAATCTACCCAGGATAGAATTTTTTAAATAGAGTGAAAAATATATAGCGATTAAATCTACTCTGGATTTTTGCTCTATTTACATAAAAAGAAAACAACACCTAAGTTTCAAAAATTACATAAATACCACTGAGGTTTTATTTAGCATTAAAATAAAGGGGCAAACTTTAATTATAAATGTGAAGGGTGGTTTGAAATATTTTTTTGCTTATGATGGGTAAATATAAGACGATAAGTCTCAGGGTATTTTTTGTAATTTTAAAAGAAAGATGTTTTTTTTTTTTTTTTTTTTTTTTTTTGTAATTAGATCAACCCTCAAAGGAACCTTTTGTAATTAACTCTAAAGTGAATACATGGCACAAATCTAATTTTGAAAAATGATTGTTTTTTTCGTAATCATCAATAGAGAAATAGTAGAAGATCTATGTGCAACACCAATTGTGATCATAACAACATCACAAGGCATAAAACAAGATATTTATTCTACTCTTAAAATTCCGATAAAAAAACTCCATAATCCTAATGCAGCCTGAACATGCAACTTTTGGATTCAATGAATAAACATTTGTGTTGCTTTATAAAGAATAAAGCTCATTTGGTGCCTAATGTGATCACTGGAATTACATCATCACAAAACAGACGTGACCTTTATGTGATGATTTAAACTAGTTGTGCAGGGGGAATTAACATGACCAATATATATTCCCAAAAAATATCCAGAACAATAAGTAGTTTAAATGTCACCCAATAATTTAAATATCAAAATAACCAAAAAAAAAAATTTTAAAACAAACACCTAGCAGCCGCCCAAAAAATAGTTCCTAAGCACAATCAAAAAGAAAAAAGCAAAATCAAACAAAATCAGTCCAATCTTACCGGAGAATTCAAGAATTTAGAACAAGAAAAATCGAAAATAATGTTTTGTTGAAGTAGATACTAGAGTGGATAAGCCAATTAAAAAAAATTCAAATTCAATCACAAAATTACAAT
This sequence comes from Phtheirospermum japonicum, assembly GCA_014905375.1. Taxonomy (NCBI): domain Eukaryota; kingdom Viridiplantae; phylum Streptophyta; class Magnoliopsida; order Lamiales; family Orobanchaceae; genus Phtheirospermum; species Phtheirospermum japonicum. The sequence continues at coordinate 840,034 of BMAC01000001.1, read as the reverse complement.
TTGAGAATTTGGATTTAGGGTTAGGATATGAAGCTATGAGTTTTAAAAGCATACTGATTGATGGAGTTGTCAAAAATTGAACCAGATGGAAATAGGCCGCCGATGATGTTTGATGCTGTCAGAGAACTCCGTTATTCGTCTTCGTCTTCTTTTCTCCGCTGCCTTAAAAAGGATAAATGATTAAGAGGATCAATTGGCTTTTTTATTAGTTACACAAAAGGGCTTTTAGTTAGTAGGTTGGATTGGGTTGGGCCGGGCATAACAAGTAACAACATTATGGGGTTTAGTTAAGTGGAAATGTGTTTTTTCTAAGCAATATGGTTGGACCAATTTACGTTTTATCAGGATTACCGATTTTAAATTTTTTTTTTATGTTGTTATGATCATAGTTGGTGTTGCACAAAGGTATTCAAAAATGAAGAGGTTAAAAGAATTACAAAACTAGTAAAATAAATAAAACGGGCTTCATTTGATGAAAAGGAGACGTTTTGACACAAGTTTTTGTCATCTTAATATACGAGCCTGAAACTTTAAATTGAAAAACACATGAGAAACATAATCAATTGCTACTGGCAGATTAAAGCTTCCACATAACCATAAATTCTTATCGATACACAAAACACAATCCACCATCTCTACGAGCAACAAACTTAATAATACACTAGTTCTCTCGCAATAGATCGTCACTAAATATTGCCACCACTCGATTGCTCCCGACTCTCAAAGAAAAGTCTGACAGTTGAATATATCAGAGAAGGCTCAGCCATTGCACCGTTCCCATAGTCTCCACAGGCGAGCCTCTTTTTCACAGGCGGGATAAGTGAAATTCCAAGATCATCAATGGCCATGAGATGACGTTCCGTAAAAGGGTTGTTCCACATTAAGGTATTCATGGCTGGTGCCACAAACATCGGTTTACTYTAGTCCCATGCTCGGACAATGCAGGTCAGCAAGTTATCACAGAAACCCCCAGCAATCTAAGGCACCAAAAACCACACAAAACAATTATTCAGAATAAAAATAAAAATTAACAAATCATTTTAGCCATGGTTCTGGGATAAGTACAAAACATCCTTGAGGTTCGACATAATTATAGAAAAAACCCAATTATCGTTCAAGATTACAAATACCCCCTTGACGTTTGAATTTTACTTCTGAGTTTTTAAAAAATAAAATAATAAATAACACTGCACCAGAAAACTAGCCTATAGCTATAGGTAGTTACTAAGCAGTCTATAATAACAAAAAGGGTTAGGTACAAAAACCCTCTAAAGTTTAAGTTAATTACAAAAAGAAACAGATCTTTTTAGAAATTACAAAAAAACCCCGAGGTTTGATTCTGTATTGCACTTTACTCCCTTAATAAGCAAAAACATTTGAAACACCCCCGTTAGATTCGTAAGAATATTACAATTATCCCTTTCAATTTATAACACAGTCAAATTTCACTTTTTTTCCTCCTACAATATCACAATATTGTTACCTTAGCAAGAGTATTTGCTGACAACGGTGCAATGACCATAATATCGGCCCATTTCCGTAGCTCAATGTGGAGCACACTGTCGCCTATCTTATTCCAAGCAGACCATTCATCCTCATCAGTGTAAAGAATCACATCCTTTGGAAGTGACACTCTGTCTACAAAATGGAGTGATGCCTTCGTAGCTACTGCTTTGACCTCTGCCCATTCGGAAAAAGAATGGCAAAGATTAGAGAATTTGATTGCGGCCACACTTCCACTGGCTGCAAGCAGAATTCGAGGTCTCCTGGGACCACTGTTTGCTTGATACATATTCATATCCGTATTTTCAGGTTCTAAATTTGCCATAGCCTGTTAATTGTCCAATAACACCAATACTAATAAGACATCAAAGCACAAGGTATGGGTAAAAATAAATTAAGAGCTACAGAAAAATATCTACAATAAAAATATAAAAAAGAGAAAAAACAGATCGGAAGCAAAAACAGAGAACAAAACGAAAAAAGATCTACATTCTGGTTCAAAAAAGATCGTTCCCACGAGGATTGTGATTATTAATCAATGAGAGAATAAATGAAAAAACACTACTTTTAACTATATTAATCAACTTCTCTTCAATCGTTTGACAAAATCATAAATCTATATTCTTCGGACGGTCTAATAATAGTAATAACAATAGTCCAAATATAAGATGTGCTTAAAAAAATTTGGCTAAAACTACAGTCATAACTACCCCATTAAAATTTGTGATAGTGCAACCTAGACTACCTTAGTATTAAAAATCCAAATCATAACACCCCATATCAGGACAAGAAAAATATGCATGTAGGTATCCTGTTGGCAAAGAAAAAACAATTACTACAAAGTTTGAAATTATAAATTTGTATATTACATTATAAACTTGATACTTTCCCAAGGAAAGCAAAACAGAAAACCATCAATATCAATTCTCCATCTACTATATCTCTCCCTGACAGTTTCTATACACATTGTTTTATGTCCAAAAGATAGATCGATGAAACGTAAAATTAAATTAGAATGAGAACTAGAGAATATATACTACTATATGAAAAATGGGAAAAATATACTATTTTGAACCATCATCGAGTCGAGACATTTGTGAAGAAGAAGCATTATTATTGTTGTTGTTGTTGAAAAAGGAAAGCTTCTGAAGGCATTATGGGGTCAAAACACGAAGCCCTCTATATGATTTCACAACATTCCCGCATGTATCTAAAAATTCATCAATGAAAATTGATGCGCAATCACGTTCCCACCTCAACCGAGCCACCCACGACTGGGTATCCGTGTCGAGTTCCCTATGTAGTTCGATTATTTCGACAAGGGCTCAGTGCAGTTGATGTGCCTTCTCATAGAAGGCGCTCAAATAGGTACAATTTTTAAACCTCTCAAACACCAGCTTACATGCTCCCTCCAAAATTCCCCTACCATCTATCATCACACAACAATCAAATTCTAATCAAATTCCAAGTAGGGGGAAAAAACCCTAAATTTATCTGAAGAGAAAAATGCATAAATTAGATATTGGTAAATAATTATTGATGTTGGTAAACTCAGTAAATTAGAAAAATATTGGTGAATAAGAAATCAACTAACCGATATTAATCAGTTTGGAACTGAAGGTACTAAGAGCTTGAACGGCGAGATCGAAAGCGGTATTCAAAATTCGAACGCAGTACTGATCTTCTAGCTACTGCTGCTTCCGTTTTGCTTCCTTTTAACTGCTCCTCCGCCGTATCAGCAGCTCCGCAAAGCCACCACATCCCCCTTCGTGTGTCAGTAATATTCATGTACTAGTTTAATACCGCTGTACAGAAGATATAAAAAATAGAGTAAAATTTTTTTTTTCTCCGGAACTTAGTGCAGTTTGACACTTCATCTTTTGAATTTTTTTTGGTGCAACTTGCCTCCTGAACTATACGGAAATTTTACTTTACTTTCTGAGTTTGTTTTCCGATGAATTTTCTGGCAGAAAGTGACACACACGCATATGTTGAAAGGTAAAAACGTCTTTTCAGCTTTCCTTCACCCGTTCAAAACCTAGACGCGTGAGAGCCCAACCACAATTCTCAATTTCTTTACAATTAGGGTTCAAACGAAAAACGAAGCTCTCCAAACTCCCTAAATCGCGTTCCATCAAAAACTCACATTGAAATCCAGAAATTCACATTATCTGTGCAATGGGTTGGAAAATACGAGAAGAAGATGCTCCTGATTATGGCAAGTGTGTGTGTTTTCTTGTACGGGCCGAAAATAATTCGAATTTGAAATTTTCTGCGCGTGGTTTTTTTCTTCAAAGGATTCTTGTCTATTTATAGTTTTTTCCTTCGGTCCCCACAAAGTAGTGTTTTTATGGTTAAAGTAATTGGTTGGTGAGTGAATTGAAGTCTTACCCGTGAACCTTTGTCCCCACAAAATAGGATTCTTTACTGTTTTAGAAATTGAGTTGTTTTCCATTATTAAAGTGGGTGCTTTTTAGGGTTTGTTTGTATATAAGTCTTAATTTGATTCCACAACATTATCTTAACAGGTCTTAATTCTGAGCATTACACCATTAGACTTCATCAAGAAGGTGTATTTGGATGGCAAGATCACCACATTGATGACTGTGATCCAGATGAGATGTCACTGATAAAGTTAAATTTAATGGCTGCTGACATAGGTTTGAGTAAATTCATTGCTTTTCATTGCAGTAAAGGTGGTGTTAATGATTGCAGTGATGCTTACCTAATTATGAATGACATTGATGCTATTAATGTGGTAAATTCTGCTGATGAAAATAGAATGGTGGGGGTTTTTGTAAAACATGCAGAGAATAGTCAATCAGTTGTTCTTGAAAGTAGCTCTTAGAGTTTTCCAACTGTTCATGAACCCTTAAACTTTGTTGGTGATAATGTTAATAGGGTAGAGGCAGGTGATAATGTTGATAGGGTAGAGGCAGATGTAGGGGTTGATGTGGGTGAGAAAATGCATGCAACTGATTTCATATTTGACGAACTTGATTATGATGATGATGATGAACAATCTATGGGATCAGATTCAGATTTGTCAGAAAAATTTGATGATAGCGACTGTGAAATATCTGTTGATGATGATGATGACGATATGTTTGATTTAAATGTTGATTTAGATATAGAGTGGGGTGGGCTACACATGTTTAAGTCACAAAATGTAGTAGGGACTAGTGATCAGGGTGTAAGTGAGTTGCAATCTGGTGGTTCTGCTGTTGTGCAATCTGCTTATCCAATTTTCAATATAAAGGCTGACCAAGAAAATCCTAAGTTTGAAATTGGTATGATATTTGCTGACACTAACAGTTTTAGAAATGCAGTGAGACAACATGCTAGGGTAAATGGCAAGGACATCTATTTTAATATTAATGATAGGAACAAAGTGCAAGTGAAATGTAAACATGCCAAGTGTTCATGGTTAGTTTATGCTTCACAAGTTCAAGGTGAAGACACAATGCAGAACAAAACTATGAATGGGAAACATACATGTCCTAGGGTTCAGAAGGTCTCCCATGCAACCTCTAAGTGGTTGGCTGAGGTTTATAGAGATATGATTTGGAGTAATCCTAAGTGGCAAGTGGAGTCTATGCAGTTAATAATGTAAAAAGAGAAGGGCCTTATTTTTAATAAGAGTCAGTTGTATAGAGCTAAGAGGGCAGCTTTAAAAAATGGGATTGGGACTGGTGCTGAGCAATATGCCAGTTTATGGAGTTATGCTGAAGTGATCAGAAGCTCAAACCCTGGTACAACTGTAAAGATAAAGTGCAAACTTGTTGATGACCAGCCAATGTTCAAGAGGATGTATATATGCTGGGGTGCTCTGAAGAGGGGATTCTTAGAAGGGTGCAGACCAATCATTTTTCTTGATGGGTGTCATCTGAAAACTGGTTGTGGGGGTGTATTACTTACATCTTTAGGCATAGATGGGAATAATTGCTTGTATCCTTTTGCCTATGCTGTTGTGGAGAAAGAAACAAAAAAGAGTTGGCAGTGATTTATTGACTTGATGATCCAGGACTTGCTAATAGAAAACCCTTATAATTGGACTATTATGTCAGATAAACAGAAAGGGTTAATTGATGTAATTGATAGACTTCTTCCTGGTTGTGAGCATAGGTTTTGTGTTATGCATTTATATCAGAATTTTAAACTATCTCATAAGGGTCCGGCTTTGAAAAACCTACTCTGGCAAGCTGCAAGGGCAACTAGGGTTGCTGACTTTGAAAGAGTTATGGAGGAGTTGAAGAAAAGAGATGTCTCAGCATATGCGTGGTTGGTGAAAAGGCCACCTGCAAACTGGTCTAAGTCTCATTTTAGCACTCAGCCAAAATGTAATATTTGTTTGAATAACATGTCAGAGGTCTTTAATGCAATGATACTTGGGGCTAGATCTAAACCAATAGTGACAATATTAGAAATCGTGAGAGTCATTTTGATGAAGAGGGTTCATATGAAGAGGGATGAAATGGCAAAGCATGAAGGTGATTTCTGTCCAAAAATCACAAACATGCTGGAGGAGTTAAAGAAACAAGCACTTGGGTTCATTGCTGTTTGGAATGTGAAAGATGAGTTTGAAATTGAGAATGCTACAGAGTCCAGGTTTAAAGTCAATATACATGATGAGACATGTAGTTGCAGGAGGTGGGAGCTCACTGGTATTCCATGTGCACATGCAATATGTGCTTTTTACTACATGGGATATGCCCCTGAGTCATATGTGAGCAAGTGGTACAACAAGGATACCTTTATGAAGACATATTCCCACCTGATGAATGCACTTAATGCCAGGGAAGAATGGCCAAAGGTGGATTACCCACCTCTTATACCTCCTGTGAGTCAGAAGCTTCCTGGAAGGCCAAAGACCTATGCAAGAAATAAGGATGTAAGTGAGCAACCTGAGAAGTCCATTGTAACAAAAACAAAAGGTGTCAGAATCAGAAGGAAATGTGTGACAATGCATTGTTCAAACTGTAAGAAACCAAACCACAATGTTAAGGGCTGTCCTCTTTTGAAAGAGACAAGGTCTTCTAGTGATGGTCTGGATATTCCAGCAGCCCATGAGGAAGAGCCACATGCTGGTGATGGCTTCAATTTTCCAGAAGCCCCTGAAGAAGAGCCACATGCTGGTGATGGCTTCAATTTTCCAGAAGCCCCTGAAGAAGAGCCACATGTTGGTGATTGTGAGGTAATAAATTGTTTGGCTTTTTTTTTACCATTTGATTGTATAACAATTGTGACCAAATGATTTCTTATTTTGAACAGGCTGTGCAGGCTATGGAAGAATGTGAAAGAGTACAAAAGAGTTCTAAGAAAAGGTTGTTTGAAGGGTCTGAGTGTGAAAAGGTCAAAGACAATAAAAAGAAGGAAAGGAAAAGCAAATCCAAGTGCAAAGAACAAGGAGGTATTAATCAATTAATTCATTTTTCAGTTTTCTTAATTTTTTTTTCCAATTTTTAGGTTAATATTTATTTATTACTCTTTTTTTTTTTTTATTGTGTTCAATCTCCTTCAAGGGTGACAAAAAGCACCGTGGCCAATGCAGGTGCAAAGAAAAAGGAGGTATTAATCAATTAATTCATTTTTCATTTTTCTTAATTTTTTTCTCTAATTTTTTAGGTTAATATTTATTTATTACTCATTTTTTTTTAATTTAATATTGTGTTCAGTCTCCTTCAAGGGTGACAAAAAACCTTGTGGCCAATGCAGGTGCAAAGAACAAGGAGGTATTAATCAATTAATTTATTTTTCAGTTTTCTTAATTTTTTTTCCAATTTTTTAGGTTAATGTTTATTTATTACTCATTTTTTTTAAAATTTAATATTGTGTTCAGTCTCCTTCAAGGGTAACAAGAAGCACTGTGGCCAATGCAAGTCCAAAGAATAAGGAGGTATTGATTTATTTATTTTTCAGTTTTTTAATTTTTTCCCAATTTCTTAGGTTAATATTGATTTATTACTCTTTTTTTTTTTAATTTAATATTGTGTTTAGTCTCCTTCAAGGGTGACAAGAAACACTGTGGCTAATGCAACTCCAAAGAATAAGGAGGTATTTATTTATTTATTTTTGTGTTTTTTAATCTTTTTTCAATTTCTTAGGTTAATATTGATTTATTACTCTCTTTTTTTTAATTTAATATTGTGTTCAGTCTCCTTCAAGGGTGACAAGAAGCACTGTGGCCAATGCAAGTCCAAAGAATAAGGAGGTAGTTATTTATTTATTTTTCAGTTTTTTAATTTTTTTCCAATTTCTTAGGTTAATATTGATTTATTAGTATTTATTAGTCAAGCTTATTTATCTAATATTGTGTGCAGTGCTTTGATAAAGCTAATCTAGTCCATTCTCCTTCAAGGGTGACAAGAAGCACTGTGGCCAATGCAAGTCCAAAGAACAAGGAGGTGTTTATTTATTTATTTGTCAATTTTTTAATTTTTTTTTTCAATTTCTTAGGTTAATATTGATTTATTAATATTTATTAGTCAAGATTAATTATCTAATATTGTGTGCAGTGCTTTGATAAAACTAATCTGGTTGCACCTACACAAGAATCTCATACTATGGCAAAAAGGGTTGGTAAGGGTAAGGTGTAGGTAAATTTTTTTTTTAAATAGCAATATTGTACCTATTTGTTATGGTGTATAATATTCTAACAATTGTTCTAATTTAGGTAAAAAAGAAAATAACAAAAGAGTCAAGGGGCAAAGAGGTCCAGTCAAATAGCAAAGAGGACCAGTCAAAGGGCAAAAAGGCTGTGGAAAAAGGCCCAGAGAATATGGAAATAGAAGATGTTGCTGACAAAGGGATTGATAGTGCTGCAGAAGGTAAAGATGTTGACACGGGTATCTCAACTCCACACCCTAGTTCAGTGACTTAGGTTAAGCCTGCATGGGGCATATCGGACCAAAGGAGCTATCACATAAGACGTGATGTTTTATTCTCCATGTTCAAAGCATCAAACACTCAAAGGCCATATCATACCTCCCAAGAAGAAGCTCTACCACCTTGCAAGCAGACGTAGTCAAGCTTATTTACTTTTGTTGGATTTGGAATGTTATAATTATTCTGTCCATATACTTTTGATGAATCAGTGGTCATTTGTTTGTGTTTTTGTGAATGAGGCAATTAATTGTCTTTTTTTTTTTGTTTGCTGTTTAATGATACACTGCAGTATATTTTGATGAACCACTGTATCATTTATTTGGAACAAAAATGTTAATCTTGAATGCCGGTTTGATTTCCATATTTTGTTCTTTAAGTTATTATCTATGTTAATATAGTTTAGGGTTTAGGGTTGGCACGGTTTGAATGAATGTTATGTTCAACTAGTGAAGTGAAGTTTCTCCATTTTTTCTCATCCTTTGGCAAGTTATATATTGAAGCAGATCAATCATTACAGATGTAGTAAACAACAAGATAACTGGAATACATTAATGGATCATGTCATGAATATTAATAGATAATTGGAATACATTAGTGGATCATTTCATGAATTCGCCTTACATTGGAAAATTAGAACTCATTCTTGTCCTAAAACACAAACCACAGTACTAAAATAGTTAACACAAACCACAGTAATAAAATAGTTTACTGCAACTTAAATAGTCATACTACAACTCTAATAGTTTACTACAACAATCATCCACAACCATCATTTATTCAAGAGGTACATGACAGACCATGAAACAACCAAAGCCACCCAAACTAGCTTCTCCATCAAATTCTTGCGACGGATGTCGGCTTCAAGTCGGTTCACACGTCTCAGTAATCCAGGAATTATCTGTCGTGCTCTGTCACACATTGGAGGGTCAACTCACGAAAAATAGGTACAACCCCCAATTTCCAATAATACAAATAAAATATGAGATGTTTGATATTAAAACAAGCAATAAGAAAATAAAATTAATATGAATCAATGTTGTGAAATGTCCAACCAAATGATAAATCTTAGAAGTGGTTTAGGAAACAGATAATCAGATGCCAATATGTATTCTCGAGTTCTCATTAAAATGGTTATGGCTATTGGTATGACCTAATTAACACCCATATTCTTCTATACTTATTCCATAATCAGTATACAATCTTTAAGTATTTTTCTAACCAATAAACAACCCAAATACGATTGTACAACCTAATCTATCAATAACATTAAGTTCTACAAGTAATACCTGTTTTAGCAAATGCACATGATTTATATGTGTACAGATATTGGATCAATTAAACAATAAACAATTTTAACATCTCAAATAACAATAAACTATTTCGATGATTGAACAAATGACCTTTTAAACATAAATGCCCCAAATTAGGTCATAATTAGTTTTTTTTTTTGTTTGAAAAATTAGGGTTTTTTAAAATCATTTGTTGATTTTTCATCCAATCAACGATTCCCACCACATTCAACAAATTCATTTCAACAATCCTTCAACCCCACCCCCAAACTAACAGTTGCTTTTTGAAAAATTTAGGCCTTTCTTTTTTAATTATCACAAAGCTTTAAGTATTTTCCCCCAATCCACAATTTCCACGACATTCAAATGATCCATTGCAACAAAAAATAAGAATAAATTTCAATTAGAGTTAAGTTTTCTTACCCGAAACTTACTGGAGGTGGTGTACCTCCTACCGGGTTTGAGGTCAGTCCAAGATGTTCTCTGCACGGCGTTCCTTCCACAGTTGCAAAAGTCATCCATGATGACTTCGCCAATCTTCTTCCACATTTTCGATGGAAACCAGATGGGCAACAATGAGGGATGAGGGCAAGATTGAATGGTAAATGGTATACGTATATGTGGAAGTTAAAATAAGTAATTTACTATTATATCCCTGTTCTAAAAGTTGAAAAGATGGTTTTACCCTTCAACATATGCGTGTGTGTCACCTTCCGCCAGAAAATTCGTAGGAAAATGAACTCAGGAGGTAAAGTGAAACTTCCGTATAGTTCGGGAGGCAAGTTGCACCAAAAAAAATTTCAGAAGGTGAAGTGTCAAAATGCCCTAAGTTCAGGAGGCATAAAAAATTTTACTCAAAAACTTTTTTGCGATAATTATTATTTTCAATCCTTGCGTACATGAGAGAGTATACCATGTGATTTGTACTTTTTTGTACGCATTTTTGTTACCTTTTTGTGTTGTGTTTGCATGTGTTTTGCTTGAATTTATGGGTATTAGGAGTCGTCTTGGCCTATTTTGTTAGTTTTAGGTTTTGTAGTGTTTTCTTTGTTTTTAGTAGTTTTTCTTATATTTTCTTACTTTTTTTTATTAGTTTTTGTTTTGAAGGTCAACATTGGTCAAAGTGGGCCCACGATGAGTTCGGAAGATGATTCAAACCCGAGACACTCATTGACAATCCACGACATGTCTTTGGTGCGAGGATCGACCGGAAATGACGAGAAATGTGGCCATTTTCATTGTCACCTCATGGATTCGCTCGGTGGATGTCTTAGTTGTCATAATGCAAGCATAACTCCAAAACCACTTGTTCCATTTGACTCCACCTTATATCATTGGAAAGATTAGAGAAATGTCTAAAAATATTGTGTTTACAAAAATCCCAAATTCTAAGTTTAAGAATGGTAAAAAGCAGCTTTAAATGGATACGGTTCGCCGTGGCCTCGCTTGTGGAAGGTTTTGGTGCGGAGCCCATAACTCTCGGAGGAAAATTTCAGATGACACAAATCAAACGTCAAATGAAAGCCAAGAGGAAGGGCTAGATTTCATATGAAGATATCGATGGCTGATTCCATGTTTTTGTCAGTCGATCGACTGGATTTCAGTCGATCGACTGCTCGGCAGAAAGTTTGGGCCGTTTGAACAAGTCAGTCGATCGACTGACTTCCAGTCGATCGACTGAAATGCTGAGGATGTGTGATTTTGGCAAAAAATGACCATTTTGCCCTTGATTGACCTATAGATGCTTCTCACCCATTATCCACAAAAAAAAATAACTTTCCTTGGTGGTTTTGGACCTAGTTCCATCTCCTCCAAGCATTTTCTTTCTCTTGCAATGTAAAACCCTAGCTTAATTCTTAGCTTATGTAGGTTAGTTTAGCTTAAGTAGTTAGATTAGTTAGGTTTAGGTCTTGTTAGCAAGTGTGGGAGAAGGTGACATATCCTTCACTTGTGGTTCTTGGTTGCTTTTGGAAGATTGTAATAGATTTGAAGCTCTTGAGTTCAATGCAATTTGGTAGTGTTCTTTCCCTTACTTTTTTGTGTTGTTATTGTTGTTGTTCATCTTGTTTGGTTGAAATTGTTGTGTTGGTGATTTGGTTTTAGATTATGTTGTCTTTCATAGCATTTTAATTCTTGAATGTTTGACTCTATAGCTTGTGTTTCTCTTTTCTTCTTGTAGTAAAAACTCCATTGATGCTTGGTTTTGAAACTTTTTACTCTTTTGAGTTAGACAACATTTGTCCTTGAAAGTTGGATGAACTTTGCCTCTTTGGGAAATTTGACTTCTCCTCATTTTAAATGCTTTTGACCACTTTCAATTTCAAAACTTTTGTTTTTCCCTCCAATGTCCCTTTCAATTTGCAAGCCTTCTTAGTTTAGTAAATTTTAATTAGGATTTAAATAATGTCATTAATAATCAAGTTCAAGCAAGCTTTAAGTCGTATTGATGCAATTAGTTTAGAAATTAGGGGTTTAGGGTTTAGGTTCGTTTAGAACCATTAATCGGAGCTTGTCGAGAATTGGGATTGACGACCTCAATACTTGATCGACATTCGGGATTGACAACCCCGAATCGTGGGTAAAGTGCTCGGCGAAAACCGATTAATCGTTGAGACGAATCGAACACCCTAAACCCTCATTTTCATTATTTTCATTAAAGTCTCCTTTTAAATTCAAAGTGTTAGCATAAAACTCAAACCCAACCAATAATTATTGCTTTCTTAGGAGTAGATTAGTTTAATTGAGATTAACAAGAGACTAAGTAAAAACACCGACCGCCGATTATATCTATCCTCGAGAGACACGACTCGGGAAAGCTTACCGCTCTACAATCGACTCCGTACTATTGCGGAGAAGATTTCTTAGAGTGTTAAGAAATCTTCGATCACCATGGACACCTTGTAATTTGATTTATCATCATATATAACTGACATATATATCACGTATAACCGGTACATATCATCACATATAACCGATACATATCATCACAAATAATTGAAATTCTACTATGGTTGCCCACTGATATGATCATAGGTGAAATCCAATCCCTTCGCTTTTAAAATCCTAAATTTAAAAAAAATAAACCTAAAACAAAAAATTAAACCCAAAAATACAAAATTAATCCCTAAAATGAAAAACTAAATCCTGAAATTGAATATTAAACTCTAAATCCTAAATTTCTATCATATATCATCACATATAACTGACATATAACTAACACATATCACCACATATAACTAGTAGAATGATAGATTTTTGTCGGGACCCTAAAATAGAAAATTAAATAAGAAATTAAAAAATTAAACCCTAAAAATGGAAAACTAAACCCTAAAATATAAAACTAAACCCTAAAATGGAAAAGTAAATCCTAAACTCTAAATTCTTGTCACATATCATCACGTATAAATACCATATATTATCACGTATAATTTTCATATATCATCACGTATAACTGTCATATATCGTCACGTAATACACGAATACCTAGCAAGGTGCACCCAGGTGCAACTAATAAATTATCTGCGTACATGTCTTATTTATTTATTAATTATTATAATTATTAAGTGTTTATTTTCATTTTTAGATTCAATTCGTTAATAATTTTATTTACATACTTATAAAAATTCAAAAGAAGTCACATTCTAAACCCGTGTCTAATCTCTACTTATTAATTATTATTACGTTATTTTGTATTTTAATGTTTAGATTAAATTCGTTAATAATATTACTTACCTACTTTGAAAACCTAAACGGATGTCATACTCTCAACTCGTGTCGCATTGTACTGATATCTAATCAATATTTAATAATAATATTATTATTATTATTATTATTATTATATAATTTTATGTTTTTATGTTATATTGAATTCATTACCAATATTTAATTATATACTTAGTTTATTTCAAATAAATCTTAATTTACTTTACAGTGCCTTTAAGTGCATCATACCCTCAACCCCTCTGCATTTACAATCATAGATCTCTTAATCTAAAAAGTATAAAATTGATCTAATGGTCCCTATTAAATCCCACTATGTGAAGTATGGTGCCGTGATGGCACCGTAGAAGTTCCCTAATATTTATTATAAACACTACTTATTTAATAATTTCACAATGACTTTTTAATTAAAATTATATCTTATGTATTTATATTTTAATTAAAATAACTAAATCAGACATTTTCTACTAAATTTATATGACTTATTTGTATTTTTATATTAGGAGTATACAAGAAAATTATTGAATTAGACAAAATATAATAAAGAAATATTAAATTAGGCGAAATATAATAAAATGAAAAGATTAAATTATGTGAGATATAATAAAATAAAAATATTAAATTAAGTAGATATTAGGCTCGGATGAAACCTAATCAACCGAAAACCAGAACTTTTTATTTGCCAAACAAAGCATGCGAAGCAGACACACGCATATTATGCAGGATTTGGAAAGAGTAATATTCATTAAAAATACCAAAAGAATAATATTGAAAATGGTACATAACATTCTTTGTTTTGTTTTCACAATAAATGATTTTTACACACAAATCAAAACATTACTTGTTCTAATTACAGTAAGACTGGTTTTCAAAATTAAATTTTTTGCAAGTTTTTTACCGTGAGTCACGAAATTAATTATGATATATCAAGAACATTATTTGTTCTAATCACAGTAAGACTGATTTTCAGAATAGAGAACTTTCAAGTCTTTTTACATTAAGTCACGAAATTAGTTGAAGCATATCAAAATACCTTAAACTTGACGGGGATCCGAATAAAATTAAGTTTGAAAAAATATAAAATATACAACACCCGCGTGCTACATGTGAATATGTGATATAAAAATTAAATTTTATAAGATACTGATAATTCTATTGAAGAAATGTCGTGCATCTAACTTGTAATATATGTAATATTATTTTAATTTTTCTTTTTGCATGAGATACTAATATGTTCGTGCAGATATATAATATATGTATTAATGCATTATATTAGAATTAGATAAAGAGATTAAGAATATATTTATTTTTCTAGGTATAATAATTTATTATTAGTATTAGTATTATATTATCTTTTTTGTTTCACTTTTTTTTTTTTTGGTGTAACAATAGTTTTTCATATATGTTTGTAATATTATTTTTAATTTATTATATTAGGATTAGATAAAATATCTTAAGTTTATATTTTTATATTTATTCCCCTTTTATAATAACTTTATATAACTCATATTTTTCTTATATAAATATTTAGAATTATAATAAAATTATTTCAACTTTTATTGTAAATAAAAATTAATTCAACTTATATAGATTTTTTCTAATTAGATATAATTTTTTTTTATTTTTATATTAGAAGAATAAAAGTAAGATATTGAATTGGAAAAAATATGTTAAAGAAAATATTATAGTAGGTAAGATGTAATAAAAGAAAAATATTGAATTAGGCAAAACATAATATTAGGAAAGTCTTAAAGTAGGTAAATATAGAAAAAGGAAAAATACTAAATTATGTTAATATTAGGCTAGGATGACACCGAAACACCAAAAAAATTTTCAAAACTAACGAAGTATGAGAAGCAGACACATATGATATGAGGATTTTGCATTAATATATAGGGGAGATATATATGTTCATCTCTTTCTCTATATATAAGCTTTCGTATTTTAATATAAAAACTATTTATTTTAATAATATCTCTTAATCATATTTTACAGAATTCTAACTACATAAGTAAGCAATGCGAAGCTAAAATTCTTTCAGGAAAGAATATAGGCACGAAAGTATTCATTCCACGGATGGTCCCGAGCCCCTCGGACAGTCGTTTGCCCTTCAAGTTCCAACGACGACAATTTCCATTTATTGTTTCTTTTGCCATGACAATAAAAAAGAGTCAAGGACAAACGTTATCGCATGTTGATTTATATTACCTAAACCAGTTTTTAGTCATGGACAAATTTATGTGACAATGTCAAGAATGGAAAGTAGAAAAGGATTGAAGATTATTTGTTGTGACAAGGACAGTAAATATATAAATAAGGTTTTTAATGTAGTTTATAAGGAAATTTTTTAGCATGTAAATTAAATGATGTGTTTCAATGTAATTTTATATATGTTTTCTCTTAAAATTTATGTATTATTTAAATATTCAATAATGTAATTTATATATATGTATATGAGTATTATTTTTTTATATAATACCCGTGTTACACACGGGTATTGGGCTAGTATATAACTAGTTTAACACCACATATTATGCGAGGTTTAAAAAGGAGAAATATTTATTAAAATTAATAAAATAATAATATTGAGAATGGTAAATACAAATCGTAATATTATTTATTCTATTTATGGGAGAATTATTTTTGCAATAAATAGTTTTTACACACAAATCGGAATATTGATTGTTCTAATTACAGTAAGATTGATTTTCACAATAAATAATTTTAAAGTTTTTTTATAGTGAGTCACGAAATTAGTTGTAAAATATACCGAAATACCCTGAAATTGCGGGGAAACCCCTAAAAAATTGGGTTTGAAGAAATGTGTAACGCCCCAAACAAAATACTACCTTAATAGTAAATAAAGTAAATGGATAAATAAAAATCTCTCACTTCTGTTCGATAAGAATTGTTGTATTGGTAAACCCAATACAACTAAACTTTATACCAACAAATAACCAAACCGATAAGAGGTAACCCTAGCCAACGAGCCACTCTTCACCTGGAGGATTGAGATCGGGGTCACTATCAAAATGTCTATACCTGGAGAGTTTGGTTTTAAAACAAAAGAGAGCGTGAGCTAAAAGAGCTCATGGAGGGAAGACAAATGAAAATGCAAATTCTCTTTTAAAATATAAAATTGACAAGAGTTTAAAAAATAATTTTTATAAAATTCAAAGCACTTGGTGTGCAAAACTATTTTCATACGTGTAACAAAACTCTAGCCAGCAGTTTCAAAATTAAAATATTTTAGAAATAAATAAATAATTTTCTCAAAAATTAACCAATTGTCACATTTAGAATATACAGGTAATGCTAACTTATTTTTAAGAAATCAGTTAAAACAGCTAACAGTTAAACAAACAGGGAAATCTGTCTCGTTCTAAAACAGTCAGTGAGTGTCCGGTACAAAACTCTAGAGGTGGCTCCCGCGCGTAGCACTTAGCTCCCGAAGGACTTTAGAGGTGGCTCTCACGCGTAGCACTTATCCTCCGAGCCAGATTAACTCACATAAACGTAGAATCGATGTCGATTAAACATCGACCCACACGTTTTCACTTACCATGAAAGATGACACTCCAATAGGCCAAAGTCTCAGTCGCCTTATCTATCCTAGTAAGCTCGACGTCCCTTTAGCTATGGGATTCAAACACAAGGTATGACATATTTTGGAGTTTACCCAATCTATGACTCAAATCATACCGTTGTCTCCGACCCGACCAAGAAAAATGGGAATAGGTATCACGGGTAGTTAAGCAAGAACCACAGGCAACCTGCTCGATTGATTGTCCAAACTACTCGTGCCTGACAGACAGTGACAGTGACAGACAATAACAGTTGACAGTAACCATCGATAACAGACCACTGATAAAAACAGTCGAGTTCAAGTGATGTCAATAACCTTTGAGATAAAATCATATGATTGGATTTATGATTAAGAACAAGCACAAGGTCAATACACACTTTCATATTTCCCATCAAAATACTATTTTTCGAAAGGCTTATACAAGCAGAAAAATATGTTCAAGCAACAAGTGCTTCATGATTTGAAAAATCTCAAACTTTTCAGTTAAAAATATTTTACTATAGTTAAGCATAAACAACGCATTATGATTTGAAAACATTCAAACTCCCGAGTTAAGAAATTTTTACTGACCTTCATTGAGGTTCTGTCGAAATCAAGCGTATTGCTACATCGGCTTTACGAGGTTCCCAGTCTAGTACATGAAATGCCTCGTCACTTCCAAATAAAACCCCATGTTGTCCCCTAAAATGTAATATAATTATAAAATATAAATATAACGTATAATACAATAATATTTTAAGTTCCTAAGACAATTGGAAGTGAGACTAGTAATCTAGAATGCAGAATATGATAATAAAAATGGTCGGGCCTCAATTCCTTAAATTTGAAGTTCAAAGGATAAATTTGTAATTTCGGATACGTCTTACGTAGGAGGATGTTATAACGAACATATGGTCCAAATTTGAAATCATTTGGAAGTCGTTTGACCCATTTCAGCTCAAAAATAAGAAAGTTAATATGGTTTTGAAAATTAATCAAATTGAGATTTTCCGAACTTTAAAAAGTTTGTGGGGCCAATCTGAAGTGTTGAAAACTCTGATTGGGGTCAATTTGAAATAAACCAAAACTGAATTTAGGAGGACTAAATTGGAGTTGAGGGGTCAATTGAAGTTTTTAAAATTTTCAATTGGGTCCAAAATTCTATCTAATTCTCAAAAGCATATCCTCAACTTTTTACCCATTTCATTTGAACCCCTAAACTATATAAAACCTCCTGCCATGACCGTTTCTTCCCTTCATCGGCCTAGTCCCTCTCCGCTGACCCCACAACATCAGTCATCGCCAACAATCCACCCTATTTGTTAATGTTGTTGACACACTAACCTATGTGTCAGCTAGTTATTCGTTCGGATGACATGTGTGATCACTTGGTAGACCCGGATGATGAGTTGTCAGCTTATGGTGGTTTGTATTAAAATACTACCTTTTTAGAATTTTGGGTCTAGGTATAAATAACAATTTTTCTCATTGAATCACCCTACTTCAAAAGTTAGGTTTTCTTTTATCCCCTTTTCTCCTCTCGCCGCCGCCCTTTCAAATGTAAACCAAAAGCAAAAAAAAAATAAAAAATCCTATTTTCCTCACTCCGCTAATCGAATTCGATGAAGGGCGAGAATTTACCAGAAAGTGATCTGAATAAGCATCAAATAAGGGTGCCGTTTTTAGAGGTGGGTGAAAAATAGAGTACATAGATAATTTGCCAAGCATGGATTTGATGCGCTTCGAGAAGATGATGTTTGCGCAACTTATTATCCCCGTCGAGTCGGCTCACCACGTTGTCTCTTATCTCGGCCAGCTTGGTCTCCTTCACTTCCGTGACGTACGTTTAGATCCCTCTCTCTCTTTCACTAATTGTTTGTGTGATTTTATATTTCCTACTTTTTTAGCAGTTGCGTTTCAGTTTTCGGATCTAAGTTTTTTTATATCAGTGGAGTGAACAGCGTGTTCAAATTGTTAATTGCCGAAATATTGAGATTGAGTGGGAATATTGATATGGTGTTGCCACTGATGTTGACTTACTGATTAGGAATGGGATCTTTTTCATTTGAGATGTGCTTTTAATAGTTTTCTTTAGATACAAATATGCCATCAGTAGTTAGGGGGCAATTAATCCCAATTGAAGGATTTTCTGCCATTCAAATTCAGTTTTTATTTATTTACAGTGGAAGAATGTGTTTATGGATTCCAAGGCACACTGAAAGTTAATTGTTATTATTATAATTTCCCCCCTTCATTTGAGTTAATTTCTTGTTGGTTAACAGTTTTAATGAAATAAATCATGCATATAATTGTAGTGCTTGGTGTGTCATTTGTAAAATGAAATGATGAGTCGTTTACTATTCTATTCATGCTCCAGCCTATAAGAGGCTCTTGAATCTTAAAGTTCATCTCCGAATTCTAAACAGATAAATATTATGTTTGCTGGCCTGATTGAACTCAGTGCCACTATGATTCGAATCTGAGTTGCTGTCCATAACATTCTTGAAGTTGGGTTGACTATTCTTTTGTTAAGTCGTAACTGATTTCTTGATATTGTAGTGTTTATGTATCATATTCGAGGGATTTGGTTAATTCTTGATTTGTTATGGTGCTATAATGTCCAAGCGTTTGCTCTATTTTGGTGTTAGAGCAATATAGTAACTATTCGAAATGTGAATTGTGTAAAATACTTAACCACTATTGGTGGAGAGGAGGGGGAAATAAATTAATTAATATCAATGGGTGAATAAATAAGGTAAAATGCTAAATAGACAATGTCTAGCACACAGTCTAGATGTAGACGGTGTGCTAAACATTATCTACATTTTTTCTTATCTATATTTCTTGACACATAAGAATTTTGAGCTTATGTGACATAAAATTTACTCCAATTGACATCCTTTCACCCCAATTGTTAAGCATATTTTGGGACTTTATGTTTTCTCCACACAATACATTAGACGCAAAGTACATTTCACTCTGCATACTTGACGATACTAGCAATTCTTGGGTTTGACTCTAAATTTTAAAATGCCCCATAACTTTTTCTGTACGTTTTTAGCCTCTAATGCAGTTCGGGCAAGTGGATCAATTTGCATAAGTATATATGCAAATTATTACATATACCATAATGTAAAGGAAAATTTTACAGTACCGGATCGGTAGATCGAAATTTTAGAAACTCTTGGACCGGAGATCGGACCGCACCGGGACCCGAAATTCCGGTCCAATTACGGTCCGGTCCGGTCAAAACCGGTTTGGACCGATTTTTTGAATTTTTTTTATTTTTAATTTTTTTTAACAAACTAGTTTTATGTAATTTGATTTTAAAAATCATGGGAGGTTTCAAATTAATATGATCTAATAGTAAATGGTAACAAACATATTTTTTAGTATTATTATTAATGAAATAATATAATTATAAACAATAGTACAGTAGATTTATATAGTAATAGGAAAGATTTTTTAATTAAATAATCAATTACACTATAATATAAAATTACAAATAATTCATTCTCTTGATTTATATGAATAATATAAACAACCAACAATTTTTTTTAAAGTGACAAATGAATAAAAAACTTTTAAAAAAAAGGAAAACCGGTCCAATTCTGTTCCGGACTAGAACCCGAAAAGTCCAATTTTTATGGACCGTAGACCGGACCGGATTATCACCGGTCCGAGGTTTTCCGGTCCGGTCGGGGCTGATTTTGCACACCCTACCTCTCAGTGTACCATACCCCATGTATTTTTAGTCATTGATCTATTTCATTACATTAAAAACTGAAATGATCTAACAGTTAAAATTGTATGAGGAATGGTAACTTGAAGGTATTGTAGAACTTCCCTAATATATAGCTATATACAAATTTTAAGTTCAAATTGATGAACTTGTGTGTCTATTCATAAATATGTGTGTTAGAATTATGAACTTTATATATTGGAATCAACCGATGAACATTTTGTATAAGTTGATAAACTTTTTATTATATAAATGTTGTAAAATAATGATCGGGTATTTTCACACAAGAACAAATTAAAAACCGTGAAATAAAATAGGTTGTGCATTTCGGATCCATGGGTCGGCCCAAGTAATATGAGTTACACTATCATTCTCCTAATGGGTCGGCCCAAGTAATATTATGAGCTACACTATCATTCTCCTAATGCTTGTATTCGATTGATAACGTCGTTTCATTATACACTAACTATGTTGAAATACATAAATCAACATTTTATTTTGCACTTAACATATGGCATTAGAAGAATATTTAATAAAGAAATTATTTGAAATAGATAACATTTTAAATGTAAAAGGACTTGATGGAACAAATATCTTTAAGCATCACCGACCTTTCAAAACTCAAACATACCCTATTATACCAAACTTTCAATAAAAGAGAGCAAAGAAATTGACAATTAAACAGGCTCATATGCACAACAAGTTTCTCACTTTTCCAACTTTTTCATCATCGAACAAAAAATATTAATAAAATAAAATAAAATCAGATCATAGACTTCAAACAACCCCTTAAAAAACTCCCAACATGTTAGCAAAAGTCACAATCCCAACGACACTGCAATCATCCTCAATCACCCAAACATAACTCACATGGTGCGCGATTCCTTGTATCATCACCGCCACCAACGAGCTCCCCTCGTGGCACACAATCGCCTCCACCCTCCTCACCATCCGAGCTGAATAGCTACTCCGCCTCACCATTGGAGTTAAATCGGTTTACAAGGTTAAAAAGAATTCAAATGGAGAGGTGGAACTATACAAGGTAAGCCTCGTAATTAAATGATACAAGGTTGGAATTAACTATGATGAAGTCTTTGTTCCTGTAGCTCGTTTAGAAACTATCATGTTGTTGATCTTGTTGGCAGCCCAAAAGAAGTGGAAAATTCATCAGATGGACGTAAAATTAGTATTTTTGAATGGAGTGCTCGAACAAAAAGCTTACATCGATCAACCTGAAGGTTACTTGTTACCAGGCTATGAGGGAAAAGTGTTGAAGTTAAAAAAGGCTTTATACGGTTTGAAGCAAGCGCCAAGAGAATGGTACAGCCGCATCGATCAAACTTTTATGGAGAAAGGATTTAACAAATGCCCTCATGAACATGCCCTTTACGTGAAAGTTGATGATAACGGTAACATGTTGATCGTATGTTTGTACGTCAATGGTCTTATTTATACAGGAAATAATGAGGAGTGGTTTGATGAGTTCAAGTTAGAGATGACTAAGGAATATGAGATGACGGACATTGAGATAATGTCTTACTATCTTGGAATCGAGGTGTACCAAAAGTAAGATAGGATTTTCACTTCCCAAGAAGGCTATTCAAAGGGGTTTTTAAAGATATTCAAGATGGAAAATTGTGAGCCAACTAATATTCCGATTGAAGTTGGGACCAAACTCTCAAAGCACATAAATGGAGATCATGTCGATCCAACCTTATTCAGAAGCTTGGTTGGAGGTTTGAGATATTTGACATGCACCAGACCCGATATTCTATATGCAGTTGGTCTCATTAGTCATTACATGGAGAATCCTACTAAGTATCACTTCAAAATAGCAAAGAAGATACTTCAGTATGTCAAAGGAACAATCACGTTTGGACTATTTTATCCAGAAATAGGAGACATGAAGTTGTTAGGGTATAGCGACAGCGATTGGGCCAGAGATCCCGATGATCGTAAGAGCACGAGTGATTTTGTATTTTATTTTGGTGGATCGGCATTCACATGGTCATCAATGAAGCAACCAGTAGGTACTCTTTTGATGTGTAAAGTTGAGCATGTTGCTGCAACTTTAAGTGTTTGTTATGCTTTGTGGTTAAGAAGTTTACTTGAAAAATCTCACCTTAATGAGGTGGAATCGACGGAATTATTTGTTGATAACAAATCTACGATTGCACTAGCGAAGAGTCATGTTTTTCATGATCGTAGCAAACACATCGACACAAGGTTTCATATCATTAGAGAATGCATAGCGAAGAAAGAAGTTCAAGTTAAGTTCGTGAAATCCGAAGATCAAGTGACGGATATTTTCACGAATCCCCTCAAATGAGAAACTTTTGAAAAGTTGGGGCACAGACTTGTAATGCGGGAGAATCAAGCTTAAGAGGGAATGTTGGAAGTTTTAAAGTCTAAGCTATATTCATTGGTTTAGTCAAATTCATGAATATGGTTTTTCATTTGTGTGCATGCATGGAATTAAATTTTTTGTTTCATGTATGAGATCTAAGTTCATTGTAGGCTATCTTATAAATACCTTTGTAATCTTTCATTTCAAATATGAGTTCATGAGTTTGTGAGTATTTTATCAAGAAGGGGAATAAAGCTTAAAGAATACTATTTTGTGTTGATGGGTGAGACAATAAAGGATAAATCTTCTCCTTTCTATATAATTTTTTTAATATTTATTCCTTCATTTAATACAGATAATCCGGCGTATTTGAGGTGGAGAAGAACCCATATTCGGGTTTCATGATGAGGATTACAAAGACAATGTACTCGATTTTTCTTCTTCTTGAAATTAGATGTTGAAATTAGGATTTGATATCTCTTTCTTATCGTTGAAATTAATGTTGTGATACAAATAGAACCTACTTTTTTTTTTTTTTTCTTGAAATTAGATTTTATCGTTGAAATTAGGATTTGATATCTCTTTCTTATCGTTGAAATTAATGTTGTAATACAAATAGAACCTACTTAAACTATAAAGGTAAAAGCTTTAATATAAATTTTATATTATATTTCTTTTAATATTCTCTTCTACTCACTTCAAAAGTTAAAATGTTAAATTGCTCACTTCAAAAGTTATGAACTATTTATAAATCTCAATCTCTTCGAATCATGGTCCTTAACTTCACAATCCTACTTTAACCTTTTTAAATGTATATTCTAGATTTCTCTTCTCCTTTCTAGATTATTTTATATATCTTTGTCCCTCTTTAAAATAAATACTTTCCCTGTACCAAAAATATAAAAAAAAAAAATTATAAGCTTGGTTATTATTTTTTTTAGATCCCAAATTAATAGGTTTTTAATTATATTTATTCTTTCATTTTTATATTATACCCTTATTTAATTAATTATATAAAATGACATTGCATTACTTATTTAAACAAATTTTTACAAAAGTCTAAGTAAACAATGAATAAATTAATAGAATATAAGAACATAGGTAGAGAGATGATGTACAATTTTCTCCTCATCAATGAAGTATTCTAGAAACCTCCCTTAGCTCCCCTCCAAAATATTCAACCAAGTATTAGCATATTTTGGAACTCTCTGTTTTCTCTACACAATACATTCCAAACTAGACGCAAAGTACATTTCAAAACGACTCTGCATACTTGACGATACTAGCAATTCTTGGATTTGAGTCTAAATTTTCAAATGCTCCATATCTTTTTCTGTACGTTTTTTGCCCATCGATATATGGAGTCCAATGCAGTTCGGGCATGTGGATCAATTTGCATAAGTATATCTGCAATTGGATGAAAGTTTAAGTTCAAATTGATGAATTTATGAGTATAATCATAAATATGTGTTAGAATTATAAACTTTGTATATTCAAATGAACTTTGCTTGAAAATTGATGAATTTTTCATAAATGTGTTAGAATTATAAACTTTATATATTCAAATGAACTTTGCTTGAAAATTGATGAATTTTTTGTGTTAAAATCGATAAATTTCAGTGATTTTTTATTATCAACCGATAAATATTTTGTATAAGTTGATGAACTTTTGTATTATATATTTGTTGTAAGATATTATAGGCCTACAGAATAATGATCATTTTTTTTTTTCTCACATGAACAAATTGAAAACTGTGAAATAAAATAGATTGTGCATTTCGGATCCATAGGTCGGCCCAAATAATATAGGAGCCACACTATGGACAATCCCATCTATATTATATAAAATAGTCTATAGAATTCGAACCACTATCAATCTCCCAATGCTTGTATTCGATTGATAACGGCATTTCATTACACACTAACTATGTTGAAATACATAATCAACATTTTATTTTGCACTTAATACATGGCATTAGAAGAATATTTAATAAAGACATTATTTGAAATAGATAGTATTTTAAATGTAAAAAAAGGACTTAATGGGACAAATATCTTTAAGCATCACCAACCTTTCAAAACTCAAACATACCTGCCTAGGCCCTATTATTCCAAAAGTTTTCAATAAAAGAGAAAGCAAAGACAATGTCAATTAAACAGGCTCATATGCACAAGTTCTCCCTTTTCCTACTTTTTCATTACTGAACAAAAAATATCACAAAAATAAAATAAAATCAGATCATAGACTTCAAACAACCCCTAAAAACTCCCAACATGTTAGCAAAAGTCACAATCCCAACCACACTGCAATCATCCTCAATCACCCAAACGTAACTCACACGGTGCGCGATCGCCTGTATCATCACCGCCACCAACGAGCTCCCCTCGTGGCACACAATCGCCTCCGCCCTCCTCACCATCCGGGCCGAATAGCTACTCGGCCGATGCGACCGGCCCGACCTCCACAACACAAATTCCTCGTCCTCATCGGTTGACGAATTCGACACATCACCACCATACGAGCCCAACTCCTCGAGCACCCCATCGAGACCCCTCTCCCTCAGCCTCGCCTCCACAACCCTCGCAATCTCCTCTGGCGGGCCCCCGCAGTCAATGTAGGCCATCAGATCGCCAGCCGAGAGGGTCGCAACGGCCGCAGCCGTCGATTCGTCGCAGCAGGCCAATGTGAACAGCGAGATCTCTCCGATCAAAGTTTTGTCGCCGTCGACCACTGCGACCGAGGTTTGATCGACGAGAGCGCGCGAGATGTGCCCCACGGCCGAGAGGGCCGGGCTGTGGTATTCTACGGAAAGGAAATCGGCGGTTATGATGCCGAGGGTGTCGACGGAGAGGGCGGCTGTGGGAGAGAATAGGGCGATGGAGTTGAGGAGGAATCTGATCACGTCTTCTTGTGTTAGCCAGCAGAATTGTTGTTGGCCGTTGTGTTTGGTTGGGCAGATTGACGTCTTTTGGAGATGCTTTCTTTTTTGATTATTGGTATTTATGGGGACGACGAGGTTTTGGGCGCCCTGGAGGATGAGATCAATGGCTTCTAGTAAGCTGCAAAGTACAAATGGCACAATCAATCAGAAAACATCATCATCCTGAGTTCAGATCCTTTATGTACGTTTGTTTTGGGACTATATAGATCCAGACTCGGACCGAGACTTTGAAAATTAAACATTTACAAAATTTAACATAAATAATAACATAATCATTTACTCGATTCAAAAAACTAATAAACGTTTCTCTCGTTTTCTCCGGATCAGTCTTTTATCTATTATCCGGACATGATTTGATAGTGTAAAGTAACCATTTTATTTTGCTGAAACCGATTCAAACTATTCAACTGGACTAATTATATCCAATCACTTTAAAAATCTGAAGCACCCTAATTGTTTTTAAATATTGCCTAATTCCCAATTCAACACATCTATAAATCAATTTCCGAAATAAGAAAGTTGCACTGTTGGTCTCACAAGACTTTTTCCCCCCACTTTTGAAATTAAAATGCAACAATTATACTTATAAACTTTTTCTGCTTCTGATTAGTTTATTACTCCGTATTGAGAATGAATTTACAAATTACGGGCACTAAAGTGTCAGACTTCAATGCCTTTTCTTTTTTCAATTTCCTATTTTCTTTTCCTAGTTCAGCCAAAAACATTAAAAAAAGGGGGGAATAAATACGCACCTGGAAGAGGATTTAACGTGTCTGACCAGGCCCTTGGACGACAGCAAAACAGAGACCGGAGCCTTTAAAGCCAAAGCCGGAGAAGATAAATTATCTTCCCTGCAAAGATAGCAGATTATATCCACCATGCACACTTTCCCCACGCACACGCACTCCAGATTTCTCTTCGCCGAGTGGTCGCAGATCCAAACGCCGACCAAATTATCGTCCGACGACTTGACGGCGGCGAGGGCGGCGGCGACGGTGGCGGAGGAGGAGATGGAACGCAGCGGCGGCTTGCCCAGGCAGAGATCGGCTACCTCGTAAGCCAACAAACGAGCTGCCATGCAAAGAATAACAGGAGAAAATGTGAATTGTGAAGAAGAGTTGTGCGAATTTGAAATCAAAAGGGGGGATAGTTGAAGTCCTGAAGAGAAGTAATTTGATTTTGAAAGGGAGAGTGGGCATTTATAAGGTGTGGGTGGGTGTATTATGAGAATATATTTTAATGATACGTACGGTTCAGAAGGTGGGCTGCAGCCTGTAAAGCCCACGAGGTTGGTGGACCCCAATGGTTCTGAAGTGATTGAGGTAATGCAAAAGTGCTCATAGTTTTCTTCGGGTTTATTAAATAAATATTATATTTTTTATTTAAAATTAAAAAAATATTACAGAAAAAAAAAATTTTAAATATCTAGGTTGGAACGCCACTCAGAGTGGCGTCTCGCTTTTGGGAAAATTTCGGGACGCCACTCACAGTGGCGTCTCGGACTACATTAAAAAAAAAAAAGTTTCGGGCAGAATTAAAAAAAAAAAAATATGGAGAGCGGGACGCCACTGTGAGTGGCGTCACGGGGCAAAATTGAAAAAAAAAAAAGTTGGAGAATGATACATAACGTAATCTACGACAAATATTGTTCCAGAACGATACATAACGGAATTTATTTAATGACTGGTATTAAATCACCCATATATTACTAATTCCTTCCTCCACGTGATTTAATGACTGGTTTTCTTTCATTGTGCCTGTACTTTTATTTTTCTTATTTTCTCGTATAATTTTCTTTTCTCTGTCCTTTCAGTGTATGAATTTCTTTCCCCAAAATTTTTAAATCGAAAAATAAATTTAGTTACATTCACTCGATTATGTCGTCTTTGCCAACTCAAAGTTAAAATAAGCGGGACGACATTCAAATTAAAGCCATCTGAAAATTCAACACTTTGAGCTGCAAGGTTGGCAAAGACGACAAATCGAAGTGAATGTAACTAAATTTATTTTTCGACTTAAATTCGAGCCAACACCCCGCATAAAAGAGATAGAGAGGATAAAATAGTAAGAAAAAAAATAATGGATATAAAATTTTGGGAAAGAAATTCATACAATTGAAAGGACAGAGAAAAAAAAATTATACGAGAAAAATAAGAAAAATAAAAGTACAGGCACAATGAAAGAGAACCAGTCATTAAATCACGTGGAGGAAGGAATTAGTAATATATGGGTGATTTAATACCAGTCATTAAACAATATTTGTCGTAGATTCCGTTATGTATCATTCTCCAACTTTTTTTTTTTTCAATTTTTGCCCCGGGACGCCACTCACAGTGGCGTCCCGCTCTCCATATTTATTTTTTTTAATTCTGCCCCGAAACTTTTTTTTTTTAATGTAGTCCGAGACGCCACTGTGAGTGGCGTCCCGAAATTTTCCCAAAAGCGAGACGCCACTCAGAGTGGCGTCCCGACCTAGATCTTTAATTTTTTTTTCCGTAATACTTTTTCAATTTTGAATAAAAAATATAATATTTATTTAATAAACCCGTTTTCTTCATTAGAAAATATTAAGGAAATTTCATGAGATGGCACAATTTAATAATGTCTTAATTCTAAGTTCTCTTAATTGAAATTTTTAATTTTCAAAAATTTTTAATTAAGGGCTCATATTTATATATTGATTTTCACTTGAAGATCTAATTTTAAAAAAAATTCAATTGAGGGTTCATTTTATATTTTGATTTCCACTTGAAGGCCACTGTTAACCTTGTTTAAGTAAAATAATGATGACACAACTAATTCTAAAAGCCTGTAATTTTTATCTTTTTTTTTCATGGACTTTATATTTGCCGAATACCACAATAAATAAATAAATAAAATTAATTTAACCTTAGATTGGGATTAATTGACACGTCAACACACTTACATAACTATATTTTAGCTCGTATTCATAGCAACTAGTTTGATGGAGTCCTTTTTTATATTATTTTTTTTATTTATTGATGGTATTTGACAATATAAAGTCTATGAAAAACAAAAGGATAAAAATTGCAGGCTTTGGGGATTAGTTGTGTCATCATCGTTTTACTTAACCAAAGTTAACAGAGGCCTTCAAGTGGGAATCAAAATGTAAATATGAGCCCTTAATTGAAACTTTTTTAAAATTAGGATTTCAAGTGAGAATCAAAATGTAAATATGAGTTCTCAATTGAAACATTTTGAAAATCAGAGCCTTCAATTGAGAGAACTTAAAATTCAGGAATTATTATGACACAATTTCGTTAAATCGGGCCTTCCTATGGAATTTCCCCCACAATATCAATATGATATCCATTTGTATGAATATTTTTTAAACTTAACAAGTTTCTTTGGATTTAGGAGAGGATAATTCATCTCTTATTGTGAATTTTATTCCTTCAGGCATTAGAATATTTGCCTCCCCATTTCCTTCAATTATTTTTGCACTACCTAAGATTGTATTAACGTTTAATTCATCAATCCTTAGGTGGGAAACATACTTCTTATCCTTAAGTATGGTATGTGTTGTAGCACTATCCGCAAGACACAAATCACCGTCTTAAGTTTTGGATCGAGGTATATTCATGATTAATTTTAAATAAGATAGATCAAGTGAAAATAAATAACTTGAAGCATTGTAAAAACATGATAAGAAATACTCATAACATCAAATGAAAAGCATACATCACTCATAATAAGATATCATTACAACACAACCATAAATTATTTATGCATAAGAGAATTACATATCACACTCATAAGTTCATAAATCACGCACAATGAAGGAAATGACATACCACACTCATAGAATTATAGAATATCAATACTCATAAAACTATGGTATTTGAACAATTACTCCTCCATAACATTAATTTCTTCTTCAGGTTTCTCAATCATATCGGCCATATCCAAGTGGATCATGTCATCAAGCCGTAAGGAAGGTCGTTAAAATCACTTATAGCAAAGTTTGTCTCAACATTCTTTCCTTTTCCTTGCTGTGATTTTTAATAGATATTAACAAAGTTCATTGGTGTGCAGCATGTACGCGATCAATGACCCGGCATACCACACCTGTAACAAGTACCTTCATTTTGAGATTTTTATATGCCATTATTATCTTCTTCTCATTTCTCGCATTTATTTCCCTTGTTATATTTACGATAACTTGGTTGAAAATATTTTCCTCTTCCTCGCCCATAACCATGACCACGACCACGTCCACATCCACAACTCACATCGTGACCTCGACCACGCCTGTTATTACTACTAGATAACGATCCATTTGCTTCATCTACCGGGGCCGATCTAGTTAGACGAGACTCGTGATTTTTCATTAATAGCTCGTTATTTTGTTCAACCAACAAAAGATAGAGAATTTGTACATAATACTTTTTGAATCCTCACTCACGGTATTGTTGTTGTAGGATTACATCAGAAGCATGAAATGTGGAGAATATTTTTTCAAGCATATTAGAATCAGAAATATTATTTCCACATGATTTTAACTTTGAACTAATTCGAAACATGGCTGAATTATATTCGTTAATGGATTTAAAATCCTGAAGTTGAAGTGTTATCCACTCATATCGAGCTTTCGGGAGGATGACCATTTTTGATGGTCATATTGTTCTTTTAATGATTTCCAAAGATCTGCATGATCTTTGATCGTCAGTTATTCAGTTCTCAGACCCTCGTGGAGGTGGTGGCGAAGAAAAATCAAAGCCTTATCAATATCCTGAGTTGATTTCTTTTGTTTCATTTATTGTATCGCCATGACCTTTGGCATTAAGTTGGATATCAGTTTCTAGTATCCTTGATAAGTAATTCTTCTCACTGATATCAAGTGCCTCAAATTCAAGATCAACAAGGTTTAAAATTATAAATAACTATATCAAAAGAATGTATTAATAATCTGTCATTAAAGAATATTTTTTTAAAACATAAAGATGTGCAAATATACATAACAACTAATACGTGTTGATATTTGTAAGAAATGCTAACATAAAATAAATAAGACAAAGGACAAGAATACGAAGCTAGAAATCACTTGTACCATAATCGATGATGAAGGTTAATATGGTGAGTGCGATAATCAGAATAGTTGTGGTTACCATCAACATTCGTTCAAAATTTTGAAAAACTTTAGTGTTGAGAATTTATTTGGGAGATGAGAGAATATGAGGTAATTGTTGAATAAACTGTGAGTGTATTTATAGAATGAAAATCACTATTACTAGCCGTTGGAAGTGTAGAATGTGGTGTGTGGTTTTTGTACCATGTAGTAGGATTTTATTTATTTTCACTCCACGATACTCGGTAAGCCTTTCAAGAGGGTGTTTGAAATTATATAGCAGGTCTATAAAATATATTCACTCTACAATACTCGGTGAACCTTTCAAATGGGTGTTTATAACTAAAAAGCAAAAATTAACAAATAAAATTCTCATACCACAATATTAGGTAAACCTTTCAAATGGGTGTTTTATAATTAAGTAGCAAGACTAACCAATCAAAGTTATTCACGCCGCAATACTCGCTAAACCTTTCAAGTGGGTGTTTCATAATTAAGTAACAAGACTAACCAATAAAAGTTATTCACGCCACAATACTCGGTAAACTTTTCAAGTGAGTGTTTCATAATTAAATAGCAAGAACAAATAAAAGTTATTCACATCATATATAATACTCGGTAAATCTTTCAGTGGATGTTTTGAACTAAGTAATAAAATAAAACAAAACTCGTTCTGTAATCTCGCCAAATATATAGATAGTTGCAGGGCCGCCTTTATCTATAATCGTGGTGATATACAACATAAATAAATATACATATTGACATAAAAAAATAATGCATTTATATGAATTCTTACCATTAGTAACATTTGAGATACTTAGAATATTTTAAAGCGTTCGTGTTAATAATCACAAGTCTCTTACTTTTATAGTCGAAACAATCACATGAACTATAATGTATATAACTACTATATTCCCTACTATTTATTACACTATTTTCATACCGTAATTTTAACCATAAAATGATGTGCTACCGGCAATATCTCATAACAATAATAGAGTAGTCGAGTATATTGAAAGTTGAAACCATAATCGTACAAAATTTATTAAATGTACTTTTTTATAAGAGGTGTAACCCATTATCATACTTTTCACCGTTTTCAACTTCGTTGACAGCGTAAAATGGAAATTTACTCGAGTCAATTTTGTTGGAGCATAATTATTCTTTTGTATTTTTCTTGAATTATATAATTGGTAATTAAAAGATTTTAATTCATGATATAAATTTTCTTTTGTTTTGGAATGGCTTGTAGTTACTTTTTGGATGTTTTTCTTTTTCATTATTTTGAATTTAACTTTCGTAAAAAAAGGACTAACGAAGTAGGAGGGAAATATCGGCAAAAGCTGACAAAGAACAATGCGAAAGAGGAAAAAAAAACACAAGTAAAATATGAAAAGTGTGTATTGAACATTGATTTGGATTTTGGACACTGATCTGAAACCTTTCTGTCCTCCACTGGTTCACAATGTGAACACTTTCTAAATTAATCATCAGTTGAATTGATTAATGGCTGGTGGTAAGCTTGATTTTATATGTTGCGAGATGAAAAGCAGCGGGCCAAACTGGAAGACTGTCTCGTTGGGCCCCATGTGCGATTAGCGATTAGGGTGCTTACAATGGTTTAAAATGCTAAATTGCAATATTAATTATTAGTGTCGATGACTTAATATCACTAATTGTGTATAAATATATTTTATTTACTTAAATAAAATTATATAATTTAACCTCAATTTGGGGGAAAAAAAACACATTCACCAGAATTTTCAAATTTCCAGTCACAACTCACTGTTTGTATAAATTTATGATTTTTTTAGGGTTGATCGATGCTGAGGTGGAAAAAATAAAATAACAAACATATCTTTATTTAAAAATAGAAGAAATTGCTGTAAAACACTAATTATTCTTTAATAGAGTGTACAAAAAAAGTATATAAAATATAAATTAAATAAAAACTAGAAGTTTGTCAAATCTGAATTTTAAATATTTAATTGTAAAATAAAAATAAAACTCGGAAAATATATTATAAATATGTTTTTCAAAATTATTTAATATAAAAATTAAAGAAATTATTCAAAGAAATAAAAATTTATTTAGAAATCAGAAAATATGTTGCAAAATATTTTATAAACCTGAAATTGTTTAAAATATGTGAAAAAAATATTTAAAATATAAAATTACAAAAACCTGGAAAAATAATTTATAATGCCATAAATTATATTAATTATGTAAAATAATTTTTTTCATATAAAATCAAAATAAATCTGGACTAATATTTTATTAAATCTGATATTGTTTAAATATGTGCAAAGAGTATTTAATATATAAAATGAAAAAAAATCTGAAAATTATTTATAAAATCAGAATTTATTTTAAATATATAAATAAAGGTATTTAAAATACTAAAAAAATATTTTGTAACATTAGAAATTAATTTAAATATGTAAAGAAATGATAATTCGACAAAATTAGAAAGTTAGTTTGAAAAAATGAAAATCACTTGAAGGTTCAAAAACATATGAGAATATAATAATTATTCTATTAGTAATTTATTCTATTGGGTCAAATAAACTATTAGTAGTTGATTGTGAATTTAAACCAATTAATTTTAAAAAGTTGATTGTGAGTGAATGCGTTATAAACTCCTCTAACAAATTTAACCAAGTACGCTCACTAAAAACACTAATTATATATTTTTCTCTCAAAGATTTCACTTCTTGTTGTATGAACTAGCTTAAGATTTGTAATTGTGGTGAGAGTAAGACTAGCCATGTTTAGTTTTTTCTCCTAAAATTGTGTGGACCGATATAAATTAATATAGCTATATGTCACGTCCCGCGTAAATGAGGCATCTCTTTGTAGACAACTATTGGTGGATGATCTAGTATATAAGGAATATGAATAGCTCCAGAAAGTTGTGGAGTGTTATGTTCATATTTTCTTCAGAGTTTAAATAAATAAACAGACGTGATTAAATACGGAGAGCTTGTCACGAGTCAAGAGCTTAATGGGGCGACTAGGACAAGTGAAGAACCCTACCCAAGTCTGATAGGAAGATGGATCGTTTGCTTGATAAACACTAGTGCAGAAACTGCATTTTTGAACAGAAAAAAAAAAAATCAATCCACAAAGATATTTTTAAAACTGTTTTGGACAACACTTTTTAGAACGGTATTTTGAAATACCGTTCTGGATGATGACTTTCCATAACGATAATTTCAATACCGTTCTAAAAAGTCTATCTAAAAAAACAGATTATAATCTAGAACGGTATTAAAATTACCGTTTTGGATTTATTAATCAATCTAGAATGGTATTATAATACACCGTTCTGGATTGTAATAGTTTTTTTTGTGAAAGACTTTTCAGAACAATATTTCAATACCGTTCTGGAATATTCGACATTCTAGAACGGTATTAAAAAAATCGTTATTCAATGTCTTTCTTAAAAATAAAAA
The DNA here is from genome assembly GCA_014905375.1 of Phtheirospermum japonicum. Taxonomy (NCBI): domain Eukaryota; kingdom Viridiplantae; phylum Streptophyta; class Magnoliopsida; order Lamiales; family Orobanchaceae; genus Phtheirospermum; species Phtheirospermum japonicum. The sequence goes on along the minus strand of BMAC01000001.1, from coordinate 805,497 downwards.
AAGAATTTTCATAACGTATTTTCAATAATACTAATCTGTTCACAACTTGGTTATTACTTATTCTTAACCAAAATCCAAAACCCTAGCCTCGCCTGCTCCAATTTCTCCCGCTCCAATTCTCCTCCGCCTCACTTCCACCATCCGCCACGGTCTCTCCCAGTGCCGCCCTTGGCTGGAGGTCCTCGACCGCTCCTCCTTCGCCCGCCTCGAATCCCTCAGCGATGCCACCACCCGCATCTAAAGTCACCGAAATCCTCATAAAATCGCCACCGGCGGAAACCATCTCAACAACTGTTTCCCTCCTCCAATATCGAGAATCCTCCGCCACCATTAAGATTCAGTCCGCCTACAAATCTCACGCCATCTGCGCCCTTGTCAGGAAGATCTCCGCCGCCGATGGGTTCATTATAAAACTCAGGTATTTTCGGACCCTGGAATTACAAAAAGCCTCTTGAAGTTTTCCTCATCCTTTCATTTGAACCAGTCTTTTGCTGAATTTATTTTTATTATTATGTATTTTGTTTTTTCTATTTTCCATGCCAGATAATATAAATGTTTGTGTGTATAGGGGCTTTAGAGTTTGACGGACTACGTGCGGTAGCTTGATGAGCATTTAGTTAATTGTTAGCTGAAGAATTCTTCTTTTCATATGAGTGCTCCTCTTTTATGAAAAAAACACTCAAACTTGTGTGATTGTTTCATTTTATTTTTTTTTGTTCAAAGTGTCTATTTTGAGATTATTGGGATATTTTTATATTTGTTAAAATATATTTTAGTAGTTTTAAGAGATATAATTATTGTAAATACAACATCATATCTTCTGTTTTAGGATTTAGAAGATTGGTGATAAGGGGCCATATTATTATCTTTATTATGGGCGTAATTAATGGTTGGGGTTCTGGTTGTAACTGAGTTTATATTGATGGTTCGACATGGATCACACAAATATTTTATTTAGATATCATTTATATGTGATGGTGATTTTATTTTTTTATAAACCATTTATAAGTGTTAGTGATTTTTTTATGCACTTAAATGTGTTAAAAATCAGTTGCTTGCAATAAACCATTTGGTACTCGAGAAAATAATTTTTTGAAATGGGTAAATGGTGTTTGTCTTCAAATCGCCACTGAACTTGTGAAACTGACTTGTGAGGTATAGCGCATATGTATCACTGCGAGTACATGTGGAGAATAATGTGTTAATGCATTGATGACTTTCTTTTCTGTAATATATAAATCCTTGAGGTAGATAAAAACCAATAGTATCATGTCCAAATTGTTTGTCTGCAACAGTTAGAAATCCCGGTTAGGTGCTATTTTTACCCAATTTTTGATTTGTGGTTCAAATGAATATATATTACGTTGCAGATATGCTATTTACATACCTGAACGTTAGATCATGTCAAAACGTGAATATTTTCTATTTTTGTGCTGGTGGATTTGATCGCAATTTTTTCTATAATAGGTTCCAAAACACCAGGGAAGTTACAGATTCTCCAGCGAGTAGCATCCCCAAAACAAAGTACGGTTTAATTGACTGGTCCCAAGTAATTTTTTGCCACTCTATGTTTCTTGAGTCTTAACCAACCACCATACACAAATATTTTAGCCAGTTCATTTCACGCATACTTGTATTTAGAACTTTTAAAATGTGATTATGTGAGTTGGACATAATGTCTTATTATTTTTCATTATAATGATTTTTTTCCTAGCTGTCTGAAGTTTTATCATGGTTGGCAGCATTTCATAGTCTTTATTATTTAAATAAAATAAAGACCAGAAACTTGTTCTACGTTTTAACATTAAAATAAAAATATATGACCATTTTTCTTATTATCCATAATTATTTTTTAGATGACTTTTTAAAACGATTTAAACAATTCCAAGTAATGAAGTAATATTTTCACTTGGGGTTGCATGTCTTTTCTGTATTCTTGAAGTAGATACAATGTACTAGAGGATTAGTTTCTAGCGCATTCTTGTTAAATATGAACAATGCATCAAGAACTATGGACAGTCTTTGATGACTTGGCATCTTGTTTAGATATAGCACAATAAAAAAAATTCTAATCTTGATTATTATCTTTCTGAATCTGAAGCCTGTTTTCCACTAATGAACCGTGTTTCGTGTGTTCTCTGGTTATTATCTTATTCGCAGGACTTTTTTGGGAAACCAGCATTTCTAACAATATCTGGGCAGCTCAATGCTAAAACATATGCTACCGCTCTGACTGATGTATTGTTCTTCACTTATACTCATAAATTTATTTGATTTGCCCTTTTCCATATGCTTTTTTAGTTTTAAGCTATTCTTGGAAACTTTCCCGATAATCTTTTCAAACGCACTACGTTTTACAAACATTTAAGAATTGCCGACAATAACACAGGGTCAATCGTAGTGCAGTGAAGTGACTTAAGTCCAATCTCACAAGGAAGACTAATCGGAAGTGAATCTTTTTTTTTAATCATGAAAGATAAAATAAAGAAAAAGTTATTCTAAACACACGATGAATTTTTGGGTTTTGAGTTTCTAGTAACTAAGACAGTAATTTAAATGATGAAAAATGAAATGAAAAAATTTGAAAAGATTAATAAAATAGGGGTCTAGGATTCTAAACTCATCTCTACGACCAATTGGCAATTTATCGAACACTTAATCTACAAATTGGGGTTGTCAATCCCAACTCTCAATTAAACACCTGATAATTTTCAGTTGATGGTTGTAAACTCATTTATACCCTAGACTCATAAATTTAAATCTAAACTCAAAAATAAATGCAATAACATAATTTAAGAGCAAGTATAAACTTAATTAAACCAATTAGGAAATTCATAATCCAAGCTAGTAAAATCATAAACTAATAATTAAAAGCACATGTAAATTAACATAAGCATGAGAGGAAAGTACATTTAAAGTACTCTTAAAGAAGCTAATCAATCTAATCCTACACATCTACTAACCTTAAAAGCTATTATATACTACAAGTCAACTACAAGTTAAATATGGTTAACCCACTTGCTCTACATTAACAACTACCTAAAGCATTCCAAAAGAGGTAAAAAGTTTGAAAATAAGGAAGAAGACAACAATGGTGGAAATTGAAAGGTTCATCAACAATACAACATCTAAACTACAAACCAAATATGAGAGAAGTAATTACTTCAAATATTCATAGAAATTAACAAGACAATGCAAGAGAAAAACAATTACCAATTACCCTAAATAGAAAATGTTCTTCAAGTCCTAAAATCCAAAAGAGCAAATATTACATTACACTAAACAAAGCTTCTCCGTACTATAATTAAGTTAACTAACTACTAAACTAAAGTTCTACTAACTAAGAAAACTATGGCTTTTAGAATTAAAGGTGATAAAAAGGTTGAAAAAGAGGATAAGACAAGCTTGGGCTCTCAAACACTAAGGGGTTCAAAAGCTCCATTTTGCCAAGAAGTGTGGGAATATATATAGGGGTGAAAGTGGGGACAAAAAGGTCAAATTTGTCAAAAAAAAATGGCCTTCTGTCAATTGACCATCAATCGATGGTGTCTCTACTGTCGATTAAGTGTCGATCGATGATGGCTGTCAACGATGGGAAAATGGTGGTATGTCGATGGCTTGTCGATCGACGGTCTCGGGAAATCCTCGACAAATTGGTCGACTCTATGTTGTCGAAGAAGGCAAAATGCGGCGTGTTGATCGACGGCTGTGCTTCGTGGGGTCGGGTCATCTTTTTGTCAAATCGAGTTGGTTGTCATCCTTGGAAACATGCTTGGACTCGTTCGACTATTTTAAAATAAAGAAAGGCAAAATAACATGAAAAATTGTCACACCCCATTTTCAAAAAGTGTAAATTTTGATTTTTCATAAACAAAACTTTCAAAAAACAAGGGCATGAAGTTTCAATAAATTACAATCACAACATAATTTGAGCAGAAGCGTGAATAAAGCTTAAATATTTATTTGAAAATAGGAGATTCACTTAATGAATCAAAATAGTAGTACTCGACTATTCAAGGAGTTTTAAATAGAATCACAAGTCTCAATATTTATTTGTAATTTGACATAAAATTAAGATACCAATTCATAGAAAGGAAAATGAAATAGCATTGAAAATAGTATCTTCGCATCCACCGCCTCGTACCACATCCAACTCCTTAACCTGAAAAGTTTGATAATAATGGGTGTGAGCTTTCAACTCGCTCAGTAGGGATTTGTTTGTCAACATTAAACACGAATCATACAAACCATAAATGAATAGCTACAACACACTGTCAGTCGTTCATAGATGTTGGCCAACCATAGATTTAGCTCGAAAGCTACTGTTGTTTTAGCCCGAAAGCTACTGTTGTTTTGCTCGAAAGCTACTGTTGTTTTAGCCCGAAAGCTACTATGGAATGTTGCATTGAGACATAGATAATTCATACAATCGCATTTAACATAGACAAACATGGAACACGTTCGGCAATGTTAAGAAGAAATCATATAAATCATAAATGAATGGCTACAACACACTGTCATTGTTTTAGCTCGAAAGCTACTATGGAATGTTGCATTGAGACATAGATAATTCATATAATAGCATTTAATATAGACAAACATAGTTTTGAAAAAATTTAGAATCACCCACCTTTAAATATTGTTTCGTGAAAATGCGAATGTAGATGCTCGTACTTGAAAATCCTAGTTTCGAGAACCCTCGTTTCCTACATTGAATATAATAGCTTAACTTAAAACTTGGGTTTAAAAATTAATTTGGAATATTTGAAAAGATAATGAATTCGTAACCTTGATTCGAACGCCCGGCCATGGAATTTAAATAAATGGTATATATGGATGCTTTGGTAATGTTCTTGAAATTGGAGGGGTGGAAATAAGATAACTTGAAAGTTTTGGGACTGGAATAGAGTTTCTTGTAAACTTGGGGGCTGAATCTTGGGTTTGGATAAAAATTTGTGACTCAATCGAACAAGGAATAAGAGTCTTGGGGGTCAATTGAATATGGAATAAAGTTGTTGGGGTCAATTGAACAAGGGTAAGAGTCTCTGGGGTAAAATTGGAATTTTCTGGAAAGTTGGATTAAAAGGGTGGTCAGCCCTAATCCTTCATCCCAAACCCGTCTGCCTCTCTTTCATTTCTTATCCCATTCCTTCTTCATATCTCCCCAACACAGAACTCGGCCGGCACCTCTCCGCTTCGGCTCCACCACGGCGGCGGCTCGGCGCGGCGACTTGAGCGGCGATTTCCGGCGAATACCCATAGCGCCAGACAGCGAAGGCCATGTGTGGCTGATTCGGTCGATGATTGTGAGGCGGCCTTGAGCAGCGGAGGCGGCGTCTTAAGGGGCTGATTCCGGCGAGGCTCCGACATCAAGGGGCCTTGGAAGCGGAAATTCTTCTCCTCCAACCCTTCTTCTTTGATTGACCACGACGGTGGTTCGGTGAATGCCTCCCGGTGACGGCGACTGTGACCCGTAGCGGCTCCAAGCGGCGGCGACACTCCATTCGGCGGGCGATTGCGTGGGTTTGGCGATTGAAATCGGCCGGCGCACTCTCCTTCGGCAGTCGGCGGATGCAAACCCAAAGCAGCGGCGGGGCCCGGGGCTGCGAATGGACGACAGTGGCGAGGCAGGCTCGGGCCGTGGGTTTTCGTACGGGTCTGGTGGTGGTTCGTTGGCCGCTGGTGGTTGTTTGGGTGGCAGGCATGGTTGCTGCGGCTGGGTGGTGATGGAAGTCGGGCCGTGGGTTCTTGGGTTGTTTTGGTTGGTCCGAAAAGGGTCGTGGTGGCAGCCCGACGCTGGCCCGTTCGTGTAGCTGGCAGCGGTTGCGATGAATGGTGGTGGCCTCGTCTGGCGGCTGGCGTTTTGGCTGAGCGAAGTGGCTGTGGTGGTGTTGGTTTCAGCCGTGGAAATATTATGTAGTTGGTGGTGGTTGATGGTTGTCGTGTTTAGGAATCGGCAGCCGATCCGATTACGATGGCTGCCGGAAATTAGGGATTAAATCGTCTTGTGTTCTTTGAAAAAATTTTAGAAAAACAAGAGTGGGTTTTTACTTGTTATTTGCGTGCGGCCGTATGAAGAAAAATGTGCTGGTTTGTGTTCTCTTTAAAAACCAAAGATGGATGTATTTTTAGAAAGTTAGGGTTGTAGCCTTGGTGAAACCGGGCTAAGTCATTGGGTTTGATTTGGGCTTTGATAAAATAAAATAATATGAAAAATATTGTTATTAAGTTGGGCTTTGGTAAAAATAAAAATAAAAGTAATATTGTTTAAATTTGAGCTTGCCATTGGGCTTGGATTAGACTTTTGTAAAACAAGATATTGTTATTGAACTTGGGCTTTGGTAAAAATAAATAAAATAAAAATAATGTAATTGGATTTGAATAATAGGCTTAGTGGACTTGAAACAATAGAATTTAAATAAAAAAAAATATTGGCCTTAATATTATAAGGAAATAAAAACTTGGCGTTACAAAAATCTACACAAATAACAAAAAATACTAAAAAGATGACAAAAGTTAAACAAACCACAAATAAGAAAAATGAGACAAAACCTGACTCAAACTCGACTAAAGCACACATAACAAACACACAAAACACACATAAATATGTACAAATCAACCAAACCTTTCGAGGTGATTGTTATTAGGACTCCGAATACTCGATTTGGGGTTACGAATCTTAATGCTCATTTGTTTTTAGGATTCAGAATCTCCAATACTCAACCACACACTTCTCATACTTAACCTTCCACTCATATCTTTAATCCCCTTAACCATTATATTTAAATAACTATATATTACTAAATATAAATAT
>BMAC01000001.1:760882-798658 GCA_014905375.1 Phtheirospermum japonicum | reverse complement strand
TCTTCTTTGATTGACCACGACGGTGGTTCGGTGAATGCCTCCCGGTGACGGCGACTGTGACCCGTAGCGGCTCCAAGCGGCGGCGACACTCCATTCGGCGGGCGATTGCGTGGGTTTGGCGATTGAAATCGGCCGGTGCACTCTCCTTCGGCAGTCGGCGGATGCAAACCCAAAGCAGCGGCGGGGCCCGGGGCTGCGAATGGACGACAGTGGCGAGGCAGGCTCGGGCCGTGGGTTTTCGTACGGGTCTGGTGGTGGTTCGTTGGCCGCTGGTGGTTGTTTGGGTGGCAGGCATGGTTGCTGCGGCTGGGTGGTGATGGAAGTCGGGCCGTGGGTTCTTGGGTTGTTTTGGTTGGGTTCCGAAAAGGGTCGTGGTGGCAGCCCGACGCTGGCCCGTTCGTGTAGCTGGCAGCGGTTGCGATGAATGGTGGTGGCCTCGTCTGGCGGCTGGCGTTTTGGCTGAGCGAAGTGGCTGTGGTGGTGTTGGTTTCAGCCGTGGAAATATTATGTAGTTGGTGGTGGTTGATGGTTGTCGTGTTTAGGAATCGGCAGCCGATCCGGTTACGATGGCTGCCGGAAATTAGGATTAAATCGTCTTGTGTTCTTTGAAAAAATTTTAGAAAAACAAGAGTGGGTTTTACTTGTTATTTGCGTGCGGCCGTATGAAGAAAAATGTGCTGGTTTGTGTTRTCTTTAAAAACCAAAGATGGATGTATTTTTAGAAAGTTAGGGTTGTAGCCTTGGTGAAACCGGGTTAAGTCATTGGGTTTGATTTGGGCTTTGATAAAATAAAATAATATGAAAAATATTGTTATTAAGTTGGGCTTTGGTAAAAATAAAAATAAAAGTAATATTGTTTAAATTTGAGCTTGCCATTGGGCTTGGATTAGACTTTTGTAAAACAAGATATTGTTATTGAACTTGGGCTTTGGTAAAAATAAAATAAAATAAAAATAATGTAATTGGATTTGAATAATAGACTTAGTGGACTTGAAACAATAGAATTTAAATATAAAAAAATATTGGGCTTAATATTATAAGGAAATAAAAACTTGGGCGTTACAAAAATCTACACAAATACAAAAAATACTAAAAAGATGACAAAAGTTAAAAAACGCAAAATAAGGAAAAATGAGACAAAACCTGACTCAAACTCGACTAAAGCACACATAACAAACACACAAAACACACATAAATATGTACAAATCAACCAAACCTTTCGAGGGTGATTGTTATAGGACTCCGAATACTCGGATTTGGGGTTACGAATCTTAATGCTCATTTGTTTTAGGATTCAGAATCTCAATACTCAACCAACAACTTCTCATACCTAACCTTCCACTCATATCTTTAATCCCTTAACCATTATATTTAAATAACTATATATTACTAAATATAATATAAAAATACAGTACCATTCATTTTACAGATAAGACTTAATACCAAATACATTATCATTCACTTTCCAAACATGATTTGATATTTACAATTTTAAAAAAAAATTCTGAATCGTACAACAAACAAATATTTTTACTATTAACATAATTTTGAATACTTAACATTATGAATACCAGGATCATAATCCCAATAAAACTTAATAGATACAACTTTCAAAACTCTAACATTCCTGCCTGGCCTACTATACTGAAAGCTTTCAATAAAAGAGAATGCAAAGATATGAAAAGTATCTTGAAGTACTTTTGCATGGGGTTATTAAATTATGAATACCAAAATTAGTTTTGTGTAGGTTGTTTTATCAATCTATATGAAATAAAAATATTTCGTGTGGGTTCTAAAATAACCCATACGAAAACTAATTTATTTTGGTATCCGTAGTTTAATGAACCCATATAAAAGGTGTTAAGATAAAAGAATTTTAAAATAATTATAAAAGTGCCACCCGACATACTTCACCGTATGAACTATTAAAACATCACAGACAAAATTTTGATGTAAAATATGATTTTTAACACTAGGGTGTGTGCCCTCCTTGTTACAATGCTATTTATAATTGTATTTATTTTGTGCTTCTATTATATAAAAGAAATTGTATCTATGGCAAAAATTAGTGTGTTTCAATGTAAAATTATGACGGTCTGAATGGTAAAATTCTTATTTTAACAAAAAGATTGTTTTTAAGATAATTGGTACAAAGAGGTGAAAGAGAAACAAATATTTAGCTTTAGTTGGATGGATGAATAGAGTGTTTTTATTTATTTGTATAAATATCATATTGAAATTGAACTTTTTAAATAGCTAGAAAAAAGTTGAATTTTATTATTTCAATCCAAAAGGCTCTGGTAAATTAGTCTGCACACACATAAATTATTTGCTTGTATATAGTGTTGGAAATTAAATCAAACTATTCTATTCATGGGCATTTGTTAAAAGCTCTGAGCTTAGTTTACCAAAGATTTTAAATAAGGTTGAACACGCTTTCTGTGTTTGATAAAAAACAAAATTTGACTCAAGCTCGAGCTTTATTAATTGGGATCGGATATTTGTACTCTAAAATTTGACGAGTTTTCCTAATGAATGAGAAACAACTTAATAATATTTTAAATATATTAAATTTTACTAAATCAATCTGATAATTTTGTTTTTTTAAATATATCTATTTTGTCCAAAAAATAATGAGGTCAACTTATCAAATTTTAAAGTGCAGATATCAGCACCTTATAAATTATATATATATATAAATTCAATCAAGCACAATCGTAACTATTGAAATTTGATATATTTTCAAACAATATCGAACAGTAATTTGTTCGACTGGACTACACCCCTACATGTGCTTACCAAAGGGGATGCGATTAACATTTAAACATTAAAATTGAAAACATTGAGTAGGAGACCGGTCACACACTCACATGATTGTGGGATCCAGGGCATTAATCTGCGAGCAATGAATTTATTAGGTTATTATATTATGGTGTGGTGTACAGCTCACTCTCACCGTACCTTTCATATCTGACAGATAAGCGCTCATGAGACGTGCACTACTTTATCTCTTCTTTTCAACTCTCCGTCTTCATCGTATTGTCACCCTTTGTCTCCAAAATAAGAAATTTAGTTGGTGTTGTAAGATTGGTCCTAATTAAATTGTAAGAAGATTTTGCCTTATACTACACTATATGAAAATTCTATTGACCATCTAGATGGTCACATAATCCAAATTTAGGCAAACACTTGTCATCTCTGTTCTAAAAATCGTCCTAGTCGTCCGTCTAGGCGTCGCTTAGGCGATAGGCGCCACCAATCCACCTACGATTTTCAAAAATCGGCCAAAGAAATCGTCGGGCGCCCCAAGCGCTGCCTAGGCGCCCTCGACGCCCAAGTCGGCGCCCAATTTTTTGATTATTTAGATTTTGTAATGTATGCTATGGTATTATTATTTGACTAATGAACTTATAGAATTATATTGTTTTGAATTTTGAATTGAACAATAGTTTTCAACTTGTGAATTGTAACTTGTAATCATTACTTTTAGTTTTGAATTGTTATAAATTTTATTATGTAACAGGTAGTATATTGAACTATTAAATGGTTGGATGTAAATAAGGGTATTTATTCTCAAATTCTAGACCCGCCTAGGCCCTGGTCTGACGCCTAGCAATTTTTAGAACACTGTCATTACTAACATCTTAAAAGCTATTTTATCTTATTTCATCCAAACACTTCAACATCTTATTTTCAAAAATAAAATCCAACATCTTATAAGCTTTCAAAACAACTTATAAGATATATGATCTTATAAGCTCTACAAATAAACTTAGCCAAACATCCAAATATTGTCGCAAACTGGATTGAATAATTCAACATAGTGATAAAAGTTTTTTCCCATATCCATAGAAAGACAATCTCATACAGTTTAACTCAAAAATTTGGTACCACTTAAAAAAAATAAAAATTAATAATTTAGAAGGTCATCAACTTTGAATGCTACCAAAGACAGCAACAGAGCTCCATCCTATTAGGTGCTGTTTGGATGCAACTATAATTGCACTGTAGTAAAAAAGAGCATATTCAAAACCACATTTTTGTCGATTTTGCTCGTCACTCTTTCCACATATCAGCAAACTCATCAACTTCCAGAGGGTTCTCCAGCTCGTGCATCTTTCTCCTTGTCTTTGCTTTGACTTTCTTCGCGTATTTGCCAGCCTTTTGCCTCTTCTCCAACGAGCGAATCTGAAAAGCAAATAAGCGTTCAACTTCACCGGCCAAGAAACTGTAAAGGGAAACAACAAGAACTTACTAGAAGAGCTAAGCTAACCTGGTTCGGCGAAACATAAAATGGATTCTCGTATAGTGTTGGGCCTCCAAAGCTGCCACCGAATATCTTAATTGGGTTCAAACAGAATCTTGGACCAACCTATTCACGATAAACTAAGTCAGTCCAAAATCAATTTCGTGGCCCGTGTGTATATAAGTAGTGTTAATTGACAAACCTCAATCAATGTCATCTTTTCTAAGTCCCCACGGTCTAATTTCTGAACTCCGCTTTGGGGACAAGATATCTACATAAAAGAAGATGTCAGAATAAATAATTATAACGATGTAGTAATTACCTACGAGGTAAAAAAAAAAAACTAATACATGATCACGCGCTTAGTCATCAAACCTGGTAATTCCGGAACCATATGTGGTCATCAGCAATTGAGAAGACAAATACATGATCATGGTAAGGTTTAGATTTCCTGTGATCCTTTGGAGTGCCGAATATCTGAGTAATGCAAGGCGAGATATGCATATATATTAATCCAAAAGGCAAAATATACCAACAAAGCAACAATTGGAGTAGCAACGATGTAAAAATTCTCAGAAGTTAAAAAGAGAGTGATTTGTACCGCGTATTGCAACCGAAACAAGCTACCATTTAATATATACATCAATCAATTTCAATAGTTTGAAATAAATCATTTCAACATTTTACAACATTATATACTAGCGCAATCATTACTTTTCATCAAAAAAATAACATCTGCACTAATGTTTTAAACATATTTATACAGAGCAAACTACTTTGTGACTATTTTCGACTCCACATTATGTAAATTTAACTCTTCATACTGACAATTCAAGTATAATCTGAAAATATTCCAACAAAGGTAACTTTTGGAATATCCCAAGACGAGATTCAGTATAGTTTTCTGACTAAGGGTCTAGCTCAGATTTATAATTTCAAACAAGTCGAATAGTCAAAAAAATATTGTCGTTTGTTATGGGCTCACTGCTCAGACATAGAAAACAAATGAAAAGTGAAAATAACCAACAAGAATGCACTTAAACACCTGGGTAATCAATTCCTTCAAAAGCTGCCAGTGAGGGCTTTTATCGAAGTTGGACGAAAAGGTCAGAATAGGACGCGAACCCTTAAGATGATTCCCAGTAAGTTTCAGCTCTTCCATTGTGTGCACTTCAAAACACATAACCAAATTATACATAATCAGGACACATCAAAACAAACAAATTTCTTATTTTTTTAATCGGATAATTCTCCATAGTGTTCTGTTTAAGCCGTAAAAACCACTAATACAAGGTTCAAGTAAAACAAAAATTACCAGCATTAACCAAAAACTTGACAGATGGACCATTTGGGCACTTGGCCATCCACATATAAAGGTCTTTGCCTTTTCTGCACTGAGAGACAAACAAACAATTCAATTTCTTCTCAATTACGATTTTACTATCGAAATTTTGGCACAAAAACTTAGGAAATTTTACAGCAGACTGCATAATACCTCAAAAAACAAACAAGAAGAACAGCTCTTGAGCTCGACGAGCTCGCTCAGAGCGGCCCCTTTACTCCCCTTGGACTCAACTTTGTTGTCTTTCTTTGAATGAGGCAAAAGCTCAACCAAGCTCAACATCAAATGGCGATACCTAAACAAACAATCCCCATTCAACAATTAAATTTTCAAATACGAACACAAAGATGCCTGAGCAAATCTGATCAATATAAACTGGCCAACATAGTTTCTAAAAATAAAAAAATATATAAAATCAAATGAACAAACTAAACCTGTAGCTAATGCGGCGCGTACAAGTTACCAGAACTTTCTCTTTATTCCGAAAAACCGGAACATGAGGATTATCATCTTCCTTTTTATCTTCAGCACCCTTTTTAAAGCCGAAAAGGGTTCTTTGGGGCCTCTCTGGCGCAGTTTCTTCCTTCTCTACAGTCGCCGCAGCTTGGGCTTCACTGTGTTTTCGCTTTTTCCCCATTTGGATACTAAAATATCTAACAAGAAGCAGACAAAAAAAATAAATAAACACAAACGTAACAAGATTCGAAATCGGTGTATTCTGTTGTATCTACAGAGTGATTCAAGAATTAAAATACCTGTGGAATGTAGAAAGTGGACGACGAGACGAGGTTTGGGGGAGATGAGGCTAAAACCCTAAAACCCTATTTCAGGAGAGGCAATCGTTGATTTTGCAATTGAGTTATAGATTACAAAGTGACGAGCTCTGGATGTGTTGGGCCCAACGTTGCAAGGCCTGATGCTCTTCTTGGGCTTTGAACTTATTCCAAAAGGCCCAATGAATAATACTCCATACAACAAAAGACTGAGTTTGGCCTGTAAAATCGAGGAAAGGCCCAGATATTTATGATGAATTATGTACGGTGCCATGAAGGTACCATTCCCCATTTAAGATCAAAGGATATAAATACAGGGGTGGGAGATATGGTACTTTCACGGCACCGTAGTCATTTCCTGAATTATGATACTGTACAATATACACAAATTTTACTTAATAGTGTAAATCTACTTATTTGAAGAACTATATACATACTCGATGCTGAATGAAATTTTACCATAAGTATCTACTAGTTTTAATTAAGTTGGATTAAATTATGTAGATGTAAACGTATATGCATGTGTACTATTCTAATTTCTAATTTGTATGAATGAAAAACTACATATTAAATATACAAGTACTTTAGTATTAATCGTAACTTAATTCTAAGCTAGACCATAATATTTGTAATCGTCTTACTGCACTTTTTGAGGAGCATATTAGAGCACATACAAAGCACGTTGGAGCGGCCAAATGGTCGATCCCCATGCGAACATGCACATGCTCCAACGCGTGGAGAAAGGGAATGGTGATATGTGGGCCTTGCGTCTATTTGGTGGGACCCTCCGGGCATATTATTCAACTTCTTAATCTATATATATATATATATATATATATATATATAAAGGCTAGCGTTTTTAAAAATATTTTTCAAAATTTTCCCGCCCAACTATATGTAGTATACATATTCATTATTTATATAATATTTATGTAAATATTCTTTTGGAGATTATAATTTAAGTAAATAAAATATCACGCCTATATATTAATGCAAAATTCTCCTAACCTATGTGTTTGTTTCGTATGCTTCGATTGACAAATAAAAAGTTCTGGTGCTTCGTTTGCTTATGTGTCATCCGAGCCTAATATTTACCTAATTTAATTATTTTATTATATTTTTCCTTATTCAATACTTTCCTTTGATTCTCCTAGTATAAAAATAGAACTAAGTCATATATAATTAGTAGATAATATCTAAATTAGTTATTTTAATTAAAATAAGAACTACATATGAAATAATTTTAATTAAAAAACTTTATTATGAAAATAATCAAATAAGTTTTATGGATAGTATAATTTGAAATAATTTTATTTTTTGGAGTTTCAAATGTTATATATAGGTAAAATATGAGTTATTTACAATAATTTAAGTATGTAACTAAATATTAGTAATGTATTCAATCTAAACATAAAAATATTAAATTATATGCTAATAATTAATAAACATTGATTAGACACCAGTACAATGCGAAACGGGTTGAGAGTATGACATCTTTTGAATATCTCAAAGTATGTAACTAATAATTATTAATGAATTTATTCTAAACATTAATATATGAAATAATTTAATAATAATTAATAAAATAGGGTTTAGAATGTGACGCCTTTTGAGATTTTGCAATTTGTAATTAAAATTATTAATTAATTTAATTTAAACATCAAATACAAAATTATTTAATATTTATAATAATTAATAAATAGATTAGACATGTACAAGGCACGGGTTGGGAATACATTATTTTAATTTTTGTTATAGATTTAAGTTTAAATAATTGTCACACATATTTTTATATTTATCTTTTGATAAGTCCCGTATAATACACGGGTGTTAAATAAGTATATATTTATGCAAAATCCTTCTGATGTATGTGTCTGCTTCGTATACTTCGCTTGGATAATAAAAACAATTGGTGTTTCGATTGCTTATGTATCATTCGAGCTTAATTTGTACCTAATTTAATATTTTTCTTTGATTGTGTCTTGCCTAATTTAATATTTTATTTTTATTATATTTAGCCTAACTTAATAGTTTTTTTTTTTAATATTTTGTCTAATTTAATAATTTTCTTTCATACGCCTAATATAATAACATAAATAAGTCATATATAATTAGTAGAAGAAAATTTATTGCATATGAAGTAATTTTAATTACAAAAAAGAATATTATGAAAATAATTAAATAAATTGTATTTATAATAAAATTTGAAATAATCTAATTTTGAAATTTTAAATATTCTATATATGTAAATTATGATATATTTGCAATAATTGGAGTATGTAACTAAATATTAGTAATGAGCTAAATCTATGTATAAAAAAATAAAATTATATAATAATTAATTAATTAATTTTTATTAGACAATGGCACAATGCGAGAATGATTGAGAGTATGACACATTTTGAATTTTTCAAAGTATGTAACTATAATTACTAACAAAATTAATCTAAATACAAAATCATAAAATGATTTAATAATAGTTAATTAATATAGATTAGAGACGGGTTGTAAATGTGGCATCTTTTAAATTTTTATAAGTATGTAAATATAACTATTAACGAATTTAATCTAAATATTAAAATATAATATTAATCAATAATTATAATAATTAATAAACTGAACAGGGTACGGGTTGAGAACACATCCTTTCAATTTTTTATTTTAAATTTAAAATTTTATAATTTTCACAAATATTTTTTATATTTAGTTTTTATAAATACCGTGTAATACACGGGTGTTAAACTAGTTAAATATATAGAAGAATTATGTGTAATAATAAATAGAATCTGAGAAGAATAAAAATAATATAATTTTTTTTGAAGAAAATATAAAATATAAAAAAATATTTCGAATAAATATATAAATATATGTAACTAATTAGTTAATACATTTGAAAAACCCAAAAAAGCAAAAGTAAAACATAATATTTTTCCAAATGCTATAAATAAAGTTGAAAATATTAATAAAATCATATAGATAAAAATATAAGAACTTATAACTAAACTATAAATATTTATTTAATAAATATGGAACAAAATCTAAAATTCAACAATCAAATAAAATTAAAGATAAAATTCATAAAATAAGTTAAATTAATTCAAAAAAAAATCATAATTAGATTCTATAAAAATATTAAATAAATATAAAAAATAAAAAAGAGAACCGATAAAAATATAAAATAAAATAAGAAATAATAATAGCAACTACAAAAATATTATGTGTGTGTGTGCGCGCGCGTGTGTATAAGAAATCTGAAAAATAAAATATAAATATATAATATATAAATAAATATAAATAATTAGTTTATAAATCTGCGAAACTCAAAAAAATAAATCAAAATATAAATATGTTAAATAATATCAAATAAATTTATTTTTATTATAAATAAAATATAATAACTTATAATTAAATTAGAAATAGTAATTTAATAAATACAAAAAAATATAAAACAAACTAAAAAGTTGCTAATATTATAAAAATAAATATGATGCTACAAAAGAATACCATTAAATTATGTAAAATTATTAACTAAATATAAAATCAAAAAATCAAAAAATTAAAAAAAAATATAATATAAAATAAACAAGATTGGGAAAAAAATAAAATGAATAACAATAATATAAAAATTTATAAGTTGATTTTAAAAAAACTATTTAATAATTTTTTTAACAAAAAAAAAAAGATAGTATGAGTACAACTAAAAATTTGATGCAACGAAGACAAAAATAAATAAATTATAATCAATAACAAGAACTTGTCTTTTTTTTCCATGATTTTATTTGTTGAACAGATCAGGTGATAAGAGGACAAACCTAATAGGGTCATATTTTCAAATTTATATATGTGACTCGAGTAAAACTCGGATGACCCAAACTTTGACCCTAAACGTGCCACAAACTTGACAATGACACTTTTTTTCTTTTTTTTTTCTTTTCCTAAATAAAATTAAAAAACTATATTATGAACATAAGTGAAAGGTAAATAACTTTGTACACTTATTTGATTAAAATTTGAAAATCAAAACTATATGTGGGCAGAACAAAAAAATGATTATATAATTGCATAGTATAATGAATTCAATACATTATTTTAAAATTCTTAACTAAATAATTATTTATGAACGTTTGCATTTTAATAATTTGTGACTAATTACTATGATTTTAAGTATTTAACATTAGAAATCCACACATAAATGATTTATTACTATTGGTTATATAATTACTTTCGTATAAACTGAAATCTATATATAAATTTTAATTTATTATCGGGTTCATCAACTGACTCGATGACTTGGTGGTTAATTACTTAGTGACTATCTCGAGTCAATTACCGGGCTAATATAAAAAAAAAGTTACAGTAAAATAGATATAAAGGCCCTAAATTAAAATTTTAATACGATGCCTCATTTATTTAGTTTTTTCTTTTGTAGTATTTCTTATATTTTTACAATATTTATATTTTTTTTATTTTCTATATTTAGGAGATAATTTTTTATAATATAATATTAATTAAATATATTACTTTCTGTTTTAAAATATTAAGATTTATTTTATTATATTTCATAACTTCTTGATCTTTGTTATTGTTTTATTATCAACTTTTACTAGATAGAAAACTATTTAAAATTAACTTTTATATATTTATTTAATTTACTTTATCACTATCGCCATTTTATTCTTTCAATGTCTTTAAAATAAGTATTTAAAAATTAATGATAATTTTATTATATCTTTATCTGATTTCAAAATAATTTTATATTTATATTATTATATTATAATATTATAATATTTATATTTATTTTATTTAACTTTAGAAATTATTAAGAATCATTTATAATTATAAAAAATATATATTATATTTATTTAACTAAACTCATACTTTTTTAGATTATTTTATTGTTTGTAGCATTTTAAGTGTGTTTTGTTACTTTTAGAATTTAGTAAATGATTATTCAGGATTTAAATTATTTTTAATTTATTCTACAGAATTATTGTGAAATTAAATTTATTTTATATTATTTAAACTATTACTATCTTCGTAAGTTTCTTTTAAAATATTTGATAAGTATTTTTATATAAAATATATTTATTATATATATTTAACATATCTCATATTCCTTTATGATTTATTTTATTATTTTATAACATTTTTTTGTTTTTTCTTATTGTTAAATAATTACTTTGAATTCATAATATTTTTATCCAGTTTTAATATAGTTTAGGATTTATTTTATATTATTTATAATATATATGATTTTTGTGACTTTTTTAATTAAATTTAATCAATATATATTTATAATCTAAATACAATTTTTTTATTTATTTAGTTAATTTTATATTAATATTTCAAATTTATATTACAAGTATTATATTTTTATTGGTTAAAGGTTTATTTAATAGTTGTATAATTATATTGATATAAATTATATATGAAATAAAACGTACAACAAAGTACGACTAAAGTACAACTAGATTATTCAGTTGTACTTAAGTTGTACTCAAACAGATTGATGTGATTGAATTACGACATAATCTAATGATAAACTTTTGTGTACATGTTGACAACAAACAAGTACAACAGATACCGATAATTAGAAAAACCTAATTTTATTATAAGATCTTCACTTTGTCTTTGATAAAAAAGACTAAACAAGGAGATGGACTCAATGATTTGTAATAAATAATATGATTGTTTCGCGACTAACTAAATGGGAGAGTTTGGAACTATTGTCATGTGAGTTAAACTATAATTTGACGTATAATGTAGTATGGATATAAACGTGGATTTATTTACCTTTAATTTGTTTTAGGGCACGAATATGGGCACCCCATCTATTAATGAGTTCACCCCAATAAGAAACCACCCCCCCCCCAAAAAAAACAAACAAAATACTACACCCCCAAACACATCATCTTCTCTAACCCTTCACCACCACTCCAACTCTGCCATTATCATCACCAATCACACTGTCGCCGCCAGCGCCGAACAGGAAGAAGAAAAAACGTGATGGTGGTGAAAGGTAAGTGATGGATCTGAGCGACAAAGTGTAAGAAACAAATGCAAAATAGGAGTGTTTGTCTCTAATTTCTCGAGCATATGTCATGTGTTTGAACTTTTTGATCGAACAATACAACTTTGTTTGAAAAAAAAGTTTGAACAAGCCTTATAGGGGGCGTTCAAATCAATTTTTCGAACATGTGTTTTGTGTACGAATTAATTTTTCGCAGTTGTATTTTGTGTTCGAATCGATTTTTTAAACCTATATTTTGTGTTCGAAAGTTTGGTTCGAACGATTTTTCTCAAGGTATTTCTTTTCTTTTTCTTTCTTCAATAGCACGACGACGGCAGTGTATTTCTGTGTGCATGTTTTATTTATGTTCTTCATAGACGACGTCCATGGCAGGGGCGACGACTGGAGTGATGGTGGAGAGTTGAATGAAGTATTTGAGGGTGTAGGGTTTAAGGATAATATTGGAATTTTTGTGATAACAGTTTTAATGGGGGCAAACTAATAAATAAAACGAGGTGCGTATATTCACGCCCTTTATTTTAAATTTGCTCGCGCACCAAATCTTGACTTGAGTATTTTAAGTTATTATATTACATTAATAAATTAATAATATTACACTTACATCGAATAAATTTACACCATTCATTTAATTCGCTTCGTGCATCGCACGGGTTAATCACTAGTATCCATTAAAAATTAATCTTCATTTTCTTATTTGATGATGCAACATATTAAAAAGAAAAATTGAATTTTCGTTTGTTTTAATGATAGTTTCCCGCTACAAACATATAAATCAAATATTTAAAGTGAACAATATATAAAGTGTGAATAAGATGGTTAATGTAGTTTAAAATGAAGTTTTTCAAATTTTAAATTGAACAATATTTTGTATTTATTATTCACTTTTTGAACTTAATGAATAATTTTTTTATAGGTTTTGCGTATTTATATTTTTTCTTTGCAATATCTCAAAAAATTATACATTAACTTAATCAGATAAATCACATTGTACATTACATCTTTATATATAGAGAAAAATTTTGTTTATAATATATATTTACCTTGGCTAAATAAGACAAAATAAATATTCCTTGAAACCATGAATAAATCAATCATTCTCATCTATAAATTACATAATCATTCCCCTTTTATGAGATTAGATACCATAAAAAATTTTGGTAACTAATATGTATCTATAATTTCATTGAGTAAATAAATTACGTCCATATATTTTCAAGACTCTCCAAAAATTTAACATAGATGGTGAACATTTCATCTTTCATGGATTAGATACCATAAGAAATTGGTAACTTCACATGTATCTAGAGAATATTTTATGTCCGGTTGTTTGGTCAAAATTAAAAGGCATTTATAAGCTCTTAAATTTTATAAATTATGATAGGATTTCAGAGACAATGTTTCACTATACTTGGATTAAGTTTAAAGATGTTATAATGTTGGTAATTTAATTAATTTAGTCAAGATTAAGATCTAAAACTAAGTAGATATAATATATATATATACATATAAAACTTTCTACTTTTAACTTTAGCGGGGCGAAAAAAGAAAAAAGTAACACAGTAAGATTATAACATCCTCATTTCTTTCATAATCATGCAAAACTGAAACTAAAAATATTTAAAAGGATTTATTCCACTTTGAAAACTAAAGTCGAAAAGAATAAGAAACAAAAGCACGAAAATTTCCTTTTCTTACCTTCTTGGATACCGTCGTATCCTTTGTGTAATGATTTTTTTTTTCTTTTCTTTTGTCACACATCAGTCATATTTTTCCTTTAAAAGACTTTAGTGCTTTATTTATAAAAACTAAGAGGAGTTAATATTATTGATATGACTATTTAATCTATATAAAAAAACATACTTTGGTGCTTTATTATATATAAATTAAGAGGAGTTAATATTATTGATATGGTTGTAATGAATCTATAAAAAGTCATTAACTCATTTACGCCCTATTATGTAGGAAGAGAAGTGGATTGGGAAATATTTTGGCAACTATTATTAAAAAAAAATTATTAATTCATTTATGGCCACTTATGTAGGATTCAAGTGCGCTATTATATAAAAAATATATTAATCATTTACACCATATTAATATATTGTAAGATAATAGAAGGGAAAAATTATTTCTCAACTCAGATTTTCTTAAATATTTTGTCAGCGATTATATGAAAAATCATTCATTCACTTACGACACCTTATTTTAGATAACATAAAAAATCATTAATTCATTTACACCCCATTATATGGAAAAAAAAATATTAATTCATTTATGCCCTATTATATCTTGAATTAAGTTGCCACCTATTATATAAGAAAAAACGTGTACGGATAGGATTCAAGAGAAGTTGAGTTGAATATTTATTTGACACCTATTCCAATTAATATAATTCTAAATTTTTAACCACGGCCAACTCTACGTCACAATCTCTCAAGTCAAGAATCGTAAAAGAATAAAAATATAAGTTTTGAAGATGATGATTATATTGTTAATAAGACGATAAATGTTGTTTATATGGGGGTTTTTCAAAATCTCAAGTGAAAAAATTGAATATTTTTTATCATTAAGTAAATTTTTTGATTTAATTTTTCTGTTTTTTTTTTTATGTGTTAACTGGATATGCCCGCGTAAGCGCGACTATCCAAACTAGTAATATTTGTAATCGTCTTGTTGCACTTCTTGAGGAGCATATTAGAGCACGTACAAAGCACGTTGGAGCGGCCAAATGGTCAATCCCCATGAGAACATGCACATGCTCTAACGCGTGGAGAAAGGGAATGGTGATATGTGGGCCTTGCGTCTATTTGGTGGGACCCGCGGGCATATTATTCCTGCGGTATTTTTATTTTTTTTCCCTAATTTAAAAAGAAGTCATAAATGTTTATGAAGATTAAGAAAATGTAAATATAAATTGAAAGCATTTAAAAACTCGACAATAAATAAATAAATAAAACAAATATATATTCTATAATTTTTAAACTTAGAAATAAATACAATAATTAATTAAATTTGAAAAAATATATAAAAGCATTTAAAATTGAAAAATATAAATGAAAAACAGATAAAACGATCTATAATTTTATAATTCAAAAATAAATACATAAATTAGTTAAACTTGAAAGAAAGTCGAAAATACTTAAAATTAAAAATAAATCTGATTTGTTTAATAACAAATTATTTTGTAAGGTTTAGTTATTTAAATAATTTAAAGTTTTTAATATTTTTAATGTTCTCAATATATTATTTTATCATTTTTATTAAAATAGAAAAAATTGAATAACATAATAATTTTTGCAATATCACCTCTCTAATAATACTTCAAAATTGAAACTGTTGAAATAACACAATTTCCATCCAACTCACACTAACGTCACTTGGCCTCAACCATCAATTTTATCACTGTACATGCTCTTAGCATTGTTTTAATTTGCACGATTTTATTGGGTATTTTTTTTAAATAATAATGTAGATATTGTAAAAAAAAAATAGAGATGTTTATCCTAATATAGTAATATGTAATGCCCTCTCCCATTTTCCGAGTATATTAAATAAATGTTGTATTTTTTATTCAAAATTAAAAAAGTATTACATAAAAAAAATGAAAATTTAGGTCGGGACGCCACTTCGAGTGGCGTCTCGCCTGTGTGAAAATTTCGGGGACGCCACTCGAAGTGGCGTCTCGCGACCAATTTAAAAAAAAAAAAATTCGGGGGCGAATTAAAAAAAAAAACTTGGGGACGGCGACGCCACTCCGACGTGGCGTCCCGAGGGTCCCCGCCTCTCTACTTTCTTTTTTCAATTAGACCTCGGGACGCAGTCGGAGTGGCGTCCCGGGGCCGAAAATGAAAAAAAAAATACCCGATGAGAGCGGGACGCCACTCCGACTGTCGTCCCGGGGCAAATTTGAAAATAAAAAAAAAATCGGCCTTAAAAAAACCTAACTCCCTCCACTCACGCCCACTTTCCCTCCTCTCCTCTTTCCTCTCCTTCCCTTCTCTTCTTCCATTCCCAGCAGCAGAGAGCCGCCCCCCCCCCCCCCCTCCTCCATTCTTCAAGCTTCAATTCAAACAAGGTAAGTTTGAATTGTCATTAATTAATTTATATGTTTTTTGAATTTATGTTTCAATTCATGTTTTAGTTATTTTTTGTATATATTAAATTTAGATATATATGGATTTTGACTTGTGAATACTTTTTAATTTTTATTTGATTTGTTAATCATGTGTAGTTATGTGTTTAGTTAGTTGTTATGAAAATTAATAGCATGTGGTTGTGAAAAAAATTATTAATTATGTGGAAATGTTGAATTTATTAGGCTTGTGCTTGCTTATTAATTATTCATGAAATTGATCTTATATGGTTGTGATAAAATTAATAATTATGTGAATGGTTGAATCTATTAATTTTGTGCGCGTTTATTAGTCACGTTAAAATTTTGGAATTATTTGTTTGTAATGATTTTTTTTTTGATGAGATTATTCATTATGTGAATATTTGTATTTTGTGAGAAATTAATAATTATGTGAAAATTTGAATTAATATGAAATTGTTAATTATGTGAAAAATTGAATTTATTCGGTTAATGTTTGTTGTTAATTATTTTTTAAAATTGATTTTAGTTGTGTATGAGGAGTTACTAATTTTGTGAAAATATGAAAAAAATTTGTTATGTGAGAAGTAAGTACACATATGGCGAATATGTATCATGGCAATGAATATGACATGTATGCATCAATTCTACGAGACGAGGATGAATATGCAAATGTAGATCCCGCCGAGCATCATCCCCCTCCTCCATTGGTGATCCCGGACTATCCCGTCGATTGTTTCGGTCCAGATGAAGGGAAGCGATTCCGAATATATTCCAGATGAAGTAGATGATGGTTATGAAACTGACGAGGAATTCTTTCAGTTGGGGGGCAGCATACCAGATGAAGATCATTCCGAACATACCGAAGTTGAAACGTGCCCCTACAACCCATAGACGAGTGGATAGAGGATCAGAACTATACAAGAACTTACCATTTTTCGATGCCGAGTACGGAGACACTCCTATTGATTCAATTGATGTACCCCGAGGGGACTACTACTACGATAAAGCCGAAGGAGTGTTGAGAACAGGCATGCTATTCAGAGACAAAAAACATATGATGTGGGCCGTGAAAGATTACTCTGTGCGCGTCGCCAAGTGTGCGTATAGAGTGTTGGAGAGCGGTCCAACGGTGTGAAAAGTTGTTTGTTTGTCGAAATCCATTTGGGGGACTCATGTAGATATTCCGAACCCATTATTCAGTGAATCACCCGACTGCGAATGGTGTCTCCGCGCATGCTACCGTAAACGAAAGGGTGCTTGGGTAATCACAAGATTGGGTACTGCGCATAGATGTCTTGCATCTTTTACACGTCACGATCACCCTAATTTGTGTAAAAACATGATTGCCATGCTCATTACCACTCACGTCGAGAAAGATCCGTTATATGGTGCTTTGCATGTCCAGAGTGTTGTCGAACAAGAATATGGTTATAACGTGTCATATCACAAGGCATGGCAAGGTTTGAGTTGGGCTCGTGAAAATGTGTACGGGACGTGGGAGGAGTCGGTCCAACATTTACCAAAATACATGGAGGCCCTGCAGAAGTACAACCCAGGGACAGTGGTCGAGTGGCTACACAAATCTTCTGGAATAGCCGGTGTGCATAAGTTAAGATTTGTATTCTGGGCATTTCGACCATGTATCGAGGCTTTCAGACATTGTCGCAAGGTGATCAGTGTTGATGGAGCCTTTTTGGTTGGAAAGTACAAGCACACGTTGTTGATCGCATATGCTATTGACGCAAACCAGAAAGTCTTGCCACTAGCTTATGCAGTCGTTGATTCAGAGAGTTATAGTTCATGGCATTGGTTCCTTCACATGGTTGCAAAATATATCATCCGAGACATAGAAGGGGTTTGTCTTATATCTGACCYACATGRCGGACTAKTTAGTGCACTAGAACAAGTTCCGGCATTCTCTTCTAACGTTTTTTGTTTGCGACATGTCTCTTCTAATTTCAATACGCATGCCAAGTCTGTGAGATTGAAGGATATGTGTTTCCAAGCTGGAGCCGAACCAAGAGTTGCAGTCTTTCACAAAATAATGGAGCAGATTAAGGCGCTTGATCCAGATACATTTGCATATCTGAATGGAATTGATAAGAGCAAGTGGACACTGTCCCACGACGGCGGCAAATGGTGTAGCATTTTGATGACCAACATGTCCGAGTGTATCAATGGAGTTATGAAATCTGCTAGACGGCTCCCAATAACCACTATGATTTGAATCACGTTTGTCCGAAGTATTCATAATTTTTTTGAACGCTTGAAAGATGCGACAAGAGTCCATAACATGCAACAATTTTAGCCTGATAAGATATATGACATATTCAGGTCAAGACAGCAGTTAGGGTCATCTTACCACGTCACGGGATATAATTGGGCGGCGCAAACGGCCGAAATTTCTGCACGGGTCGATGGGGCCGTTCGTGCCCGGAACTTTCGAGTGTCCTTGTCGAACGCATAATGCTCTTGTGGTAGATGGGTGAGCAGTGGTATTCCGTGCTCTCATGAAATAAAAGTGTGCACCGAATTTAGAGTGGATCCTCGAGTTTACGTCAAAGATTACTATAGTACTGCTGCTTACCTACGTACATACTCTGCCGGGGTTTTTGAACCATTGCCTGACTCGGAGGATTTGAATGAGGCAAGTTTTGAATTGGTTCATGATCCGCACACAAGGAGGCAGCAAGCCGTTGGTCGAATCAGGGGCAGTAGGATACCCAACGAAATGGACCATCCACAAGCACGTGCAAGACAGCAATACCGTGCGCAGAATTTGGCTAGCTCATCACAAGGCGGTGAACATTCTAGTTTCGGGCGTAGATATTAGATAGTTGTTGTAACACGTTGGCACTATTTGATGTTTGTAATTCGTGGGGAGCTAAAAGTAGTAGTTAATTGTTATTGTATGAATTTATTGAGTAATATTCATCTTGATATTGAGTATTCATGATCTAATTCGTATTAGTGTCTGGATTATTAATTCATATTAATTGTTGTACTTCATGTTGTTGCACGTTATTCACTATTTGATTGTTTAACTGTACTTATCTTGCAGATGACATCACCGCTACTGAGCCAGCAGCATTTACATAGATCGAGGAGTGTGGCCGGTGGTCAGATGGACGACGTTCTGAGGGTGAAACGTGCAGTGCGTAAAATTTTCTGAGACGCATACCTTTCACCTGCCCATGGGAGAGGCCACGATCACTCTGCAGGATGTGGCCATTATTTGGGGTCTTCCTATTGAAGGTGCCCCGATGATCGGTGATAATGTGCAGTGGGACAAGGAGGATTGGGTTGAGTACATCTGGGAGCACGTAGGTATATATATGTGGATCAGGAGGTGGAGATCAAAGGTGAGAGTCGTCTGAAGCTCTCGACACTGAGTGATCATCTACGGGTAAACCAGCCATGTGATGACACGCCACAGCATGAGGTAGTGCAGTACGCTCGTGGCATTGCACTTCTATTGCTAGGTTCGTTGTTGTTGCCCGGTACAACGAACGACCATGTTTCCTTACATTACCTGCGTCTTCTCGAGGATGATGATATAGCATCGGGAGTTAGTTGGGGTAGTGCTGTGCTTGCTCATCTTTATCGAGAGTTGTATTTGGCTGTGCAATCAGACAGGAAAACGATTAGTGGGCCGATGGAATTGTTGCAAATTTGGGCTTGGTCCCGAATTTTATATATTAGACCAGAGCCCACGGATCTTTCCTTCGATCTTGATGAGACCATTTACGATGCAGCCGACGATGTCACGCTGCCCGTACCGCCGTACGGTACTAGGTATATTTGTTAACTGTAATATTCACCTACTCATTTAAAGGTTTGAATCATTTCGTTTGCATAACTTAACTTAGATTATCACGCATGTGGATTGCGGAATATAGTCATACGCGTAGCTCTAGGAATTCGGTACGAGTATTTCGGGACTCACTCGATCGGCTAAACGAGTTGGAGGTAGAGAACTAAAAGAGTTTTACTTATATTAATTTTAAAATGGAATTTGATATTGATTTTTGAATTGTGCAGTGGACGTGGGAACACTATGATATGGCTGCACCTGAAATACAGGCACTGGGGGACAGGTGCTTGAGTGAGAATTGGATGAGTGAGTGCCCACTGATTTGCTGGTCGGTTGTCGAGATCCATTTTCCCAATCGAGTGACCCGACAATTCAGTAGACGTCAGAGGATACCAGAGAACAGCGTGGTTGATATCGAGGCTCTACATAGTGTATCACGAGCACACATGCACCACGTCCGGTGTACTGTACATCATCATGCATGGATTCAAGCATGGGAATCACGAGAGACGACGATGATACAAGTCACTTGGGTAGATAGAGGTGCGGGTACATTGAGCGGATATCACAAATGGTATCGGGATAATGCACGCCGTTTCATCTCTCATTTGGAGAGACATGCACAGGGAGGTTTTCAGCCATCAGACGTCAGCGTTCACGATGCCATTGTAATAAATCTTTTTCACTTTTCTCGCATAATTAACATTTCTCTAGTTATTAGATTTGATGTTCGTCTTTCGGTGTTCTGTAGGGTACTTGGATTCAACGACTCGATCGTGTTGTGTTAGATGTTCGAGACGACGATTTTGACTCTTATCGTCGTATGCACGATGTGGTAGAGTCAGTTGCCGATGAGATGAGGCAACGACTCCGTATTCATGGGGAACTACATGAGGATGCTCCAGATGAGCGCACAGGAGGCGCGTCTAGTAGTGGAAGAAGGAGGAGCGTATCAATTCGCGGAAGCAGGAGTGTATCTCACGACGCTCCAGATGAGTATACAGCACCCGCGTCTGGTAGTGGAGGACGTGGCGTACATATTGGTCAATCATCCTATAACGTGGAAGGTGATCACGTGCCGACCTTTGAAACACCCGCAGAGCAGTTTTATACTCCTTCATATGTTGGACACTCGTTCACCGATCTTCTTCAGACTGAATATCCGATTCTGAACCCCAGCTTCGCACCTACACATGACATGGGGATTTCGCGGCCACAGTTCCAAACCACACCCATTCCAATGTCGATTCCCAACGAAACTGCTAATCGTGCACATTGAAGTTTTGGTTTATGTATGGATGAGGACGGAGTTGATGAGCAAGTGCAGATTCCGGAACCACCAGCCCCCCTACGATATCACGATCACGACCTACGCAAGGACAAGGACAAAAAAAAGGCGAGGTGTGGCACAGGATCACATTTGGTCTGATGCTATTTTGATATTATGTAATTTATTTTAGTTGGTGTCGAAATTTTCCATTTAGTTGTTCACTTTCTCATTTCCGTTAAATAAAAACATTACAATTTCCGTTAATCTTATTTGTTGTTATTTTTAATCTTGTTGTATTTTTAATTTTGAAATAAAATTTCTTGTGATTTTTAGAACATATTATGATATGTTTATTTATTTTACCTAATCTAAAGAATTTTTAACAAATTATAAAAACAAATAATCATTAAAATAAATAATATAATTAAATAACTATTTTTTAAACAAATTATAAAAGAATTTTTAACAAATAACCGTTTTTTCGACCAACTTTTTTTTTTCATTTTCGCCCCGGGACGCCAGGACTGCACTTCGACTGGCGTCCCGCTCTCCTACTTTTTTTTTTTTCAATTCGACCTCGGGACGCCAGTCGGAGTGGCGTCCTGCTCCCCCAAGTTTTTCTTTTTTTAATTCGGCCCGAAATTTTATTTTTTTTTTAAAATTGGTCCGAGACGCCACTTCGAGTGGCGTCCCGAAATTTTCACACAGGCGAGTGGCGTCCCAACCTAAATTTTCAATTTTTTCTTTATGTAATACTTTTTCAATTTTGAATAAAAAATACAATATTTATTTAATAAACCCCCATTTTCCCGCATGTAATTAAAAAAAAAAAAAAAAAAAAAGGAATAATAAAAATAATAAATTAAATAAATTCAACCTCTTAGTGCATTTTAGAAGTTTCAGATTCAGTCCCCAAGTGCCCGTAGCTTCCACAAGCTTCAGCCCAAGTAACCTGAAAAAACCCCATTCCAAAATTCCCAACAATTTTTGACAGCTCAAAATTCTTGGTGAAAAATAAAAATAAAAATGACTGATCGTTTTTTCCCCAACGAAATGCCTGATTACATCCCTGAATCTCCAACTGTACAGTCATCATCTGCCTCCGATTCGCTCGCCAACCTTCTCCACCTCCCCTACAAAACCCTCTCCGAACTCCTCAAGAAAGCCGCTTTCGACCTCAAAGATACTGTAACTTTTCAATTCACTGCTAATTAATCACTGCAATTTTCATATTCTCACTATTTTCTCGATATATTTTTTTTAAAGGGAAAAATTTCACTCCTGGGGTTTGCTTGTTTTTATTAGGTGGTGAAGGAAACATGGTTTGCTAAAGGAAAACGTGTGGCCGATTATACTTTGTACACTGGTGCTCTGGGTACTGCTTTATTGCTGTTTAAAGCTTATCAAGTTACAGGAGACAAGAATGATCTTTCTATTTGCGCTGATATCATCAAGGCCTGCGACTCTGCATCCATTGGCTCTGGGTATGTTCAGCTTTTCACCAGAGTCGTAAAAAGGGCCGGGCCGGGACACCATTTCGATGGCCAAGGCCGGGAAATGCTTCAAAAATCGGTTAGATTTAGAAAGGGGCCGCACCCAATAGGCCCGATTGTTGCAGCCTGGCTCGGACTCACATAGCCTACTGTATTGGGCTTTCTTGTGATATTTGGAATTATTTGATCGGCTGATTATTATTTATTATTTTTATTTTAAATAATAAATTGTAGGCGTGTCACTTTCATATGCGGACAGGCGGGTGTATGTGCTCTTGGTGCCGTAGTAGCACACCACAATGGCGACGAACAATCATGCCATCGATACGTATCAAAGTTCAAAGAGGTAGTTAATCGTGAAACTGATGCTAATAAACATACATTTTGCTTCTTTCGTATTGATGCATTGCTTTTGCATTTTCCGATTGAGCTCAGATTAAGCTTCCCAATGACCTTCCGGATGAACTATTGTACGGTAGAGCTGGTTACTTGTGGGCATCTTCGTTTTTAAACGAAAATATTGGTAAAGACACAATATCTTCGACTAGAACGGTAAGCCCTTCCTTGATTATGTTTATATTGAGTTTAGGCTAAATTGCAATTTTAGTCCGTAACTCTTGGTAGATGGTAATTTTAGTCCTTTGAGTTTATTGATATGACAATTTTGGTCCATGACGATTTTGCCCTTACTGAAAATAGCATGATCAGTTCTATTAATTTCTTTTGGGATATTTTGGCATTTAAGGGTATTTTGGGAATAATGAAATTTAAACTTTGTTGCATGAAATAGTATTTAAGCATATTTTGGGAATAATGAAATAGTGAGTAAAAAACTTTGGGATTAAAAATTGCAAAATTTTGAAAATTAGTGAACAAAATTAGCAAGTTCAGTTCCATAACCCTTCCTTTTCTTTTATATTCCCCCTTCTTTTTTTTTTGGATATTTTGGTATTTAAGGATATTTTGGGAATAATGAAATGTTGAAACTACATTTGATTTCGAAAATTGCGCGTCCAAAACTAACAAGTTCGGTTCTATAAATATTTTGGATATTTGATATTTTGGGAATAATAAAATATATATTAAAATAAACCACTTGGGATAAATGTTTTTTTAAAAACTCAATAATCACAGGATAAAAATTGCTAGACCATTATAGGTATAGGATCAATTTCGCAATTAACCCTTAAATTTCTCACTGGAGCTTAATAAGACCTTATTTAAATGATCAAAAATCTACACAGAGGGCCGTAGTTGATGAAATTATAAAGTCTGGTCAGCAGTTGGCGACAAAAAGATGTCCGCTAATGTTTGAATGGCACGGGAAAAAATATTGGGGAGCCGCTCACGGATTGGCTGGGATTGTTAACTTGTTAATGGATATGGAACTCAAACCAGACGAGGCGGAGCATGTAAAGGGCACACTACGTTACATGATCGAAAATCGTTTCCCAAGTGGAAATTACCCGTCGAGCGAAGGGAGTGAAACGGATAGGCTTGTGCATTGGTGCCATGGGGCACCTGGCGTTGCACTTACACTTGTGAAGGCTGCCAAGGTAGAGTGTATAATAAGTCTGACTTTTTTTTTTTTGAATTGCTAATGATATGTTTTCACTCTCAAGTGGTGTTTTAATAATTTAGGGGTTATTTTTGTAAATATTTATAATTTTTGTTTTGTTATTAGGTCAAAACCTCGGGGTAGTTTTGTAATTATTTCATATAAGTTTTCCTGCTGCACTAGTTAGGTTTCTAAATGAAGTGGCAATTCATTAAACAAAAAAAAAAATAATTACAATTGTTACCCCTGAAGTTAGGAATAATTACAAAAGAGACCCTGAGAAGTTTCAAAATTACCAAAAAAAACTTAATATGTTTACGAATGTAAGTTTTTTTTAAGTGTTTTGGCATTTTTTTTTTTTTTTTGGTAATTATTATTTTAGATAAAGTATATTGAACTGGCTCCATGCTATCAGGTTTTTAAAAGTGAAGAGTTTTTGCAAGCGGCGATCGAAGCAGGGGAAGTGGTCTGGAAACGAGGGTTGCTTAAACGAGTCGGAGTTTGTCACGGTATAAGTGGGAATGCGTACGTTTTTCTTTCGTTGTACCGGTTAACAGGTAAACCTGAGTTTTTACACCGGGCCAAAGCGTTTGCGTGCTTTCTTCACGATAGGGCTCAAACTCTAATATCGGAGGGCGTCATGCACGGAGGGGATCGTCCGTATTCGCTGTTTGAAGGTATTGGTGGAATGGCTTATTTGTTTCTGGATATGACGGAACCATCTCAGGCTAGATTTCCAGCTTATGAACTTTAAGTTTACTATTCAAGTGATTGTGAGTATATAGTATGATGTTTAGTGGCTGTAACTTTTTTTTTTTTTTGGTAGATTGAATTGTGCTAAAGGATCTTAGTTGGCATCAGAAATTTATTAGCCCTCTTGGCTCGTTTCGTATTTTCAAGATCTTTGGGATGGAAAATCTTATATTTCCCAAATTTTCCTGTAAACACATAATTGTGTTTGGGCTTTCGTTTGTGAGATTTTATTTATTTATTTGAATTATTTTTTAGTGGTGATTATATATATATTTTTTGTTTAGAAATGATCATTTGTTATTGTTTTTATTTTTTTATCTATCAATTAATTTTTTTTCTGAAATAAATATATTTTTCCGAATATTCCATAATAGTCACAATTAGAAGGAAAAAAAAAATCTCTTTTGGAAAATGCAAACAAACTGATAAAAATTGCATCATGTTTACTTCAATTCAGGTTACACCTATAAAAAAATTAAAAGAACATTAAAAAAAAAAGGATCAAATCATTATTACGATCCTAACCAAGAATTATAAACTAAATCTTGATTATCAATGAAGCTAGTGTTTACATAGTTCCTCAATCCAAAACTGTGGACAAAGCTTAAATTAGTCCCTCAAAACCAACAAGTTTCTCACTAATTTCCCACACTTTCCTTGCTTTATCAGCATCACTTGCTTCTTCAGACAACTGGTTCACAAATGAAGCTGAGTCCTTGTTCCAGCTCCAGTAAACACCTGACTTTGTCAAGCTTGGATCGCTCACAACCTGCACTTTTCCAAATCCCACATTATTACTATTATTATTAATAAATATTTTTATTATTTTTATATTTTTCTAATTTTTTATACCTGAGCAAGCCTTTTTCCGGCTTCCTCCTCGGATACGAACCCTTTAGTGATGAACTTCTGGAATGGCGGGAAAAGGAGCCTGAACAAGGGGATGTGCTCCCTGAAAAGCCCGGTCGTGGCGATGCAGCCCGGGTAAAGGGATGCGAACGTGATCCCCGTTTCCTCGTGATAACGCCTGTGAAACTCTTGCATCGTCAGCATGTTGCAGACCTTGCTGTCCTTATACGCCTTGGCCCCGTCAAAATCCCCACCGTCGATCATGGGAGAACTGTTAGGCCCGTTCAGCCCGCCTTGGAGCCCACGCAAGTCCCCGAGGTTGGCCTTTGGCGGTATGTTTCCGGCCAACGTGTTCGTGTTCCCTGAGATATACGACAAAAGAAAACCAAAATGGTTAATTACAAAAAACTACCCCTAAGGTTTTGTCAATTACAAAAAGGCCCGGTTGTCTTTTGAAATTACAAATAAGCCCTTAAAATACAAAATGGTTAATTACAAAAAACTGCCCTTAAGGTTTTGTCAATTACAAAAATACCCCGCTATCTTTTGAAATTACAAATAACCCCTTGAAATTCGTAATAACGTTACAAATGGTTAATTACAAAAATACCCCTAAGGTTTTGTCAATTACAACAGACCCATTTATCTTTCAAAATTATGAATAACCCCTTGAAATCCGTGATTACCTTACAAATTGCACCCTATCAACCCCTCTTCAACCTCAAGGGGTTAATTGTTATTTTGAAAGATGACTGGGTTTTTTCATAATTAGGCTAAACCTCGGGTATTTTTGTATTAACCCTTAACTTAATGAACCAAGTATACTCAACATGATTAATATGAAAATAAGAAAATAAGTTACCTGTAATCGAGCCGACGATTATAAGTCTCTTCGACGGGAAATCGGACTCTTTCATGTCATCAAGAAGCAATCTGGAAAGAAGAAAATGACCCAAATGATTCGTCCCAACACTAAGCTCGAACCCATCAGCCGTAAACGAGGGCTCCTTAGCGGTCGGCTGATAGACAGCCGCGTTGCAAACCAGGACGTCGAGGGCCCGCCCGGACCGTTTGAAGTTATCGACGAATTGCCGGACGCTCTCGAGGGACGCGAGGTCCAAATGCATGACGGTGTAATTTTCCTTGGCCATCCCAACGGACTTGGCCGCCTTTTCGGCCTTGAGAAAGTCTCGGCAGGCCATGATGATGTGCCATTTGCCGCTATCGGACAGGGCTTTCGCAGTGGCCAGGCCCAGGCCCGATGAGGCGCCGGTGATGATGACGGTGCCTTTTCGGAGGGTTTTCTTGGCTTGTGAGGTGGCTGGAGTGGATGTTGGGGAGGTGGCCACTGCTTGTGGTCTGAATTGTCTCTGCTGGAAAATTTTAGTCTCAGTAAATGGTTTGAATTTTCTTGATTTGATTTTTGGATAATTACAAAAACTGGCTTCAAATATTATTTAAGCGATGTTATTAATTAATCTAGTATTAAATTATCGAGATTTTACTGAATGTGTGATTTAGAAGGATAATTCGATTATTATTATTATTATTTTTTGCAATTAGACTAAACCTCAAAATATATTTTATATATATATATATATATATATATATATATATATATATATATATATATATATATATATATATATATATATATATATATATTGGGAAAAAAAAATGAAGTACCTTGGTTCTCAATGCAGAAGAGGTCAAATCAGCTTTGACATAGTCTGAGAGTGAAACTCCAAAGAGGCCTGAATCTTTAAAAGAGGCACTGGACTTTCCCTGTAGATGGCACATTATAGTAACAATCTAGGTTACAGTTATAACCATGGAAAATATTTTTAATTTTCTTAAATTTGGGATTAATTATATATAGCAAAGGTAATTATAGAGAAATGGAAAAAAAAAATAAAATAAATAAATAGATTAAGATAACCTCTTTGTGAATGGAAAATGCAGAGGGGAGCAGAGTAGCAGCCTGTAAAGCCATTTGAAGATTGCTTGTGTAAGATTAAATTTCTGGCAGAGAGATATAAATAGATATTTATTTGCCAGAAATCTAACTAGTAGTTTACACTTGTATATACACACACTAATTAATAAGAATGCTGGCTGATATATATATTTTTTTCAACAAAAAAGTGGAGTGGTGTTTTGGATATGAAAATCCAGCAGGGATAAGATTATATTTTGTGGAATTACATGCCACGTGGACTTGGAAAGCCAATCAGATTTTGTTGTTGTGATTTCCTCTTGATATTTTTTACTTTTACCAAAATATCTAATCAGAGGTCTCACTCAGCTATGGGCTCAAGCATGGGAAAATTGATGAAAGGATAATGTTTGGTGGGGATCATTTTTTTGGACCTATGCTTATGCTAGCTACCATGTTTCCCAGAGTATGGCATAACATCACTATGGCTTTTAACTTATAAAAGTAACTAATTTTAAGTTCTTTGCCACAAAATACAGCCACAGCCCACACCTCGAGATTAAGTAAGATTACCCTTTGTTATAGAACAAAGTTGCATTTATTTCATTTTAGATTGATTTATATATATAGCTAAGTTGGTTAAACATTTTTCAACCTAAGCCACTGAGCAAGTACCAATTCCTCTACCAAAATATAAAAAAAGATTGGATTTTTTTTCAAACAATCAAACAAAAGAAACAGAAAAAGGAATCAAAAAGATCGTAACGAATGTCGATTACAAGAATCATATACAGATTACATTTGAAATTGGCTATGTAATTAACTTGGTAAATGTGAACAAAAATGAACGACTTGATAAAAGAATTTCGCTAACATTGTAACAATGCTCTTAACTCTACACTTTACCGATTATAGAAAATTAATCGGCTTTTAACTTTATAGTGCAACATCATTTTTCATTCTTTAAATTAAAAAAAATAAAAAATTGTTTTGATATTACCAAGTCTCCAAGTATCTGTACAAACTTTGGAAACCTGGGTTTAGGTCTTAAATTCGCACCGGCAATCCAAAATTCTGGAAAGTCTTGATTTCGCCTTTAAGGCCCGCAGTTACAATAACCATACCCCATGCGGACCTGTTCTGATAAAACCCGTTTGAGAAATCCACGCTAACATGTGGGCTGCGGTTCTTAGTAGCCGAAATAAGTTTCTCCTCGGGCCACGTTAGGGATATTTTGTCGAAAAGGTAGCCGTTGGATAAACGTCCATTGCAAGGAGGGCTATTGGTTTTTCCAACCGGTGTTGTTGGGTGATAATCGGTAAAGGCATCATCGAACCGATCAAAATTACCATCTTGACCTTCCGGGGGAGTATTTTGGAGGACCCGTTTGTCATTCGGGCCGGGCCAAGGGATTGCCACGGATACATCTTGACAGTGGAAAAACTCGTAGGACTGAGTCACGGTAACGTCTTTAGTTCTGTTCGGTCGGGTTTCGGATTCGTGTCTCCACATGTAAACGTTTGAATCTTCACTGGCAGAGATGGTGTATTTCCCGTTGGAAGTGAGTGAGGCTGATATTTGGCTGTTCGTGTTACGAAACCCTGTCGAGGTTTTGCCAGCAATTTATTAATCGACCTCAACAACTCTCAGTTGTCAAAATTATCATTTATTAAACCATACAAGGGATAAGAAACACTCGACTTCCACCAATAGATCAAACAGAATAATGAATTTAAAAGAATATGAAATACTCACACGCGCGATGAATTATCATACCTTTGAACTTGTGAACAAGATCAACACCATCTATGACTCTAATTCGGGAATCTGCGGACGTGACAAGCACTTCTGATGAACTTCCAGGTGCAAACTGTCAAATAAAAAAAAATAAAAAAAGAACTATCGGCAGCTATAAGAATAAGTAGAAAATAAGAACCGAGAAAAAGATAAAAGGCTATGATCTAAAGTTGGGCATGCGTAAATAATATGTAGTTGATTGAATGTACAAAAAAAATTGGCTAATGAACTAGTTTACCTGAAAACCAGTTATTTTCTTCTGATGAGATTTCTTCTTCTTATTCTGCAGATTGATTTGGCTTTTCTGCAGCAATTTATTTTCTGGGAAAAAAAAAAAGAAAGAGCATAGGCATAAATAACTAATTTGAAAGTTGAAACTAAAACTTATCTTTCTTAACAAAACTAATCATTATGTACCCGATGTGTTGTATAAGCGACAGCTACCCTTGTACGAACCAACTAACGCCCCCTGCCAACAAATTACAAGCGCATCTCTGAGAACAATCTAAGGCATATAAAAAAGATAGACGACAATGAAATTGGTTGCTGACCTGTCCATCTGGTGTGTAGCAAGCTGCAGTGACCATTTCATGTAAATCACTCCAATCAACGACTTGGCGATCAGGAATGCTCCATATCCGCACCTTAGCATCTAGGGACCCACTTATGAAATATCTATCGTCAACTGGATTGAACTGGATACACGTTACTGTGTCATGAAAGTTCCAGGAAACATATCAGTAGACGAACCGTAATTTTGTTTATTAACCTTCACGTAATCATGTAAAGGCACCAAATGCCTCCGCCAGATATTTTAAACACAAAATTACAACAGAACAGTAAAGAACCAAAAGAGGTACGAGTATGTGATAGAGTGTGCAAGAAATTACCATAGTCACTGTGGGAAAAGATCTTTAAACAAGACTTGGTAGACAAATCCCAGAGACGCACCGTTTTATCCATTGAAGATGATAGCAGTAACTGAGATGGCAGAGAAGTGTGAGAAAGAAATAACAAACCCATCAAAATGAAATGCAAATGATGAAAGAAATATCTTTTTCTTGAAAACACGATTAACGTAGTAACTTTGCTATCTAACCTGAGACTTGGACCATGAGAGATCCAATACATCATCCGAATGCCCATGAAACGAACAATGAGGTTTATCCGAAAGTCCAAACACCGTCTCTGGCACCAAAATCTGTTCAAAACTCACGGACTTTCTACTTATAGACGACCTCCCTCTCCTCCTTTTCTCCACATGTCCTTCTAAATTCGGTGACATTGGCAACGCCTCCGGCGACCCATTCTCCAGAAACAGAAGATTGAAATTCCCATCTTCCGATTTATCAGAAAAACAATCTCCCTTCCTCTCCGTCTCCACAACCCGCCACACATGAATCACAC
This sequence comes from Phtheirospermum japonicum, assembly GCA_014905375.1. Lineage (NCBI taxonomy): Eukaryota > Viridiplantae > Streptophyta > Magnoliopsida > Lamiales > Orobanchaceae > Phtheirospermum > Phtheirospermum japonicum. The sequence goes on along the minus strand of BMAC01000001.1, from coordinate 767,296 downwards.
AGTCCTCGCCAGCACTAGCCAGATATTTCCCGTCCAAACTAAACTTAATCGCCCAAATCGACCCATTATGCGCCCGTATCTCCTGCCCCTTATACAGACCCGTAACCTCTTTAACAGACTTCCCGTAATGCCTAACCCTAACTCGCTCCGGCCCAAGAAACGAAATGTCGTGGCTATCATCCGTAGCAGAGCTCAATCTCCTCCCACACGTATCCCTCTCGTCACTACTCTGTCTCTTCTTATGCCCCTTGACAGAATTTGTCACCTTCTTTATACTCCTCAGCCAGTTACCCCTCTTCTTGGACTTAGATTCGTTCCCATCGCAGTTTGAGTCCAATAAATCTTTGTTCCTGTCCTCGACATTCTGTCTCCTCATCAATTCTTGGACGATCGGCGAGGTCCCAACACACATCTCGGACGAGAACTCATCCGTGGTCGGCTGGGCCCCACCGGTTTTCACTTCCTTGATTTTCTTCCAGGTCCCATCCTCCCTCATCTCGTTCACCATGAACTCCTTCCCATTGTCGAGATTCTTTATTACACACACGCCGTTAACATCAATCGGCGCATTATCGCCATTTACATCTACATCAAATCCACGCGTTGCCGGATTATTCGACGAATCACGATCCCCATCTGACTTCGATCGAACCATCCCAAAGGCTCGAACGTTGCAATTACTACTATCATCACTGCTACTGCTACTATTAACGTAATCACTATTACTATTATTATCAAGTATTTTCGAAGTGCTATTATTAGTACCATAAATAGTCTCACCAAGGGGATTCAAGTGATGGGATGAGAGAGAGAGGGAGAGGGAGAGGGTGGGGCGGTGGCGGTGGCGGAGGAGAGAGGGGTCGCCGGCGAGGCCCATCTGGCGGAGGAGGCGGAGGCGCCGCTCGTCCACGGACGACGGCTGGGAGATCCAAACGTCGTAGTTTCGGGAGACAGCCGTGGGAAATTTGGGCACCGGGCCGCTGTAATCGGAGGAATTCGGGTTCGGATCGTCTTCCGGGTCCGAATTGGAAGGCGAGCAGGAGCAAGAAGTGTTGGAAGAAGAGAGGAGACGGTCGAGTGAGTCGTGAAAGCACTGCTCCTCCTCCTCTTCTTCTTCGTCTTCCTCGTCTTTGCTCATCGTTAACCACCTGACATTGAATCCGGTTCACAATGCGCCATCCATTTCCAACTGCGGGTCGGGCCAGGGCCCGAGAACTGACTCGAGGTTCCCAGTATGGAGGGAAAGTGGGGGTTGGCAAGTGTGCAGAGATCGAACAATGTTGGACAAGGGTTTTTTTTTTTTTTTTTTTTTGAACTTAGAGGAAGCTCAGATCAGAATGAGATGATGAATTTGAGAGAGGGAGATGAAGAAGTAGGGAGCGGCGTTGTGTAGTTGACGAATATAATTAATAAATTAATAAATATAATCATTTGGGTTAGTTTCAATTATGAGTATAACCATTAAAACTCAAAAACCGTATGCACCGCTCACAACCGGAACCACATTTGCACCATGTTTAGTTTTTATACCCCCAAAATAATAATAATAATAAACGTTTTAATTTAAATTAAATCACACCGCCTTTTATGTGTTGGTTCTAGCATTCAACTGACCACGGGCCTGGATCTTCAAAATTTTGGTAACTTGCATATTTAACTTTATTTATTTTTAAATAGAGGGGCTTAGAAATTTAGAATGAAACGAAGTGTATATAAACTAAATCAGTCGCATCAAATACTTGGTTTAACAATAATGCCAACAAAATTTACGATGAGGTAAATGTCCCATTTTGTGGTAACGTTACCCATTTCCATTATTAAGAAGTATACGATCTTTAAAATCTCGATGGGAGATTGTGGATTATTCTTGAAAATATCGGGGATTTTTAGTTTCCGTGCATATGAGCGAAAAGAATTTGATGATACAGTGTATAGGTAAAATTAAATAAATAATATATATTTAATTCAAAATTAAAAAATTAAATCAGTTTCAAAAAAAATTAAAAAAATGTGGCGGGACGCGTTTGACAAAAGCTTCTGGGAAAAAGCGTCCCGCACCTGTTTTACGTCCCCAAAAGTTTTTGGGGCGAAAATGAAAAAAAAAAAATTAATTTCGGGGTCGGGACGCTTCTCCAAACGCGTCCCGACCGAAAATGAAAAAAAAAAAAAGCCCCGGGGTCGGGACGCTTCTCCCAAGAGCGTCCCGGGGCAAAAGTGAAAAAAAAAATACGCCTTATATCTCCAAACCCTAACCCTAATACACATATTATTTATTTATATTATATACATTTAAGATTTTAGTTATATTTATAATTAATTTAAAAAAATTATTAATTAAAATAAATAAACATATTATAAATAATGTCTTATAGTTACACAGAAACGAGGATGAGATATTAGATGAATATTATTGTTGTTGTTGTTGTTATTATTATTACTATTGTTATTGTAACCCTAATTTATTATTATTGTCCTTGCTGTTGTTGTTGTTCAAACCCAAATGGGATAAATTAGATAAATATATATTTTCTGAATAGGCTAGTGCATACAATATAAAAGAAATAGAACGACAAACCCGGATACACCAACAATTACAAATGTTCAAAGCAATGCAAATTACAACTTCTAAAAGTGCTAGCGAATTACAACAAATGAGTAATTGAGAGATCACCGCCAAATCTAACATCAACGCCTAGAACTAGAACGCTCACCGCCTTGTGATGAACTAGCCACGTCTTTTGCACGGTATCGTTGTCTTGCGCGTACTTGGGCTTGGTCCATCTCGTTGGGAATTCTACTCCCCCTGAGTCGTCCAACTGTTCGCTGCCTCCTCGTGTGTGGATCGTGAATCAATTGAAAACTTGTCTCATTCCAGTCCTCCGCATCGGGCAACGGTTCAAATGCCCCAACAGAGTATGTGCGTAGGTACGCAGCAGTGCTGTAGTAATCCTGGACGTAAACACGAGGATCCGCTCTAAATTCGGTACACGCCTTTATTGCATGGGAGCACGGAATACCGCTGGTCACCCATCGACCACATGAGCACTCTATTCTCGACAAGGAAACTCGAAAGATTCGATCACGAGCTCCTCCGTGCACCTTCACAGAGACTTCAGCCGTCTGTGTCGCCCAATTAAAGCCCCTGACACCATAAGATGACCCCAATTGCTGTTTTTCTCTGAATAGGTTGTATATCTTATCAGGCCAAAATTGCTGCATGTTATGTAATCTCGTCGCATCTTTCAAACGCTCGTAGAAATTTTGAACACTTTGAAGAAATGTGATTCGGACGATGGTGGTTATTGGGAGTCGTCTAGCACGCTTCATAACTCCATTGATGCACTCGAACATGTTGGTCGTGAGGATGCCACACCATTTGCCGCCGTCGTGGGACAATGTCCACTTACTCTTATCAATGCCATCCAAGTACGCAAATGCATTCGGATCAAGCGCCTTGATCTGCTCCATTTTCTGTGAAAGACTGCAACCCTCGGTTCTGCTCCAGCTTTGAAACACATATCTTTCAATTTCACCGATTTGGCATGCGTGTTGAAGTTAGAAGAGACATGTCGCAAACAAAAAACGTTAGAAGAGAATGCCGGAATTTGTTCTAGTGCACTGAGTAGTCCGGCATTCGCACTGAGTAGTCCGGCATTCCGGTCAGATATAAGACATACCCCTTCTATGTCTCGAACAATATATTTTGCAACCATGTGAAGGAACCAATGCCACGAGCTGTAACTCTCCGAATCAACAACTGCGTACGCTAGAGGCACGACTTGTTGGTTGGCGTCAACTGTAACTGCCATCATCAACGTGTGCTTGTACTTTCCAACCAAGAAGGTTCCATCAACGCTGATCACCTTGCGACAATGTTTAAAAGTCTCGATACATGGGCGGAATGCCCAAAATACAAATCTTAGCATGTGCACTTCGGGTATGCCAGAAGATTTGTGTCGCCACTCGACCACTGTCCCCGGGTTGTACATTTGCAACGCCTCCATGTATTTTGGCAAATATTGGACCGACTGCTCCCACGTCCCGTACACATTTTCACGAGCCCGAGACAACCCTTGCCACGCCTTGTGATACGGCACAAGGTAATCATATTCTTGTTTGACAGCCTGCTGGACATGTAAGGCGCTATATGACGGATCCCCCTCGACGTGGCTGGTAATGAGCATAGCAATCAAATTTTTACACAAGTTGGGGTGATCTTTACGTGTAAARGATGCGAGACATCTGTGCTCAGAACCCAATCTCATGATTACCCKAGCACCCCTCCGTTTCCGAAAACTAGCGCGGAGCCACCAACCGCATTCGAATGATTCGTTCATACCTATATCACCAAGTGAACTCGACATGCAAACAATTTTCCAGATCACAGGATTACTTTCTACCACTCTATACGAACACTTGGCGARGCGCACGGAGTAATCTTTGACAGCCCACATCAAATGDRYTTMATCTCTAAATATCATGCCTATTCTCAGCACTCCTTCGTCTTTATTGTAGTACAAGTCCGGCTGAGGGACACCAATAGAATCGATAGGAACGTCTGCGTATACGGTATCGAAAAATGGTATGTTCTTGTACAGTGCGGAGCCTCCATCCGCTCGTTTATGGGTTGTAGGGACAAGTTCATTCAAGGTAGGTTCAAAAGGTTCTTGATCTGGTACGCTACCCCCCAACTGAAAGAATTCCTCGTCAGTTTCATGACCATCATCATCTAGTTCGTCTAAACCATTTTCAGAATCGCTTCCTTCATCTGGTTCGAAACAATCGGTGGGGTAGTCCGAAATCACCGGGTGGGGATGATGCTCGGTGGATTCTACATTTGCATATCCACTCTCGTCTCGTAAAATCGATGCATACACGTCGTATTCATTTCCAGAAGACATATTCGCCTATGTGCGCTTACTTCTAAAAATATAAATAAATTCAATTTTTCACATAATTAAATAATTTCTCGCAATATTAAATAATTTCTCAAAGAATTAAATAATTTCTCACAAAATTAATAAACTCACACATTTCCATAATTCATAGTTTTTTCACAAGCAATTCAATAGAAGGTAACAATTAAAGGTCAATATTTTCCATAATCAATATTAACAAAATAATTCTCAAACAAATTAAAAAATTGAATTTCACAATTAACAATTTAATTAAATTAACAGTTAACAATTAATAATTCAAACCCAAAAAAATTAACAATCTAAATAACATATTTCCATGAATAATTAACAATTAATAATTAATAAATAAAACTCAAAAAATCTAAATCTATTATCATACAACTAAAAAAAAAAAACTGCAATTATAACAACAAAATAAAAATATAATACATAAAACTAAAAGATATAATAAACAATTGTTAAACTTAACAGCAAATTAAATAAAAACATACCTTAAATGATAATTGACCCTCTTTCCCTCTTTCTCCTTCATTGCCCGTCGCCCCCCTTCTTCTGTGTTGCTGCTGGAAATGAAGCACACGGTGTGTGTGTGTAGGGTTTTATGCCCGAATTTTTTTTTATTACAAATTTGCCCGGGACGCTCTTGGGAGAAGCGTCCCGACCCCGGGGCTTTTTTTTTTTTCATTTTCGGTCGGGACGCGTTTGGGAGAAGCGTCCCGACCCCGAAATTATTTTTTTTTTTCATTTTCGCCCCAAAAACTTTTGGGGACGTAAAACAGGTTCGGGGCGCTTTTTCCAGAAGCGTCCCGAAGGGCGGGACGCTTTTGCCAAACGCGTCCCGCCACATTTTTTTAATTTTTTTGAAACTGATTTAATTTTTTAATTTTGAATTAATATATATTATTTATTTAATTTTACCCAGTGTATACGGTTGAAATGAGAATACATCAGGAATAAAGGAACACATTTAATCGGTGAAAATTAAATAATTAATATATATTTTTATTAATATTAATAAATTTTTATGTTTTTGGCCGAAATTGAAAAAATTGTATAGGAACGCAATTGGCAATGACTTCCCAAAAGCGTTCCGCATCAATTTGCGGGGAAATATTTAAAAAAAAAATCTAAAGCGAAACGCAACTGTCATTGGCATCCACGTGTTATTAAATTCGGTACTATTTCTTTTGATGCAATTTTTATGGGAGGTGATAAAACAAAATACACTATATGCCTAGTATTACGGCATATTTTTTTATTTAAAATTTTGAGATTTTTTTTTACCTCCTGAACTACGACCATTTGACACTTTGTCTCTTAAATTTTTATTTTGTACAATTTACCTCCTAAACTGTACGAATTTTGGCACTTAGCCAGTTCTTTGTGAGAATTTTGGCCGAAGCTCATTCGTGTGACATGCACACTAACATATATGGGGTAAAATCGACTTTCCATTTTACTCCTAATTACTCCCGCTCAAACAATGGTAACGTGA
>BMAC01000001.1:737701-756154 GCA_014905375.1 Phtheirospermum japonicum | reverse complement strand
ACGACGACGACGACGACGACGACGATGGGTGGTGATAGCAGTGGTAGTGGCGCGGTTGGCGGCAGTGGGTGGTGGCCAGATGGTTATTAACAAGATGAAAATTATTTAGGGTTTGAAAAGGTAATTTCAGTATTTTTGTAATTTTTTTTATTGGGGTGAACTAATAAAATTTCGGGGTCGTCCTAAATTAAAATGTCCTCTTCTAAAACACGATTAAGAAATTATTGCCCTTATCACCCCAAAGTTCATTTGCCAACAAACCGAATAATACTACTCTTCGTCCTATTCTATCTGTCATAATTAATCATTTCACGAAGATTAATAAAGATGATTGGTATTATAATTATAAGTATCAAAAGACCATAATATTCTTTTGTATAAAATAATTAAAAGTGTGAAATGATAAAAATAGGGATAAAATTAGTAAAATAATATTTAATTTTTATTGAAAAAGAAAAAAGTAAGCATGATTATTGTCTTTTAAAAATGTAAATATGCTAGATAGAATGGGAAAGAGAAATTTATAAATTGCGACAAATCGAAAGTAACGCTTATATAAAAATTTATAGTTGGATCTCGCCTAAACCCAAGACTCAACCGACAAGGGATTGTAGGGACCTAAACTCATAATCGCCTAGACCCAGACTTGATAGGTAGACTTGTTTAATAATTAAAAAAATATTTTTAATAGAAGTCTATAAGGAAATATATTTATCTTAATAGCATATCATTAGATGAGTCAAGTATGATTATGATTCATTGTAAATAGAAATAGCGGTCTCGTACTGGTTGATACGACATCAATTGTAGCAATGTCAAAATGGGTCAGCCCACTTCGACTCGTTACGAGTTACTTTAAAATTGGACGGGGCGGGACTGCAATTCCTAAGTCCGCGGCCCGCGAAAGATGGCCCGTGGGTTGGGCAGTCCAAAAGTATAAATTTGCAAATTTCACACACCAAACTGAACAAATCGATATAAAAGATAGTCTGAATGAAGCAAATTGAACAAACTGAAAATTAATCAAATCCCTTCTTCTTTATTGACTGGCATGATTTTCAGATATTTAATTTATTTCTTTTACGGGTGAATTAAAATTGATTTTCGTTTTCTACAAAATAAGCTTCAATTTTGTTTTTTGATGTGATTTGAGAGGGGAAAGTGAAGCAATTCTATGAACTTTGAAGAATTGGGGTATACCGGATGCTACTTGATCCCCTGCCGTTGTCGTGTAAATGCTTTTGAGGTGAATTTTGGATTTCTGTGCAGTGTGTTGGTGGTGTTGGTTGGGTGGCTCGCGAGCCGCTGGAAATGGCAGCGCGTGGCTGCACGGAGAGAGGAGATCAGGTGGCTCATGATGCTGGCGGCGGAGGAATCCGAGAGGGCTGAGCTCGAGGCAACTTCTGGCTACATAAGCTATGGCTCGGTTCTGGCCGTGGAGCCCACCATGGAAAGGAGCCGGTTATCGGGACGAGTTTGTCTTTGGGCCGGTAATTGCACCACCACAGATGGAATGAAATTAGGATTTGCGATGTGATCCCCGTTTTTAATTGCTGAATCTATTGCTGAAATTTCTTTCTATTTTATATTCTAATTTTTTATTAATTCAAAAAAATGCGAGCCAACCCGCTTCGGCCCGTGAAAACCCGCGGGCTTAACGGTGCGGGCCAAATAGGTTCGCGATTAAACGGGACTGAAGATTTTAGGCCCAATACCGCTCGTTTAAGCGGGCCAACGACCCGTCCCGTGTACTTTGAACCATTTTGACAGTGCTAATCAAATGTCGGCATAGTAAGAAAATTGATAAATACATGGCTAATATGGTAAAATATGCCCGATAGGTCGATAACATGAAAATAATAAATAATCTTATAAATAATAGGGAATTCAAAATCTTATTTTCATAACTTCAATTATCATGAATCATGGAGCTCACATATTTTATGGAGAATTATTCTCTCTTTTTATACAGTTTATGTGATTACCGACTTAAGCATAGGAGGGCCTACGCCGTGACTGTTCGACTTGGGCTTTGTGCAAGTCATTCGTAGTCGAGAAGGAAATTCGAGGCGATCCGACCTCTTTCTTGGTTAGCCAATTTTTTTAGTTACATAGAGTGGCGCCATTTGTGAGAATACGAGTGACATCGAATCATTGAGTGAAAGACGAGAGTTCCAAACCAATTGATCAAGGACCTTAAATTACGCAGGCATCAAAAATCAAGATAAGTATATATTTTCCTTTATTTTAAAATCGAAAATATACAAATTGGGGTCATGTACGCTAATCATGGGTAACAATTGTGATGATTTGATGTGTTTAAATGAGGATATGTGTGTTGTTTCATTTTTGGCAACTTATTTGATTTTATGTGCTTTAATTTAATGGGGATATGCGTGTGATTTATTTAAATTCTATGTGGTTTAATTTGTGGCTGAAGGGACTCATTTGATTTTATGTGGTTTAATATGGTTTATTTAGTTTAAATGGTTTAGTTGGTTTGTTTGGTTTATATGGTATGGTTTATTTGATTTATATGATTTAGCAAGTTTAGTTTACGTTAATAAGGTTTATTTGGGTTTATATGGCTTATTTGGTTTGATTATATGGGGCGGTATGGTGTAGTTCTTTTATTTGGTTCAAGGATTTATTTTTGTTTGATATGGTTAACATTATTTATTTGGTTAATATGGTATTAGATGGTTTATTTGGTTTAACATCTTTTATTTGGTTAATGATTTTAGATGGTTTATTTAATTTAATTTTTTGGATTTAATATTATTTATATGACTTATTTTGCTTAATATGGTTATTAGGTTTATTTTGATTTAATATGGTTTATTCAACTATAACATGGGGGACTAGTGTCAAAAAAAAAAAAAAAGATCATGATATTGCTCGTTATCAACACACCTAAATTATGTTGGTAAAATTATCAAAAATGGTACAAAATTATCCCGATCATTTTTTTTGCTGATGTGGCATTATTCAATACTTTCTTATTATTTTTCTTTAATTTTAAACATTAATTGAAGAAAAAAACCTGATAAATAAATTTATTTTGGTCCATTATATTGACCAAATTACAGAAAAGGTACGTGACATTAGCCATTACCATACCACATCTGCTAAGTTTGTCAATTCATCAAAAAATGTTCAAAAAAGCTTTATTGGGGCATTTTTCTAATGTGGCGTTATTCTATTTTTTTCTTTTTTAATTTTAAACATTAAATTGAAAACAAAATCCTAATTGCCCTTCATTCTTCTTCCTTGAATCAAAGTAAATCTTACAAGATTATAAAATATAAAGTAAATCTTACAAGATTATAAAATAAATATAAAACTTTTTACAATTTCTTATTATTAATAATATCTTAATTAAAAAAATTAATAAAATTAGAAATAAATATAAAATATAAAATGAATTCAAAAAAAATATTAAAAATATAGATATTTATATGAAAAAATCTAATTTTATACATATAAAATTTTATAATATATTTTATGATTTTATATTTATATCTAATTGTACTAGCTAATTTATTTTAATTAATAATTATTTTCTAATATAATTTTCTATATTTATTTTATAATTTTTTAATATTTATTTTATATTTTTAGTAATTCTTTATTAATTCAATTTTTATTGATTAGGTTAAAGGAAAAATAAAAGAAAAGGGAGGGCAAAACATATTTGTAATGTTTATAATTATAGGAAAAATGAGAAGAAGAAATATCATCGTCACATCAGCAAAAAATCTCGACCAAATTTTTTTGACATTTTTTGATCAATTGACCAATTTAGTGGACGTGGCTTGACGATGGCCAATGTCACGTACCTTTTTTGGAATGTGGCCAATACAATGGATCAAAATGAATTTCTTTCTTAAGTTTTTTTTCTTCAATTAAATTTTAATATTAAAGAAAAATGATAAGAAAGTATTGAATCACTCCACGTCAGCAAAAAAGCTCGATCGAGATAATTTTGTACCTTTTTTGATAATTTACCAACTTAGTGTAGTTGTTATGATATTGGACAATATCTTGGTCTTTTTTTAGAAAGTGGACAATATAATGAATTAACAAAGTAAATTTCCCGTGATTTATTGGTCTAATATAGCTTAAATGATTTAAGCTGGTTTATTTAGTTTATTTATGTGATTCTTTTTTTCATTTGGTTTGTTTGACTTGATATGGAGCATTTTGTATGGTTAATTTGATTTATTTGGCTTATATGAATCAGTTTATTTGATATCGTCGACTGGATTTGTTATAGTTCATTTGGTTCGATTTAAATGGTTATGGTCCATGGTCCAATTTAAATGGTTATGGTCTCGTCGCGAGTTTGGTTTAGGTTGTGTTAATGGATGGTATGGTTGTATGGTTATGAAATGGGCTGAGCTTTTATTAGGTCGGCGATGATTTATATGGAATGGTCTGACGCTTTTATTAGGTCGGCGATGGTTTATAAAGAATGAACTGACGCTTTTATTAGGTCGGCGATGATTTATATGGAACAGGCTGACGCTTTTATTAGGTTGGCGATGATTTATGGATTTAATGGTTTTTTGGCCAACTTGTTTTAGGTCGGGTAAATAATTTATCCTTTGAAGTCTGTGGTTTATGGTTATAATTGTGGTTTGTGTTTTAGGTCGGATAAATGGTTATATGATTTGTTTGGATATGGGTATGATGTGATTTATTTGGTTAAGATATTTTATTTGGTTTGGTTTTACGTAGTTTTTATGGATTGATATGGTGTGAGTTAGTGTAGTTTAATATAGCTTATATATATATTTGGTTTAATATGTTTTATTGGGTTTAGTATGGTTTACCTATAGGTTGACTTGTTCTACTTCAATGGTTGTGGGTTTTGACCGACTTGTTTTAGGTCGATGATTGGTCCATGGTTACATGATTAAAATATGCGTATTTTTATGAATAAGTGGTTTATGGTTAGGGTATGCAATGATTTTTTGGTCGACCTGTTTTAGGTTGGATAAATAGTTTTTTGGTCGAAATGTTTTAGGTCGTCTAAATGGTTTTTTGGATGACCTGTTTTCGATCAGGTAAATGGTTATATTTTTATGGTTTTATGGGCCGACACTTGTTTAGGTCGGCGATGGTTTTATTGTTCTTATGGTTGTGGGTCGATGCTCGTTTAGGTCGATGATGTTTATAAGGTTTATGATTTTATGAGTTTCTGTGCTTTTGTGGTCAGCAAAGACTCGTCGGGATTAATGGTTATGGAACGATACATAAGTAATAAATTAGGAAAATGAGCTTATAATTTTATATGGATGGAATGGTTTATGGTATTATGATTTTCATGGTTATGAACTGATACTTGTTTAGGTTGAAGATATTGTATAATTATATTGATATGGTTTAGAATATGGGGGACTAACTATTTATATGGTCTAGTTGGTGTGGTCTAATGAGTTTATTTGGTTATGTGGTTATATTTTTTATTTGGATTATATGAGTTAGTTGGTTTATTTGATTTATTTAAGGTTGGTATGATTGAGTTAACTTGATTTGATTTTATATAGTATGGTTGGTTTATGAGGCTATGGGTTAGTGGTTAGGTCGTAGAAGTGGGTCGGTGCTTAAGGATAAGGTTATGGGTATGGATACGGTTGGCTCAACCTGTTTTAGGTAGGTAAATAGTTTTGATTAGGGTATGAAATAATTCTTTGGCCGACCTGTTTTAGGTCGAAGAAATGATATGTTGGCCAACCTGTTTTAGGTCGGTTAATGGGTTTTTGGCCGACCTATTTTAGTTCGGTTATTTGGCCGGTCTGTTTTAGTTCAGACAAATAATTTTCGGCTGAACTGTTTTAAGTCGAATAAATGATATGTGATTATGGTTATTGTTAAAATATGATTTCAAGAATACGTGATTTTTTTTTTTTATAAATAATGTGTGAATTGCTGAAATTTAAGTGTATAAATGTGATCACGTTCTGTTTGCAGGTACCTCAATCAGCCAGAATATGGTGGATTAGATGATACGAAATCAAATGTCGGCATAGTAAGAAAACTGATAAACACGTAACTAATATGGTAAAGTATGATTATTTGGCCCAGCCAGATCGATAACATGGAAATAATAAGGTTTTATGATTATTATGGAATTATAGAAAGTAAGAATTCTAATATGAGAATATTTTCTAATTATGGAGGTTGGGTACAATTATGAGATTTAATCTCATCTTACGAAGGAATCCTATTGGTTGGTGGATAAGTCTAAATAATCTTATAAATAATAGAAGATTCAAGCTCTTATTTTCATAACTTCAATTTTAATGGATCATGGAGCTCACGGATTTTATGGGGAATTATTCTCTCTTTTTATACAATTTATATGATCGATGACTTAAGTATTGGAAGGCCTATTGCACGACTGTCCAGCATGTGCTTTGTGCAGGCCGTTCGTGGTCAAGAATATAATTCGACCTCTTTGTTGATAAGCCAATTTTTCTGGTTATATCACTGCCATACCCATACCAATTTAAACGAATAAACCCCAATGAGTTGTATCAACTATCATTGATCTTAATTGGACCACATCATCACCATTTTTCTTTCGGACTATAGAGAACCTTAACAAGAATAAACATGAATGTAAGAATTTCTCTTTATTACACATAGGGAATGTAACAGTACCAAGTGAGTAAAGTCTTTGTTAAGAATTAGGTTCCAGATTTGCTTAGATTCTACGCCATAAGAATGTAACCCAAGCGTGACATTTGACAATGATGCTGAAAAATGTTAATAATACTAAAAAAGATTTCGTCACTTCAAGTTCAAACTAGGCCTAGGAATAATAAACATGGACTTTTTTCTAAAGGAAATCGGTAACACAACACCCACTTCATATGACCGTTGGATAATTTGGATTGCATTGGCTGACCCTCACCCCTCTTTACCCTTTCAAATTCGATTGATCAGCGATTATATAGTTGTGTTCGCCCTGAATCACATGTATAAACAGAATCAACTGTGAAAGACTGCTCGACCTTTCGTTGCGCTCATTTCTATTTTTCGAATAGGGTAATAAAACTATGTAGAAATCCAGAAGCAACTCTAAATGTGTTGTTGAATATAAATGAAATTGCACTATGACGGTTGATGTGATATTGTGATGGTATATTTAATAAAATGGTAAGAGCAATAAAATAGTGTTAATTGAATTATGTTATAAAAAAAAAGTTATCCAATGCATCAATGTTAATGTTATATATGTGATAATTTTATTTTTTTCAGAAAAAATAAAGAGAGAGAAATAAGGATGATATATTTAAAATTAATTGTAGACATTATCAAGAGCAATGTCTAGAGTGCTCTTGACAATGTCAAGCATTTAATGTGTCATATAATCATTTTAATATGCCACGTAATTATTTTTATGTCATATATCAACTTTTTCACTTTCAACATTATTCAGGGTTCTATGGTCGGTCCGCGACCCCTGGATGCCGAAGGCGCCCTTGGAGATATGAAAATTAAGTATAAATAAATAGTGGACATGTGCCGCGCAAGTGTAATAGCGGTGATTGTAAATCGAAAATGAGTAAATATTACTCGTGTTTTGGAATTGTTAGGTTTTTTTTTTCCTATTTTTCTATTTTTCCTACTCTATTAATCCTTTTACTTTAAATTGTTAGCATTTTAATAAGACAACGTGAACTGAATAAGGGCATTTTAATATTTTGGTGTAATTAACACTTTTTAAAATCAAAAAAATCTATAATTTGGACGAATAAAAATGGAAAGGAAATTTATCTCTTTGGACGGACAGAGTATATATTTCTCAGTGTGTGTCAAAATTTTGCAAATACACAAAGTAAAATTGTATCCCATGAACCGTATCCACAAATAAAAAACTGTATAAAGACAAAACCAAAACCAAATCAAAATAACAGAATCACATATATTGCTCGGCTAAATTAGAACCCTATAGCAAGACAAGTACTAGAGAACAAAATACGTTGCAAACTATATTCATAAATCCGCACATTAAGTACCACACCGTTTGCTAAACACTCACTTATATGCTGCCATGCCGACTCCGGCTTCAACCCCGTGAGGCCCGAAACCTCCCCGGGCCTTCGAATAACTGACGTAATAGAATTCCGATATTATTCCGGTGAACAAAACAAATGCCGCACCAGCTGCAAAAACTCCCTTTCTCACGGTCTCACAAGACGGCGGGTTTTCGAAGAACCTTGTTCTGTACTTGGTGTGATAAGCGTTCCTCACCGAACCGGCTAGCAAGCAAATCTCAGCAATGAAAAACGACACCCTGCATCAGAAACATCTTAATTGTAATTAATTCGATCAACATTTTGGATTAATTACAAAGATACCCCCGACTTATACCCTAATTACAAAAACTCCTCGTTATTTTTCAAAACTACGAACAAACGAAAGGAGTTAATTGTAGTTGTAAGTGTTCTTAGGTTAAACCTCAGGGTAGTTTTGTAATTAAATCTTTTTATGACATTGCTCGTCAATTAACGGGCGTATGTATACCAGCACATAATGAAGAGAAGCACAGCGCAAGCCCTCGAGCCACCGGGTCTAAGTGGTGTTCCACAGCAGAAGCAACGACTCGCGACCATTATAAGCAATTGACTGGCCATGAGGAACAGGAACGCACCGACACCGTACCCAGTCGCAATGTCGGAATCATAAACGCAATATCTATAGTAATCCTCGCTATCCGGCCTTGACGTGCCCTGTCAATAATAACACAAATAAGATATTCAAAGGAAATCAAACCAAATATATATTCATGAATAAACATGAGATACGGAGCATGGCTGACCCAATAAATTAATTTCTGACCTACATTAATATTCCCTAATGCCTAGAATCAAATCACACATTTTCATAAAAATAATTAAAACATTAAAAAATAATATAAAAGGAAAATTGTTTTTTAATTATTTGTTGGTAAAATGTTGTTCAAGATCTCATTAAATATTCTTGATATTTACAAATAGGAGTTCAATTAGTTCGTTAGGCTTACAGTGCTAAGTTAACTCGTCAGAGAGGCATCAATTGAGCCGTATTGTACCATCAGATCAAACAGAAATAATTGATTAACTACTCAAATTATGAAAAAAAATAAAGGAGATAACAAGACCATTATTCGTTTCCAATTTCTCAAAATATTCGAAGTCGCCAAGCCCCCCAAAAATTATCAAGCTACTTTGTCGATTAATGTCTCCAGCGTCACACGACTAAAATTCAATCCACACACAGAAACACACAAAGCTAAGCAAATAAACTCGTCAACTAATTCATGGATCTTGGATAAAACACTTGAATAAGTAAAAGTGAAAAAGGAATTAAAAAAAAGGGGGGAAATGGGAAAAAAAAGCAAAAAAAAAAAAAAAGAAAGAGAGAGAGAAAAGAAAAGGAAAATTTACCGTGCTTCTTCTCTGCTCAGCAGCAACAGCCAGACCAAAAGCAATGAGATCAAAAATGAAGACAGTGATGAGTAAGAGCTTGGACGCCATTGAAGTAGCAGCACCAGAGAACTTGGCACAGAGAGTAGCAGATCTAGATCTTTCGCTTTTTCTTACTCCCCGCCTCCTGAGTTTCTCTCTCTACAAATAGGTGAGAATTTGAGTCATCAAGAAGCACAGAGCAATTACTAAATGGGAGAGATTGTGACAGCTCAACGCTTCACCCGCAACGCAAAGGTACACGTCACCAAATTAATTCCTATCAATATATTAATTAATTAATAAAAGGAAAGGAACAGAAATTAATATTCACACTCCACCGAACCGAATAATATCGGGCCCTCTGCCTTCCGTATATGCAATGACAGAAATGCCCCAGAAAAAGCGGAAAAGTTAAAAAAGATTTTGCGGGAAATATGATTAATTTGTTCATCCCACAATTATAGTTATCTGTTGCTGGGAACATTTTTCTCTTTATGGTCAAAGTAGCAATTTGGCAAATAAACTTTTGCCAATGTCCAGTTTTGGCCATATTCTTTTACATTTTTAGCATTTATTTAATCACACACCCTTGCAGTTTATTTTGAGTTAAAAAACAAAACTAATCATTCCTATTCCCCACTAATTTATCAACATGCATTTTTTAACTCATTATTAGGGATATCTTGGTAATTTCAGGCTTTGCACATAATACCCGAAAAATTCTTGGTTAATAAAAAGAATTGGATGTCGGTGTAGTACTATAACGGTAGAATGAGAGATTGAAAGACACTTACGTCCTTTATCTCGTTTGTTATTAATTGTATTGTAAATTACAAGTAATGCAATTGACTTTGATGAGTTTTCAATTATTAAGAAACTATTATTATTTCTTTTACTAGCTAAAGATAATGGAGTGTAAAATAACAAAAGGTATGAAGTCTAGACACATTTTATTTCTTTCTTATATATATATATACTAGTTTAACAGTGTATTACACGAGATTTATAAAAAATTAAATATAAAAGATATTTATAAAAATTATAATATTTTAAATTTAAAATAAAAAAAAATTAAAAGGATGTGTTTTTAACTTGTGCCCTGTTCAATTATTAATTATTATAATAATTAATTAATATCATATATTAATATTT
Organism: Phtheirospermum japonicum; assembly: GCA_014905375.1. Taxonomy (NCBI): domain Eukaryota; kingdom Viridiplantae; phylum Streptophyta; class Magnoliopsida; order Lamiales; family Orobanchaceae; genus Phtheirospermum; species Phtheirospermum japonicum. The sequence goes on along the minus strand of BMAC01000001.1, from coordinate 745,541 downwards.
AGATTAAATTCGTTAATTATATTTACATACTTATAAATATTCAAAAGATATCACATTTTCAACCCGTCACTAATCTATACTAATTAATTATTATTAATTCATTTATATTTTTATGTTCATGTTAATTTTATTAATAATTATAGTTACATACTTTGAAAAATTCAAAAGGTGTCATACTCTCAAACCTTCTCGCGTCTAATAAATATTAATTAATTATTATTATATAATTTTATTTTTTTATATTTAGATTGAATTCATTACTAATATTTAGTTACATACTCCTATTATTGCAAATATATGATAATTTACCTATACAAAATGTTTAAAATTTCAAAAATAAATTATTTCAACTTTTATTATAAATACAATTTATTTAATTATTGTCATTAATAATTTTTTTTATAATTAAAATTATTTCATATGTAATTTATCTTTTAATTAAAATAATTAATTTATATTTTGTCTACTAATTATATATGAATTATTTATATTTTTTATATTAGGAGTATACAAGATATAATAATAAGAAAATACTAAATTAGGCAAGATACAATAAAAGGAAAATATTAAATTAGATATATATTAGGCTCGAATGACATAAGAAATCGAAGCACCAAAATTTTTTATTATCCAAGCGAAGCATACGAAACAGATACATAAATTAGGAGGATTTTGTATTAATATACACTTAGCATTCGTGTATTACACGGGACTTATCAAAAGATAAATATAAAAAATATTTGTAATAATTACTGAATTTTAAATTTAAAATAAAAAAAATTAAAATAATATATTATCAACCCTTGTCTTGTACATGTTTAATCTAGTTATTAATTATTATAAATATTAAATAATTTTGTATTTGATATTTAAATTAAATTTATTAATAATCTTAGTTATACACTTACAAAAAATTCAAAAGGTGTCACTTTATAATTCCATGTCTAATATTTATTTTATTAATTATTATCATTAAATTATTTTATATATTAATATTTAGAATAAATTCGTTAATAATTATTAGTTAATACTTTGAGATATTCAAAAGATGTCATACTCTTAACCCACATCGCATTGTACTGGTGTCTAATCAATGTTTGTTAATTATTAGTATATAATTTAATAATTTTTGTGTTTAGATTAAATACATTACTAATATTTAGTTACATACTTATATTATTGTAAATAAATCATATTTTACCTATATAGAATATTTGAAACTCCAAAAATAAAATTATTTTAAATTTTATTATCAATAAAACTTATTTAATTATTTTCATAATAAAGTATTTTTTGTAATTAAGATTATTTCATATGTAGTTTGTCTTTTAATTAAAATAATTAATTTAGATCTTATCTACTAATTATATATGACTTATTTATATTTTTATATTATGAGAATCAAATGAAAGTATAGAATAAGAAAAAATAGAATTAAATTAGGTAAGATACAATAAAAAGAAAAGTAATAAATTTGGTAAAAATATTAAGTTCGGATGACACATAAGCAAACGAAGCGCTAGAATTTTCTATTTGCCAAACGAAGCATATAAAGCAGACACATAGGTTATAAAGATTTTACATTAATATATAGGAGTGATAAAAGTAAGATATTGAATTAGGCAAAATATAGTAAAAGAAAAATATTAAATTAGAAAAAATATAATGATGAGAAAATATTAAATTAGGTAAAATCATATAAAAGGAAAATATTAAATTAGGTAGATATTAGGTTCGATGACACCAAAGCACCGAAACTTTATCCAAAGCTAACAAAGCATGGAAACAGACAGGATATGAAGATTTTGCATTAATATACAGGGGATATAATATATATATATATTGAAAAAAAAGCACAAATCACCCCTATATATTAATGCAAAATCCTCCTAACCTATGTGTCTGCTTCGTATGCTTCGATTGACAAATAAAAAATTATGGTGTTTCGTTTGCTTATGTGTCATCCGAGCCTAATATTGACCTAATTTAATACTTTTATTTGATTGTATCTTAGCTAATTTAATTCTTTTATTATATTTTTCCTTATTCAATACTTTCCTTTGATTCTCATAATATAAAAATAGAAATAACCATATATAATTAGTAGATAATATCTAAATTAGTTATTTTAATTAAAGTAAAAACTACATATGAATAATTTTAATTAAAAAAATTTTATTATGAAAATAATTAAATAAGTTTTATTGATAATATAATTTAAAATAATTTTATTTTTGGAATTTCAAATTATATATAGGTAAAATATGAGTTATTTACAATAATTTAAATATGTAGCTAAATATTAGGAACGTATTCAGTCGAACATAAAAATATTAAATTATATGCTAATAATTAATAAATATTGATTAGACACTAGTGCAACGCGACACGGGTTGAGAATATGACATCTTTTAAATATCTCAAACTTTGTAACTAATAATTATTAATGAATTTATTCTAAACACTAATATATAAAATGATATAATAATAATAATGAATAAAATAGATATTAGACACGGGTTTAGAATGTGACGCTTTTTGAAATTTTGTAAGTATGTAACTAAAATTATTAATGAATATAATTTAAACATCAAATACAAAATTATTTAATATTTATAATAATCAATAAATAGATTAGACATGTACAAGGCACAAATTGGTAATACATTATTTTAATTTTAATTTTTAATTAAAATTAAATAATTATCACAAATATTTTTTACACTTATCTTTTGATAAGTCCTGTATAATACACGGGTGTTAAATAAGTATATATTTATGCAAAATCCTTATGTGTCTGCTTCGTATGCTTCGCTTGAATAATAAAAGTTTTTGGTGTTTCGGTTGCTTATTTGACATTCGAGCCTAATTTATACCAAATTTAATATTTTTCTTTTATTGTATCTTGCCTCATTTAATTTTTTTCTTTTTATTATATTTAGCCTAAATTAAGAGTTTTTTTAATATATATTTTTTTTAATTCAGTAATTTTCTTTTGTACTCCTAATATAATAACATAAATAAGTCATATATAATTAGTAGAAAAAATCTAAATTGATTATTTTAATTAAAAGACAAATTACATATGAAATAATTTTAATTACAAAAAAAATTATTATGAAAATAATAAATAAATTGTATTTATAATAAATGTTGAAATAATTTAATTTTGAATTTTCAAATATTCTATATATGTAAATTATGATATATTTGCAATAATTGGAGTATATAACTAAATATTAGAAACGAACTCAATCTAAATATAAATAAAATAAAATTATATAATAATAATTAATTAATATTTATCAGACAATGGCACAATGCGAGAATGCTTGATAGTATGACACCTTTTGAATTTTTCAAAGTATGTAACTGTAATTACCAACAAAATTAATCTAAACATAAGAATATAAAATAATTTAATAATTATTAATAATATAGATTAGAAACGGGTTGAAAATTTGATATTTTTTGAATTTTTATAAGTATGTAAAAATAATTATTAACGAATTTAATCTAAATATAAAATATAATATTAATCAATAATTATAATAATTAATAAACTGAACAAGGCACGGGTTGAAAATACATCTTTTCAATTTTATTATAAATTTAAAACTTTATAATTTTTACAAATATTTTTCGTATTTAGTTTTTTATAACACCCATGTAATACACGGGGTGCTAAACAAGTATATTATATAGACAAACATCACCTAATCTTTCGTTTCGAGGAGAGGAAAAAAATTCGACTGGCTTTTTGGCATCGAGAATAGTATGCACATATATTAAATAAGAATTTGGTAAAGAGAGATCAGTAAGAAGTATGAAAATAGTTAACATGTGGCCTTGTAATTTGCGAGAAATTAAGAATAGAACTTATTTGATTTTAGTTTTATATGAATTTTGTATTTATACTCATGTTAATTAGTATTATTTAATTTATAATTACAGCATAAATTTTATATACTTATCTAATAAAATTCGAAATAACATTTGAAGTAGTAAGATTAAGTTTAATATTGTACAAAATTTATTGAACTGGAGTATTATTCTTCAGATATATTTACACGAGGACTAAACAGATCACTTCGATATAATGAAATGTGATTAATTCACCAAATCTTGAATATTAAAGGGCACAAATTAAATTACAGCTTCAGGACACAACAACCTCACAAAAATCACTAACACTACCAAGTAGAGTACATGAAGGCAAATGCAAGTTACAACCAAAAAATCATTTCACATACATCACACTTACAAAGTAAAAAAACAAAAAACAAAACACAAAACATATACATTGAGGAAGAAAAAAAAAAGTGACACCAAACACGAAAATTCGACACAAAACACAACAAAAAATCTCAAGTTCTACGACCGAACAAAAGAAGCCTTCTGAAGCCTTTGGGTATTTTAGGCGAGCTTTCGCCATTATTCCATTTCTTTCTAGAATGATTTAATTCTTCGTTCGTTTCGTCGCATGGCGGTGGAGTTGATATTTCGACCACCGATATCTCGGGCGAAAATGTTAACCTTTTCTTCTCGCCACCTTTGATCTCATCAACGTTCGACACATTGCATTTCAAATCATTTCCTCCCGTTGGATTGAACATGATCTGAGGTGTAACCTCAACTTGATCATCATTTACACTATCCGTCATAACCCGAACCGAGTCTTTCTTGTCTGTATTTGCTTCATGTAATAATAGTACCTTAACACTCTCCGAATCTTCAATAACATCGCCATTCTTGACTTGAACTTTTTCCGGTTTCTTGGAATTAATCTTTGGATTAATATCCATTCCCTTTTTCTTATCCGGAGATTTGATGATCGTTGTCTTCTTTAACGTTGGAGTTGACTTTAACGATTTCCCGTTCGGAGTTGGTTTTTTGTTTTGACCGACTTTTTGTTCGGTTGGCGGTGTCGGCTTGTTCGTTGTACGGGCAGCCGCGAGGCGATCGATAGTCGAACTCCTCATGACGGGCTTATTTGATTTTTTGATCTCATTAACCGGGGCCCGGGGTTTATTAGCTTTTGTCGAAACAGAGTTGTTTTTCTTGCTCTCTATCGAAGACCGTTTTGAAGTAGTTTCCGGAATAACACCTTTAGCTGCACTTCTTTCGGCAATTCTCTTTTGACGCTGCATCAATAACTCCTCCATTTTCTTCCTTTTCTCTTCTTCCTGAGTGAGAATAAAAAAATTAAAAAATAAATAAATGATGAAATTAGATGCCATTAAATGCGATACCTTTTCCGATTTGCTTCGATTCATTGTGCTTCCGGAAGGTAACATTTTGCTCCTCGGCGGTATATCAGATTTGCTCCTTCCAAGAGATCCACTTGGAGCTTTAGGCTTTGATTCTTTTCCACTCCCTACTTTTCTCGCACTAGCTCCGGTAGTCTTACTCGTCTTACCATTACGAATCCGTTTAACATCATCATCAACACTATTATCATTCGGTTCGGCGTTAGTCCGTTTTCCAACAGACTCAACTGCCAAAATATCATTTTCCATATCATGACTCCAAGATGCTACACCTTGCTCGGTAACAGAATCGTTACCGAGCATCATTTTAAGGTCTTCTGGCTCGTAGAAATTGCTATTTCCCGACAAATTATCATTCTTCGGTTGATTATTAGCTCCAACGATGTCCGTGACCATGAAAATGTCATCTCTAGGCTGATTTTGTTGCGGGCTGTCCAATATTCGGGACTGAACCATCATAAAAGAATCATCGTCCAAAAGAACATCTTTTTTATTTTCTCCGATCGAAGTAACGACGGAAGGCTCGACGCTAAAACGAGCCGTTTGCGGAAAATGTTCTCCTTCTTTTTCTCTCGGTGGAATTGAAAATTCGTCGTCATTTTGCCTCTTAACAACACCGTGAAAATTTTCGCCGCCTTCGAATTTTAAGTCGGTTTCGCCAAATCCATCTCCGGTGTATTTTTCGGTGAAGAGTAAATCGTCACTCGTGTATTTCGACTTCGCAACTAAAGAATACGAATTTTCATCTCTATGATCCGGTATACTTTTCAAACCCGTATCGTTCGAATTCGAGTCCGGGTCCCTCATGAGGAGGTTTTGAAAGATATCCCAATTCCCATCTTTCTTTCCTTCTTCGGAATTAGGCCTGCTTTCGTTTTCGGCATCCAAACCCTTCTTCGATTTACCACTAGCTTTTTTGTTGCTATTCAGCTTATGGTGTCTTTTCAACGATCCAACATGTCCGTCTTCATCAGAAGAATGGCTATCCGAGTCGTTGCTGTTTTCGTTTTTGCCTGGCGCAATGTAATTTATGTTACGTATAACGACTTTTCTAGAGTGATTTTTGTTGTGCTTCTTGTTATTTATCCGTTCGTCTTGCTCGTCGCTCGAATCGCTTCCGGAGCTCGAGTGATCGGTTTCGATAATTTCCTCGTTTTGCGTATCTGCGTGTTTTTTCTCTTTTTTCTTATGGGACTTGTGCCTCCGATTATCTCTGTCGGTATCGTGGAAACTTGCGGGCCATGGCATGTCGGCCGGATAATGCGACGGCCCGACTTGCATTCCGGGGAACATATAGCCCGAATAGGGTTGATACATCGGAGGAGCTTGACTACTTTGCATGTAAGGGGGCAGATGATGTAGCCATGATGAGGGTAATTGAGCCGCACCTTCGGATTGTTGCTGTTGATTGAACTCCGTTGGCAAACCGTTGTCCGTTCCTTTTTATTTAAGTAATATTCGTTATAACAGACGAAGAAATGAAAAATAAACTTCACACATAGAAAAAATAAATAATAATAATCATACAAAATGGCTATACAAGAACACAATGAAGAGATAGATTGAATTAATTACCTTCGCTCGTGTCCATGCTTCCGTGTCTTGAGATCGAGTCTGAGATAGGTACAACATTTTCAGCAGCAAGTACAATTCCGGATGTTCCCAAGTACGACGCTTGCATCGCTGCAACTTCGTCCATCCAAATCTTGTCGTCGTTCTTTTTGTTACATAGTTCCATGAAGTTCATACAAGCTTCCCTATATTATACAACAACACATGTTATATAAAAGCATGTGTCACACAAAAGACCTAGTTACCCCTACCTTAAGCGATGAGCTCCAAAAGCATCGCTGAACGATACGAGATCATATAAGTAATCCATCTCAAATCCGGCCACCAGCGCACGAGCATAAGCCATTGCTTGCTCTTTCTTGAGCATCGACATCCGAGTTTCCAGAACACGTTGAAGACGAACCCTATATATACAAGCCATGTACAAAATTTCGTTACAGCTAATTTGCTAGCATCTGTAATTAACAGCTTCCCGAAATAGAAATAAACAAAGTGCGATAAATTACTTCGGTTTTTCTTCTGCTTCAGTATCACTGGACTGCCCTTTGGACTGAAGTGGTAGTAACATGAATAGTCATCAACAAATATTACCATAAAATCCAACGACAAAATAAATTCACAATAATAATAGTAATTACAAAAAAAAAAAAAAAAAAAAAAAAAAGATGCACCTTAGATGGAGCAACCGGTGTTTTTGGGATCTCCATCAGAGGGAGTGCCTGGTAATTTCACAATTTTAGTTAGCTTCATTTACGTTATACTAAGCAGAATCACCAGGAATATAGAACAAGATTTTGAGCCGTTGTAAATAAAATTAAAAAAAAAAAACACACTCTGTTTCTCTGTCTGCTTTTGGCATACCTTGTAACTCTATAGTTTGATCATTTGATTTCAAATGAGCTCTCAATCTGATTGATCTCTCTCTCAATGATCACCAAACCTCTCAAGAACCTCTGGGTGTACTTTACAAATCTCACAAACCTGTAAAAGAAAACAAA
>BMAC01000001.1:666825-720290 GCA_014905375.1 Phtheirospermum japonicum | reverse complement strand
CCCCCCCTCCCTTCGGAGGTGGTTGCTGGTAGCTCCGGAGCGGCGGAGATGCCGGGTCCTATCCTCGGCTTAAGAAGTGAAACGTGAAAAACTGGATGGATGCGCGACCCTTCCGGGAAGGTCTAATCGGTAAGCTACTTGCCCTATCTCTTTCTGTAACTTGTATAAGGGGCCATAGTACTTAGCTGCTAACTGGCCCGTCCCGCCACACCGTTTTGACAGCTCTACTTCCAGGCCCAAACACCCTCCAATTACGAGCCAATACATCTCCCCTCCGCCTGCTAAAGTTGCTCTCATATATACGCTAAGCCCCCTTGATTGAGCCAATTGGGGAGAAAAATTGTATCAACTCAAGTACGAAATAAATGTTGAGTCAACAATCATCGAGAGGGGTACCACCAAGCGAGTCCAAAAAATGGGCTTAGGCATTCCACATGTCCAAAACTCATCTTGAAGTATATTAAAGTAACCATGGTCGATCCGGTCTTGAGGTAAGTGAAGGGAAACTCGCTCTTCACACTTATTTTCGATCAACCATGATATTATTATTTATAAGAAAGGAATTAGTTAACAAATTAGACCGTGAACATTTGATTAGTGTTTTGCCTCCAAAATCCAAAAGTAGCGTTTTGTGATATTTAAGTAGTTTATTAGAGTTTTATATGGGTTCGTAGTTATGAGAATTTAAAATACACATCGATTTAATTTATTTAATTTTGTATTTCTAACTTAACACTCCCTATGGTAATATTTTTTTATTCTTATTTTCATATAACTTATTATTATGGTGGAGGCCATGTTTTCTTTTAAACTCATCTCAGGTTTTGGGAACTACCAAACGGTCTTCCTGAGCAACATACATTAATAAAATTAATTAGTACTACCTCTGTCGCGTTTTATTCATCGTATTTTATAAAATTACTTTACCAAGAATAATTAATATTACAATAAAATTGTCAAATTCCAACGGAAAATATCCGTTAGAATTCAACACAAATTTATGTTGGAATGTCTAATTCCAACAAAATTTCCAACGGCCATTAAAATTTGCGTTGCAGTTTATTTTAAAAATTGATAATTCCAACAGAAATTAACCAATGGAACTTCCATTGGAATCTGTTTTCTGTAGGAACACCGTTGGATTGGTGATTCCAACGGCAAGTTTTCCAGCGACAAATTATATTCCGTTGGAAATTTTGTTGGAATTAAGCATTCCAACGGAAATTTGTATTGAATTCCAACATATATTTTCCGTTGGAATTTGATAATTTTGTTGCAGTGCAAATATTATTTTACAAATTTTACCTATTATATTATTAATTATTATTATTAAAATGTTCCATCATAACTAGGGATGGCAATGGGGGCGGGCGGCGGCAGGTACGCCTACCCCCGCCCTCGTCCCCACTTGAAAAAGTCATCCCCATCCCTGCCCTGCCCTGCCCCCGCTTCAAACTAAGCGGGTATCCACGTCCCCGTCCCCGCGGGTATATTAGTTGTCCCCGCCTCCGCCCGCAAGACCCGCCCCCATTCGTATACTCGCTTCGTACCCGCTTACATTTTATCACTTAAAAAATAAAAAAAAAATTATGGAGCTTGATTTTTAGATCTACTTAAATATAAAAAAAGAAAATTACAAGAAAACTCAAATAACATGATAAACATTGAGTCTATTACATTTAAAAATAGTTCAAAACATAAAAAAATAAATATTTAAATAGTAATATATGCGGGTTTGAAACGGGTCTCAAACGAGGACGGGTACCCGGCGGGGGGAACATTATCCCCATTCCCGTACCCGCCCCCGCAAAAACTCGCAATTTCATACCCGCCCCCATCCCATCCCCGCTTAAAGCGGATAATCCCCATCCCCGTCGGGGCGGGGGCGGGCGGGTCCTTATTTTAACCGGGTTTATTGCCATTCCTAATCATAACAGATAAAATGGTAGAAAAGGAGAGGGCAGTCATTTTAGGCAGTGGCGGATGTATATGGGGGCCTGGGTGGCACAGGCCCCCCCCAAAATCTTTTTTTTTTTGTTCCTTTAACCTATATATATATATATATATATATATATATATATATATATATATAATATATATATATATATATATATATATAATTTATTAATTATAAAAAATAATTGAGTTTTTCTTAGTTTAAATAAAAAAAGTGTATTAATTTCTACATTAGATAATTTTGTTATTTAAAATTTTAAGCCCTAATTTTTAATTTTAGAATAAGTGATGTATAATTATTTTTTTGATAATATTTCACGGAGATTTGAACTTAGATGTTGATGATTCTTGTTTATCATCAAAATTTATAAATTTTAAATATATTATTTATACCAATTGTTGGGAATTCTTTATTGACTTGAGCATTTGGTCACTTGTAAATCTTTTTGCCGACATATTAAGTAAAGAAATAACTATTGCTATTCGTATTTTATTTACTTAAATTATAGTAATTTGGTCTTCGAAATTATAATAGTATTATGTCTTCTTTAATTTGTATAAATAGAAGCTAGTATTAAACTTTTCAAAAGTATAATTTCTTTTGAAGTTAGTGACAATTCTCATGTGATGATGAGTGTAGAAAGTGTATTTTAAAAAAATGACGTATGTAAAATAAAATTGTATAATAGCATGAGAGATCAAATATTGCATAATTATTCTAGTTACATATCTAGGGAAAGAGTGTTTTTTATTGTATAATAGCATGAGAGATCAAATATTGCATAATTATTCTAGTTACATATCTAGGGAAAGAGTGTTTTTTTTATTTATTATTATTAGCATGATYCAATTGTAAGTCGATTCCAAAATATGATAACTCGATGAGAATAATAGTAATTCTTTTTCTTAAGTCCTTATTAGATTTTATACTTGTTATTTAATATGATGATTTCTTGAATATAATTTTAATAAATAAAATTTTTTATTATGTTTGTGCCCCACTAAAATTTTTTTTCTGTATCCGCCTCTGATTTTAGGCATTGGGCTAACTAACATGCGTAGCAATTTGCACAACCGTATTAAAAAATCAGCTGATAATAAAATTATGGAGGTGACATGTGGGCTCTTCTTACTCCTACATGGTGGTGGATAGAAAGTAAGCATCAGAGGTGGAACCTTGTGAACATTATCTAGCCATAGAATTAAGGTTGGGTTTGGTAACGTGTCATGTGTGGCTTTCACTTTGTCCGTAATAAAAGAGAACGCAACGCCACCTTTTTTCAATTCTTCCTATATTTATTTGGCCAATGGATCCAACTCCAAGTCAACCTCTAACATCATTTATAACCTACACATTTCATCAAAATTTGAAGAATGAAAAGTTAGCAAACTCAACCGTCACATGTATTCTGTTGATTTTCTTACTGCCATCAATAAGTTAGTAAATGAATAACCCATTACCATGTGTGGGTGATTCTCATTAATCAATGTACAATTTCAGTGGTGTAACCTAGCTCTTAGTGTTATAATCGGTTAAAACTTAAACCACAAAATATACGCTACATGTATTGATTATCATTGAGATCAACCGTAAAAAAAAGGAAGCATGAATGCTATTCCCAGGATTTGGGCCTTGGGCGATGAGATGATGACTTGTATTTTGATTTTTTTTTGCCACGTAACTTGAATTACTTTAGGGTCTCTTTGTTACGGTCTGTTTGGATTAGTATTAGTTGGGATTCTGAATTCTGGTATTCGGAATTTTATGGTATTATGAGTTATGTGAATAGTAATAATTCTTGGTGGTAGTGTACTATTATATTGTATTAGTAATATTTAATTATTTAGTTTTAAGATATTATTGTTTAATTATTTGATTTTTGAGTTTTAGAACAAACGAGTATTCAATATTCAAAATACCGAATCCAATATTGAATGCTATGGCAAACATGGCTTGAGTTTCGAATATCAAATACTTATATATAATACTCAAAAATCAAGTATTCAATTAACAATATGTTACACTTAATTTATATCATATAATATCTCATTAACATATATAATTGAATACTACTGAATACAATATTATAATACATCATTCGCTTTTCAGATATAATTTACCATAAAATACAATATTAATAATTTTTCAAATATAATTGACATTTATTTTAAAAAGTAAAAACTTTTGAATTTTATAACAAATAATTTTATTTCACTATTCATAATATTTTGAATACCCAAACATTAGAATTTAAAATATAACTAAATGATAGTCCAAACAAGTTATGAAGATTTAGTTTGTTATTTTTGGTTTGGTCCAACATGTAAACTTATTGAGATTTTCATAAAATCGGATTTAAGTGATTCAATGTGTCTTTTTGGTCTATTCGCCAAAATTCTCATATTTCTTGACATGAAACTTACTCGGTAACTGCAATTTCATTAAAATTACACAATTCTACCAAAATTAGATAAATTTTCAAAATTAAATGATTGGAATATGACTAGTTAGAGGATTGAATCTCCGAATGGTCCATATTACAAGATTAGAAAAAAAAAATCACTTCTATATACGTACACACACAAATGGACATATATATATATATATATATATATATATATATATATATATATATATATATATATATATATTCATAAAATATTACTAATTTCTAAAAATAAAAAAAAAGAATAATATTTTTAGTAACTTATCAAATTTGGGAAAAAATATGTCTAATTTGACTTGAATTTTCAAATTCCAAAGAGACTTCTGCCGGTTTTACAATTTTATCCCGAAATAATAAATTGAGTTCGTATAGGCATTTTGGATGCTGCTATTAAAATAGCCCGTCTGGCTATATTTTCGGTTAATTGCTATTACTCAAACAAGCATGAAACGTATGCTTGCATATTCGTCCATAGGTCAAATCGGATCGACGAAAAATCAAAACTGTCTATTTTCATAACTTTGCACGATTCGATGGTATTCTCTTATTGAAACATTTCTTGAATCTTTGGTAATAATATATATATATATTCTTATTCTGTATTGAGAAAAGATGAATATTCCACAATAAACGAAATGTCTGCTCATTGAAATTCAAAGTCAAATCATTCATTACAGATTAACACTTCTATAGTACTCCTACTACTTTCCCTCAAGTCACAATTTATTGGCTTTTAATTTTATCGAATTTGTTCATTTATAGTAGGTAATATAAATTAATTCCACTGTATAATCATGTTTGGTGAAGTTGAAAACACAAGAGCAATCAATACACCTTATCTTAGCTGTTTAAACAGTGACTATCTGTCTGTTAATGATAAATGACTATATCATCATCCCATCACAAAAGGGCCATCATTTGGGTCCGTTTACTGTTTTATACGCCTATCTAATTAAGTTAACTTAGTGGAGCCATTAACTTGGGTTTTATTGCCAATTTGCTAGTTGCAACCACCAATATATATCATTTCCTACCAAGTTGCATTGTTGCAAACTAAATGATTTAAAAATAAGCCAAAGCTTAGAATTTGGTGCGGATGATTAGGGCATGCATTTATTTACAACTTTTACAGATTTTTAAGATTCTAAAAATATTTAAGTGAGATATTTTAGTTTTTTAAACCTTTCTAATGTAATTAATTGAGATTTAAAGTTATTTTAAAAGATCGTAAAAACTCTGGTATTACATCCGAGACATTTTAAAATCTTAAAAAACTCATAGGTGTTCATATTGCCTACCATTTTGGATTTGTAACAAGATCTTAAATTCATCGGGGACCGTATATTGTTCGAAATCTAATAAGTTGACCCGTAGATGAGAACACCCAATAATATTTTAAATATTAGAATTTTACTAAATCAATCCATAAATTTTCTACTTTACCCCTCTATCTAATATATAATACAAACAAAAAATATATAAAATAAAAAAAAAAAGAAACAAAAGAAAACGTACAAAAAAAGCAAGAAGAAAAAAAATGAAAAAAAAAATGAAGAAGAAAGGAGAAGAAGAAAATGAGAAAAATGAACAACAATAAGAAGATAGATTATAATTAGCAATCAAATATGTAGGGTAAGGCTCTTATATGTAAAAATTAGTGTTCCTCCAAAAAATTTTTGAAAAAAGAAATCAGGACTACCGTAAGATTCGACTCTGGTTTCACGAACAATGAAGCAGTGTTCGGATCATTTTTTTGAATAAATGTGTAATGTTCAGAAATTTTTATAAAACAAATGTCTAATATTCGAATTTTTTTTTAGAACACTCCATTTATTGGCAAAAAAACAGACTGTTCGTAGCAAATTTTCGATCTTGAAATTCATGTTCGAAAATTTGGTCCGAACAGTCTGTTTTTTGGCATAAATTATGATATGTTCGTATTTTTTTCTTTTCTGAACAACCTGTTTATGTTCATCATTACCAGTTCGAACACAACCCCAACAATGAACCATAATAAACCAATTTATGACCAAAAAAAATGATGAAACAACGTACAAAAATAGCAATGTGATTATTGTAACACTGAAAATTATACAGAAAACTTGTACCATTCATTTTGTTTATACTAGCATCCTTCATTACTGAGTCTTATTTTGAGGTGGCTCTCGAAGGTTTTGGGAGGAAGAAAAAAAAATTATAATATTTAAATCAATTTTATAAGAGGGTTATTTTTGCCTTTTCAAACATGTCTATTTTTGTCCAAAAAATAATGGGGTTAACTTATCAAATTTTGGGGTATCAATATCCTACCACAGTTCAATCATCAAATTCCGTCATTAGATCTGAGATATCACAAAAACCCTTTTGAACTCCACCAAAACCGTAAAATTAATAAATATAAAGGAAACTTCAGAAGAAAAAAAAACCCTTCAACTTTCTGATGTACTTCACGGGTGATCAATATAAATTCATAATTTCATATATTCATCGGTGCAAAACCTGATTCCATAACATACCAATTGAAAATCCTTAGTTCCTGTTTGCCTCAGCATTCGAAATACTGGATTCGCTATTTTGAATACCGAGTTCGTATGTTTTAAGAGTCAACAGTTAAATACTTAACAAATAATTTCTTACAACCAAATAATTAAATACTACTAAATATAATATTACAATACAACATCATTCACTTTTTAAATATGATTTGAAATCAAATACAGTATAATAATACATTATTATTTATTTTTCATACATAATTTGATATCTACAGTAAAAAATAATACAATATAATAATACATTATCATCATTTTTTATACATGATTTGACATTTACAGTAGAAAGTAAAGGATATTTAATTATACAATAAATAAGAATTTTTAATAATCACAAAATTTTGAATAGTAAAATTTAAAATCACAATAAATGCTAATCCAAACATGCGAGTTAATATTACAAGTTTAATTTGACTAATTTTGGGAAAACCTGAAATTTTACAGTAAAGAAAAAACAAGATTGTTCGGTTTGCAAAACGTGGGCCAAGCCCAACATAGGGAGAGAGGTTTATGATCTTGTTTGAGGCTTTTCCGGAAACTTTACATGGCCCAATTATGATGTTCCGATGTGAAGTTCTATTTTGGGGTTTATGGGTGCAAATTGTAATCATAATAATAAATTAAGGAGTTCATCAATCTTTCACAAATGACTTTTGATATTTACACCTCCCATTTGATAAATATACTCTTCTTTTCTTAAATTAATAGTTCTTCTACAGTAATACCCTTAAATTCTAATTATTCTTTAAATTGTATATTTACACTTCATGAGCACTACAATTAAAAAATAAAAACTTCACAACAAATTTATAAATGTCAAGATCATCTCAGATTCATAATAGGCTGGACAAATTTAATGTCAAGATTCATAATGCAGATTAGAATACAATATTTCGATTCATAATAAGATAATGCTAAAGTAGTCTTGATAAATTTACAAATAATCTGGACAGTTTTACCTTGAGAATTTTGGAGAAATTTACCGTGATCCTGGACTATGTATATTTTTTCAGGTTATCATATAAATTAATATAGTTTACGCTTCATCATATTATCTCATTTTTATTATTTATTACTATATTTTATTTTATGTATTCATTACCTAGTTAAAATTAAATAATTAATAAATAAGTATAATGATTATATTTATAATATTTATATTTCAGTGAATATTATAATTAGGAAAATCAAATTTTATTTTGGTAATGTCTTGAACACGCAAATACCATATTAGAATAATAAGTTCAATTTTCTCTAACTTGTTTTCAAAATATGACAGATGCATTTATTACGAATTTTTTTGCCACCAACAGGAGGTTGACAAAATATTTTGAGAGAATTTAAACTATCGTATTAGTGACGGTATTATCAAATGAAATTGAAAATAAAAATACTCGGATTAAAATAGTACGAATAATTTGAGAAATATTGAACGCCGTACGTTCACTATAAACTCTCTATAAGCAATCAAACGCATTTGCAAAGTTCAAGAATCATCAAATTAATGACATGTAATTACCATATAATGATTAATATGAAAATAATTTGTCCAAATATTCGAACATATCGAGGCTTTATGTGACAAATTAGCAAATTCCTCACACAAACTAAGTTTATACTCACCAACAACCTTTCTATGACTACGTTCCTTATTACGTGAGATTTTGGTGCTCGATGGATTAAAAGTCAAACTAGTAAATTTCATAAAAATCATTATCGCAAAATTAAAAGGGAGACCCATAATAGACACAATTTTTGAAAGAGTTTTTCTATGCTTTACTTAAGCAGTGAAATATACTTGTGTTTGGAAGCTCTCAACGCCTATTTTATCGTGATGATTCTCCGTTATATATGTCTTCATCGACCCGTAGCCGGTATTATTTACATGAAGGCGTTGTACTTTTCACAATAATATTGTGTTTGGCACGAGTCTCAATCTTCACTTTTTTGAAATAAATAGTGAAAATAGAGGATTTGAGTTGCCTAGGAGATTTTTTATTTTATTTTTTATTTTGTTGGCGGTGGTAGCATAACAACGCCTCTGTCTTCGTCTTCGTCAGCATCATCATCAAGATTGACCGGGTCGACCCGGTCAAAATTATTAGAGGGTAAATCCTCATCTACACCGGCGTCTACGGGATTGTATAATTAATCGACCTCTTGCGGTGTTAGATCATCGGAAATATAATCAACAAAAATCGAAGGTCTGATTGATTGATCTCGACCTTGTAGATGTGAGCCACCTCTACGACAATTCATTTCCCTAGTAGGACGAGATGAGCTTGCCATAATAATATGAAGAGAAAAAATATAGAAACTAGAGGGAATGAATAGATTATAGAACTTAAAAAACGGGAGTCGAGACTTGATAGTAATTTTACATCATAATTTGTAAACTTAAAATTTAGAAATATAAGAGTAGAAGAAGATTAGAGATGAATTCGTAGGATAAATGGTATTTGGGAGGGGAGTATTATAGGTATAGAAATGGAAAAAAAAAATAAATAAAAACAATAGCCGTTAGAACTGCCATTTTCGGATTTAACCGGCGGTTTCGATTAAATTTGACGGTTCTTATGGTGGGCTACAACAATGGTAAAAGATCATAACATCGCATGGTTAAAAGGTAATTGAGCATGCCATGATGTTGTTAACAAAAGATTAATCTTTGTGACCGTTGATCACTAACGGTTCTATGATTGCAGCCATTGATTTCAAACGATCATTTGCCAGTGGTTTCATCAGTTCACGGTTTTTGGCCGTTGATTTTTTTTCACGTATAGTTTAACCGCCGATTCACGATTAAGGTTTTTACTAATCGAATGAAACCAATTCATGAGTTCAATTCTGACCGTGATCCGTGATCAATGGTTAACCGAGCTATTGACCACGGTTATGTTCTAAGATCTTCGATTTGCAAAAAGAGGCCAAGCCCAACAAAGTGACACAGGTTTTTGATCTTTAAGGCTTCCCTGGAAACTGTACGTGGCCCATTTATGGTATTCAGGGGTGAAGTTTTCTGTAAGGGCTTATGGGTGCAACTTGTAATCACAAGGCGTTCATCTATTTTGACAACAAATTATTAGAGAGACAAAATTCATCAATCTTCTAAATGACCGCTGAGATTCTTGGATTTAGTAAAAGACTAAAAGATGACAGGTTAGATAATAATCAAATGAAGATAATTGAGAGTCAACCAAGTAAAACACAAATTTAAAAGAATAATACGAATCCAATTTTTTTATTAGTTTGCATTTCATCATTCAGATTGAATCCCAGATACATCTTTCTTTTTAAGTGAAAAATTTGTATCAGCAATAATGCTGGAATTGGTCAAGAAATTCCTATACCAATCAGCAGACATTTTCGGAGTCCGGTTCATTGTATGACGGTCAATATGATATAGTCCGAATTTAATGCTGTATCCCTCTGACCATTCAAAATTGTCCATCAAGCTCCATATCACATAGCCGCGCACATCGGCCCCGTTTCTGCAAATATCGATCACCACGAATATCAAAGATCGGGTTTTGATAATCGGAATGTACGTGTTACTTCATGGAACTTAAATACCTTATAGCTCGGGCGAGATACGCAAGATACGACTGATGATAATGAATTCTCTTCACATCGTGTTGGTAGATGCCATCTTCGTTAACCGGAGAAGAATAACCTGAAATTGAGCAAGGGTGTAAATTACAAAAGCAACCCCAGGGATTTGGGTTAATTACCAAAAAGCCCCTAGAAGTTTCAATATTACAAAAATCACCCCCATTATTTTCATAAATGTAAGGGGGATGTTTAAAACTTAATACAGAATCAAGTCCCTAGGGGGAGTTTTGTAATATTTCAAAACATCTGGGGTGTTATTGTAATTTGGCTAAACCTCAGGGTAGTTTTGTAATTCACTCTAAAAACAATTTCTGTTTCAGCTTCTACTACAAACACTCCCAATGGACACATTTTTTGAGTTTCGATAAATCTCAAATAACTAATCTCATGCATGATTACCATTTTCGGTGACAATCATCGGCTTGTTATGGTATCTCTCCTTAACGTAGCTGACAATATCTTCCATCCCTCTCGGGACCGCAAAAAATCGAGCCATTCCTGTCTGCAAGGCAAAATTAATTACGAACCATTGTTAAATAAATTAAAAAAAAAAAAGGGTTAAAAGAGTTTAGTAATATCATTTCATACTTGTTCCCCAATCAAGACACCATCGCGCTCTCCGGTAGTGTACACGAAACCACGGATTGGACGGTCACCGCCTTGTGTGCAGCTCGAATCATTGCATTGGCAACTGGAGTGTATACAATCCTTGGCGTAGAGTGTGCCGTAATGGTTTATCCCGATAAAGTCAATGCTATCTCGTAAAAGCTCACTTTCCTCCGAAGAAAAACTTGGCAACTCGCTTCCGTGATAACGCTTCATTTCTGACGGGTAATCCCCAAATACGAGCGGATCAAGTGTCCTTTCAATGATCACACCGAAAAAAAAAAATCAAATATGTTTAAGAAAATAATAATAAAAAAAATCAGGAAAATCTTATAAGCTCACTGAATAAGTTGCTAAGGCCTAAGAGCTTTTAAGCTTTTTTTTTTAATTTTTTTTTAAGTATCCAAACTTTTATTTTCTTTTCGAAAAAACATCTTGTTTTGACTCTAATTTCGACTGTTTTTTTTTTTAAATACAAAACTACATTACTACAATTATTAACATCTTATAAGCTCTATCATGTTATTTTATCCAAAACAGCTTGGAAAAAAAAAAGATCTAAACATATAATCTCTAGAAAAAGCTTATAAAAGAATCTATATTCTTATTTTTATTTTTATTTTTATTTTTTTCTGTTGTTTGTATTTTCCATATTTTATTTATTTTTACCTTTCTTAATTTTATTTTTCTTGGGTGGGGCTATTAATTATTATGATCGTAACACTTACCAAGCAACATTAAAAGCCAAGGCCCTTTTCGCAGCTTCCTTATCATCCTCGCCATCTGTCAGTGGTACGTACATAAACGCGCATACAGTGATGCTTATTGCACCGTTTACTTTATGCTGCATCAATATCACTTTGTTATACATAAAAAGCAATACAAAACACAGTGCTTCATAAAATCATTTTAAATATTTTATCGATTAGGATGGCGGTATAATTTAGCGGCTATACTTGCCTTGAACCGCTCACGGTATAATTTAGCAGCTTTGGCATGTCCCAACAACATATTATGCGCCACAATCAGAGGCTCCACATCCGAATTCCCGTTAGCACAGCGACCAAACGGAGGCGAGCAACGGGCCGGTGGGTATTGGGCCCTCTCGTAGGACATTTCCGAAACTAAGGCGGGCTCGTTGATCGTAATCCAATACTTGACCCGATCGGCAAAATATTCGAAACAAGTTTCGGCAAAATAAACAAACTCTTCCCTGTCAAACCATTTAAACCATATACTAAATTGTGCAGTTCAATGAGAATATATATATATAGTCCTACTAGAAAACAAAAATCAGATATAATTTTGGCTACTAAAATGACATTTCATAAGATAATTTAGCATTCGGACAATGAAAACCGGATACACTTACTGCATTAGAGGACTGAGCCAGCCCTTAAATCGGTCTTCGAGTTCTTGAGGGTATTCGTTATGGAAAATTGTTACAAAAGGTTCGATACCTGTATCCGACCTTATATCCCATATCAACCGAAACAAACTGATAATTATAAATGAAGAGGAATAAAGCATTGAATCATTTAAATCACAAACTTGAAAAGTACCTCTGAGTAGGAGATTATCGATAATTTTGTTATAAAAGGCGACAGCAATTTGGTTGACTTCTCCAAGTTTTCCTCCTATATTCGTAATTGAAATGATTATTAGAAATGACTATTAAAGAATAAATAAAAAATACAAAAATGCAAGAAGATTCAAAAGAACATACTAGGAAGAATTCTACTCCATGAAATCGAAAAACGATAAGTAGCCAAACCAAGTGATTGCATTATCTCAATATCTTCCTGAGGTCCATTAGTCAAAGCAAAGAAATTAATTGAGAAAAAAAACAAAAAATTCTAATTATTTGATTTAAAATGGAGAAAGAAAATAGAAGCCCGGAGTTAATACCATGTAACGATGGTAATGATCATCAGCTATATCACCATTTGTCCCATCTGCAATGCTACCTGACAATTTCCAACATATCCAATATCAAAAATTCATAATTAATTAAAAAAAATAGTTATTAAGAAAAACCCAAAAGAACTCATGGGTGAAACATTACCTTCAGTCCGGCAAAAAACGTCCCAGTTGCTTAGACTCTTACCATCTTCATTAAATCCTCCTTCAATCTAATACAGAGTTAAAGATAATGTCAGCCCGAATGTAAATTTCCCAGAACAGAGAGAGAAAGAGAGATACACACTTGATATGCCGATGTAGCAGCTCCAAAGAGAAACCCATTTGGAAAATCGGATCTTTTGACTTGTTCTCCATTAATGGAGGATTTGGCTGTAGAAATTGTTGATAGTAGGAGCAGAAATAAGAAACGGGAGACAATAACACTTGTGGATGTGCTTTTCTTCATTACTGCCCAAAATGCATCATGTTTTGTTCCTACTTTTATACGGAAAACAAAAAACTAATACAGTAGTTAATATAATCAAAGCTAGTATTTAATCAAGTTAAATTATGCTTACTATATTGCAAAAAAGTCAATAACGTGATCCATATCTTTCTAGTTGCGTCTACAGCTAGGTGCCCATAAATTATATATATTTTTAAATCATATTAGGGCCCAGAATAATTGATAATGACATTCCCCATTAAACATTTAATATGTATGTGCACGTAACTGAATCGGACAAAAAATAGTTACGGTTCTGGTTTGTAACTCGTGATTTGACGATTAACCAAATTTTTTTAGTTGATTAATTTAATTTTTTGATTTTTATTATTTTTTAGCAAAAAACAAAAGTTGACGATTATAATTGGCAGTTCACGGTTTGAAGTTTTCACAAACCAAAACCAAATCGCCCAAAACCAGTTCACAGTTCAATTTGTAATCGTGAACTGTGATCAACGATTAATCGAACCACTGACCACAAAATGAAACCTACAATTAATCATAACCTGTTGTGCATGTTTACTTATACGTGCTTCTTTTTTGACAATCTGTACCAATAATGAGAATAGTGATCAATGGTACTAAAATAAAAATCGTAAACATTCTGTAAAAGTTTCTGATCGCGCATCGCTACGCGATAAGTTTAATATTTTTAGTTTTCCTTAACTTTCCTCCATTAATTAGTAGAAGCAATAAGTGAGAAGGAGTGTGGATTAATTTGTGATTATTCGTATTTAATTAAAATAATAAAGAGGTAAAAGATGATGAACTAACTAATAAGAATTAACTAAGAAGAGAAATAAATATCAAAGTAAATAAACTCAAACAAACGAAACACGTAAGAGAATTAATATGAGATTGATAATAATGAGAAAACTCCAGTCCAAATACAGTTTCCACCCTCGATCGATTCATCTAATCAATTGTAATATTATAATTCACTTTTCATATAAAACTACTAGCCCTAAATAGCAATAAGCTCTGCTACTCGAATTT
Source organism: Phtheirospermum japonicum (assembly GCA_014905375.1). NCBI lineage: Eukaryota > Viridiplantae > Streptophyta > Magnoliopsida > Lamiales > Orobanchaceae > Phtheirospermum > Phtheirospermum japonicum. The sequence goes on along the minus strand of BMAC01000001.1, from coordinate 705,714 downwards.
GCCTTACCGAATATTTAATCAAAACAAGCTATTCAATTAAATCTAATTAATGGACAACCTATAATAAGCTATCTAGATTTAATCCAATAAAAATATTAGAAGCTAGACAAATAGGCTAATATAAGTAATAAACTCATAAAATCGATTTTTTTAACTTATGTTGTGTTATCCCTAATAGTGTGCGACCATTAGTTGCTACAAGTGAAATAGAAACGACAACAACTACGGATTGTAGACCTATTTCTAGTAATTGACGTCTAACCCTAATTTAGGTGATCAGTCTAAATCAGAAATTAAGAAATCATGTCATGAAAATAGAATAACATCTGTTTTTTAAACTGCTGTTTACTAATCTAAAACTGTTTAATGTTAGTTTTGGTGTTGTAACACCAAAAGTAATATTAATTTACTGATACTTATTTATTACAACCATAGGTCCTACGAATTTACAATTGGCATCTAGAGCGGATTATTTGACGTACTAAGTTTACTGATTCTTATTTTGTAGGACGCTATGGATGCAGAGGTTGATGAATCTCTTGATGAGTACGAGAAGCTGAGCATTGAGTATGAACAATTATTTGCTAGTTGGGGAAATCAAGTACTCAAAGTCAAGGCTCTTATGATCAAGGTGGACAAACTGACTCAGGAAAAGGATGATCAACTGAATATAATTGTCCGTTTGGAGTCGTCACTCACCAAAAAGGATGTTGAGCTAGAACGAGTGAAGACTGAGTTGAAGAAGGTTCAAGAAACCCTCACAAACCTCAACAAGGCAAGGAAAAGTTTGATGAAATTTTGGAACTGAGTATCCCGAATTCTTTGAAACACGGGATTAGGTACAAGCCTATTTAACATATGCCGGAGTCTAGCCAGAAATTGGAGAAGTTCAAACGCCACAAGAGAAGAATAAGACAATACGTATGTCATCACTGAGGTGAAAGAGGTCACATTCGACCATACTGCTAGAAGATTAATGGCAAACAAAATCAGTTTGGAAGGTCGAAGCTGTCTGCTGAGTTTCGTGACGGTTTCTGTGTTGCTAACACCAAAACCAACATCAAAGTCAAGCAGGTCTGAGTCAAAAAGAACGAGATCAAGTGCAATATGATCTATTCATCTCTGAAGTCTCACATCCCTAGAGCTTGGTACTTCGATAGTGGATGCTCTAAGCACATGACTGGCTCGGAAGATCTTCTCTCGAATATTGTCAAATTTCATGGAGGAAAGATGAAGTTTGGTGCTAATGGTCAAATCATTGGCCAAGGAACCCTTCATGTTCCTGGTATTGCAAAGCTTGAGAATGTGTTACTGGTTGAAGGTTTAACTGCGAACTTGATAAGTATTATCCAACTATGCGATGGTGGGTTCAGTGTCAAGTTCACTAATGAAAAGTGCGAAATTTATGACGAGAGCAATGCATGTATTCTTACTGGTCAGAGGACTTCTGACAATTGCTACCAAATCAGTGGTGATGTGTTTTGCAAACAATCTCAGTTAAGTGATGCTGAGGTGTGGCATCAAAAGTTCGGACATGTCAATTACAAGATGATGGAGAGATCGGTCAAGAATGATGTTGTGAATGGACTACCTAATCTCAACACTAAAACATTCCAGTTTGCGAAGCATGTCAGTAAGGGAAGCAAGTCAGGGTGTCACACCCGAATGTGCAAAGTCTCACTACCTCAAATTATTTCGAACTCCTTCATATGGATCTTTTGGGATCACTTGAAGTTGAGAGCCTTGGTGGTAAAATTTATGTTCTTGTGATTGTAGATGATTTTTCTCGTTTACTTGGGTAGAATTTTTAAAAGAAAAATATGAGACGTTTGAAACTTTTAAAAAACTTGCGAAAAAATTGAGTATTCGTTTTGGTGTGAGTATAGGTAGAATCAGTCCAGACCATGAGAAAGAATTTGAGAATGTGTCTTTTTCAAGTTATTGCTCCAAAGTTGGTATAAATCATGATTAGGTTCAAATGAGAACCTAGGGTCAATTATGGGTGTTAGATCTAATTAAATGGATGGATCAAGTTTTTTGTGTATTTCCTTATTTAAATAAAAGTATTAAGATTGTATAATAAAAGCACTACTGGTGTATATAACTAAAATTTAATAAAACACTGTGATTGTATAATAAAAGCACTGCTAGTATATAATAAAGACACTAGTTCTCAAGTTCGCATATAATGACATGGTTCTCATTTGAACCCACCCATATATATATATATATGTGTGTGTGTGTGTGTGTGTGTGTGTGTGTGTGTGTGTGAAAAATGAGAATGAATACCAACCACTAAATTTAAGAATGATGGTGTTATCATGACATCATATGTGATAATGATGATGTCATATATATTATTGTTTTAATATTTATGGGGTGGTGTAAATGTACATTTTTATTCTTTATAAATGTTCATGTCATCATAATTATTCTTTATGATATCATAATTATCATAGATATTCTTTACAAGGAGTGTAAATGTACATTATTATTCTTTATAAATATTTTTTAATTTTAAAATAATAATGTACATGCCATCATAATTATCAAATATGATATCATGATGCTATCACCATCATCAAAATACAAAACATTCTCATGTCTCACACTCGAATTTATTCTTATATAGGGAGTGGATCCAATAAGTCCATTTCTTATAATGAGTCTGTAAGGCCAAATCACAACCATCTAATACATTAGATTCAATAGATATAAATTAGTTTGGGTGATAAATACATCTATTTCTTTCTAAATGTGCATCAAAAATTTTTAAATATGTACCAATTAATATTTAAATGAACATTAATATTATTAACTAATATTAATTACATCATTTATATTTCTCTCTCTACTCAATTAATAATTCCACTTTATTGAAATACATTGATGTATTATTAGAATGACAACGATGTTTACATTATATGTCATGTTCCCCCAAGCCAATTTTCAACAGTTTTATTGCACATTTTATAGTTTGTTAATGCACATTTATATGTCTGATGATGCACAATTAATAGTGCAAGTATACAATAGTACATGCTATATGTTTATTAATCAACTATCATCAATCCAATTTACATCCATCAGATCTAAACCTAGTGAGTGATTGGGATTTGGCCCTACGGACACCATTTTAATAATTGAACCCATTGGATCTAATTCATATATGTATGTATGTATGTATGTATATGTATGTATGTATGTATGTAGGGAAATTCTCATTTTTCGTACACTATGTTGGCCACTTTCTAGAAAAGATACGTGATATTGGTCATCATCAAACAACGTCCATTAAGTTGGTCAATTCATCAAAAAAGGTACAAAAAAAGTCCGATCGTGCTTTTTGCTGACGTGGTGTGATTCAATACTTTCTTATCATCTTTTCTTTAATCTTAAATATTAAATTGAAAAAAAAAATTGGGAAGACTTCATTTTTGGTACATTATGTTGGCCACATTCCAAAAAAGATACGTGATGTTGGCCATCATCAAACAACATCAATTAAGTTGGTCAATTCATCAAAAAAGGTAAAAAAAGCCCAATCGGGCTTTTTTTGTTGATGTGGCGTGATTCAATACTTTCTTATCATTTTTCCTTTAATTTTAAATATTAAGTTGAAAAAAAAACTGGGAAGATATTTATTTTTGGTACACTAGGTTGGCCAAATTCCAGAAAAAGTACGTTAAATTGGCAAATTCATCAAAAAAGGTCCAAAAAACCTTTGATCGGATTTTTTTTCTGACGTGGCATGATTATATATTATTTTATTAATTATCTTTTACTTAAATATTAAGTTGTAGACAAAAACCTGTTTTGCCTTCATTTTTTTTTTCTTTTAATCAAATAAATAAAATTTTAACTAATAAGAAATAAAAAAAATAGTGATAAATATATAAACATAAAATAAATCTTCAAAAATTATAAAGTTAATATAATAATTTATATGACTTTTAATGGAAAGTGGTCAATATATATAGTGTACCAAAAATGAAAATTTCCCTATGTATGTATGTATAATATACTTATAAATGTGCATTAACATGCATCTACATATGCAGTGATATTTATTTGGTTTTTTGAAATAATTTCACTTCAAGCTTTTAAATGTACAAATTTGTTGGGAATTATAAGTATTGTTCCTTAAGTCAAATTGATAATATTGTATAATTTATTTAGACAATATTTTATATTTTTTTAGAATTGTAGATAGGTTTCAATAAATGAAAGTTATTAATTGAAGAGAGAGTGAAATATAAATTATATCATTTATATTATTTAATAATATTAATGTTTATTTAAATGTTAATTGATCCATATTTATAAATTTATTAATGCATACTTATTTATTCCATTTAACTAATAAATTTGCCCCAACACATTTTAGGAAGTGTACCAATTTTCACTCCCTATATATGGAGAGAGATTAATTAAACTCTAAAAGTATTTAAATGTGAAACCCAAGACATTGAATTCTTTAATAAAAAAATCTATTTTCTTACTATTATTTAGCATATATAATATAATAAAATTATATTTTTCATTAGATATTACTTATCTTATTTAAAATTATTATACCAGCAAACTTATCCGTATAGCATTACTCAATCTATAGAACCAAAGAACGTTAATATGGGATTTGTCACAATTGATCTCTAACGGAAACAAATTAAATCATATCCTTAATAGGAAAATAAAAATAAAATTAGTAAAATCCTCACCCATGACAACTTTCAACGCGCAGCACCATCACTATCAGATTAACAATACAATGTTATTACTACAATTAACCATTATATTATCTTCATTTATGACCCACTTTTGACTTTTATAGAAGAAAAATAAAAATCAGTCATGTATAATTAATTCTGAGTGTGTATTGATTTATACGAGGAAATGCAGGGGCAGACAGAGAGACTTATTTTATTTTATATAATATTATTTTGTTTTATTTATTTGTTGAGAGTTTGATTTAGCGATCGGCGGAGAAGCGGACTGAGATGGTGGACGTGGAGGCGCAAAACCCGCAGCCGCAGGCCATAAGCAGAGATATTAGTCCGGCCGCCATCTTCCAGAAAACGAATCTTCCTGTCACACTCAAAGTAAATATTTATATATGTGATGCATGTGTGTATTTAAATTTAATTTTATTTAATATAATTTGCATGCATGAACTGATAAATGGTGGAATGGAAAAAGCTTTCTGTTCTGTTCCACATATTGAGAGATTTATTAAGTATTATTATCGACTCTTTAACTTCCCATGAGTTTTACCTTTTAATTCAATGGATTGATTCAAGCATTGTGGTTTTTTCAAAATCTTTTTAATTTAATTTGTGAAAAAGCTAGGGTAAGTTCTTGGATAAGTTTAAAATCCAAGTCAAAGATTTTTTGAAAATTTTTCCCATATGTTTGTACAATAATGTACAGATTGCAGCCAACCATCTAATAAAAAAAGCTTCCACTGATTCTGTGTATCTACAGATCTGTAGTTGAATTCATCATTTTTTTTTTTAAATAAAAAAGTTTAGAAAATGGGTTCAACTCAAAACCCTACTGGGATTCTAAATCCTTAAACTATCAAACTTTAGTTTTTCAATGTAGAGTATGCATCAATTTTATTTATTTTTATGGACTCAAATTAATTATCTTTGCACCTATACATGTTTAGTTTCATTATATATTCGGATTCATATATGCAGTTCGAAGATGTCGTTTACAAGATCAAAACTGAGCAATCCGGTTATTTCCCCAAAACCCCCAAAAAATCCCAAGAAAAAACAATCCTCAAAGGCATCTCCGGCATCGTCCTCCCCGGCGAGATGCTAGCCATGCTCGGACCCTCCGGCAGCGGCAAGACCACCCTCCTCACCGCCCTCGGCGGCCGCCTCGCCACTGGCCACCTCTCCGGCTCCACCACCTACAACAACAAGCCCTTCTCCAAGGCCATGAAGCGCAACACCGGCTTTGTCACCCAAGACGACGTTCTCTATCCTCACCTCACTGTCACCGAAACCCTAGTCTACACCGCCCTCCTCCGCCTGCCCCGAACCCTAACAAAGGATGAGAAGACCCAGCACGCCGAGGCCGTTATAGCCCAGCTCGGATTGTCTAGGTGCAGGAACAGCATAATAGGTGGGGCCTTTCTGAGGGGCGTATCGGGAGGGGAGAGGAAACGGGTCAGTATCGGGCAAGAAATGCTTATTAACCCTAGCTTGTTGTTTCTCGACGAGCCGACTTCGGGTCTCGACTCGACCACAGCTCAGAAAATTGTGTCCACATTGTGGGAGCTGGCTAATGGGGGCCGGACGATTGTGATGACCATACATCAGCCGTCGAGTAGGTTGTTTTATATGTTCCATAAGGTTCTTTTGTTGTCCGAAGGGAACCCGTTGTATTTCGGGAAAGGCTCGGATGCGCTCGATTATTTCTCTTATGTCGGGTTTGCTCCGTCGGTTGCCATGAACCCCTCTGATTTCTTGCTAGATCTTGCAAATGGTACGTCTGATTTCTTGCTAGATCTTGCAAATGGCATGTTGTGTTTCTGTTTAAAATCATATGAAATTATTATGTATAAGATGATGTCATTATTATGTATGTTACATTTTATCTCGTATATTAAATCATCGTATGAAATTATTGAAATTAAGGAGCTCTAACTTCAAATCTTTTATGTAATTTTATATTATTTATTTATTTGTATTTAACATTTTCAATCAATGCAGTATATATAGTACACTTTATTAATTGCACATGTTACTTGCCATATTTTTCATCAAATATATATATAGACCTTTTTTTTGGCATCCTCTCTTTTTTTTTTTAATTAATAATTTGCCTTCATATATTCCTTAATTGACATAATTAATTGATTTTGTAGGAGTTGCAACGGGTGATTCGCAGGAAGACCAAGCAGTGATCAAAGAAACATTGGTGTCAGCATACAAGTCACATTATTCAGAGAGTGTGAAATCAGAACTTGCCGATGACAACAATCAGATTCATATCTCAACCGACGATAAGCAGCTTAAGCGATGGTCGAACACTTGGTGGGACCAATTTTCGGTTTTGTTCAGGAGAGGAATAAAAGAAAGGAAGCATGAGTCGTTCTCCGCCCTCAAGATTGGGCAGGTTCTTGTTGTGGCTATCTTGTCTGGACTCCTATGGTGGCAATCCAGTCACTTACAAGATCAGGTGATCCTTTTTCTTTTCATTCATTATGTTGCTCATATTGATTATTGGAAAGATGCAATTCACTATTGTAGTCATTATTTAATTTAGTGTGCCTCATATTGTTTATAGGGATTTTTTTTATTTTTTTTGGTTTCTTCACTTGTACTGCTTGGATTTAGTTATCTAAATTAAGTGGTCATTATACATATAAATACTTATTTTTTGCATATATGATGTTTAAATTAAAATATACTGCAGGTGGGGCTATTCTTCTTTAGCTCCCAATTTTGGGGGTTCTATCCTCTCTTCCAAGCCATCTTCACATTCCCTCAAGAACAAATGATGCTGGCGAAAGAGCGATCGTCGGGCATGTACCGCCTCTCTTCATACTTCATGGCACTAACCCTAGGCGACCTGCCCATGGAATTAGTCCTCCCCACCGTTTTCTTCACCATAACCTATTGGATGGCCGGTCTTAAGCCCACGCCCGGGTCCTTTTTCTCGGGCTTATTCATCCTCCTTTACAACGTTTTATGTTCCCAAGGGCTGGGCTTTGCTATTGGGGCCGCCGTCATGGATACAAAATTGGCTACTGCACTTGGATCAACCATCATGCTAACATTCCTCCTAGCGAGCGGATATTATGTCCAAAACGTGCCGGTATTTATAAGATGGATCAAATATATTTCGATCAGTCAGTATTCATTCAAGCTCTTGTTGAGGTCGCAGTACGAGCCTGGCGAGACGTATCCTTGTGGGGATGGTAAGACTTGTCTGGTGGAGGATTTTCCTTCGGTGAAGCCCGTTGGGCTTGGAGGGCAAACTATTGCCGTGATCGCGTTGGCGATAATGATCGTGGGGTATAGGCTCATTGCTTATCTTTCCCTGATGAGAATTGGTGTCATGAGGAAATAGAATTTTGGGTTTGGTGGCTGCAGTTTGTAACGAGAACCAAAGTTGATCATTTTTTCCTTAAATTCTTGTCCCAGAAATACATATTAAAGTTTAAATGACTATTTGAATGGTTCTATTGTTTGTTTGTTTGTAATTTGGGGGTACGAATTCATGTACGGTGATCGTACAATCTTACAGATCTTTCTTCTTTATTTTTTTAAATGAATATTGCCAGTTACGGTTTTCATGATTTTGTCGTAATCGTGTTTAAAATAAAATAATATATGATTAAGAAGTATTAGAGGTGTTCACCGGTTCAGGCGAACCGGGCAAACCGCCGGTTTGAACCGGCGGTCAACGGTTGCGAAAATCGTTGACCACGGTTTAAATCGGAACCGGAACCGTCGTTAAGGCGGGCCGGTTCCGGTTTTCCATACCCCAAACCATAAATCGGCGGTTCAAACCGCCGCTTTTTAAAAAAAATAAAAAAATTCAGTCGATCGACTGCCCCTCAGTCGATCGACTGAGTCGTCAGCAAGCCGTTTGAAATCAACGGTCTTGATCTTGTGACCGTTGATCAACGGTCGAGATCAAGTGACCGTTGATTCAAACCGCCGGTTCGACTTGAAACCGGCCGGTTTGGTCCAAAATCGGCGGTTTATCCGCTTTTTTTTTTTTTTGATTTTCTCACTCCTATAAATACCCACCATACCCAACTCATTTCTCTCACACCAATCTATCATCTTCTATAATCTCTATATTCTACATTGTCCCTCTTTGCAAATTTCGTGATTTTCAATATTTTTTAATTATTATCAAGCCTTCCTAATTCTAAACTAAACTTATTTAAGTTTAGTGTTATAATTCTAAATATATTTCGTACTTTCTAGTTATAATCCTACTACTTTAGTCCATTACTACTCTTTCTTATTTTTTTTTATATAATTAATATTAACTTCTAAAAAAAATGTCGAGCCTTGGAGGTTCTTCTCGTTCCCGTCGTTCCGATAAGGGGAAGAGTATAGCACTCGATGACGATGCCAATGTCCATCCCATCGGCTTATCACAAGACAACACTCCTTCGGTCGGTGACTACAATCCCAATCGCATCGAAATTGACGAAGATTGGAGTGATACCGACATTGATCGATGTTATCGAGCCGCCGCCGCCTTTGCCGGTGAAGARGTGCCGCCCATTGAAGAGGAGGATGAATTGCCTCCTCCAAGAAATCCGAAAACTCGTTCTCGGGCAACAACYGAGTTAAAATCCGARATTTTCAAGAAACATTTTCAAAAAATCGAYATCCCGCCACCCGCAAATYAGCCACKWCCGGAAGAKGGCAAAAAACGAAAAAGGAGGTACCGTGTCACTTGCAACTATTGTACATCATCTTACCAATTTCTAGAAGGAGGAGGATATGGGAATATGCACAACCATCTCAGCAACAAACACCCCGACAAAGTCGGCATCGATAGGACTCAAACGCAACTACAAGGAGGACAAGTAAGTACGAACTCCTCTTCTTTATTTACATATTCCGACGCTACTCATAGAAAGAAATTAGCAAAATTTGTTACTTCTAGATCTCTTCCTTTTAACTTTGCCGGTGATGATTTATATGCAAAATTCACCCAACTTTCTTTTAATCCCTCGAGTACGAGCATCTCACGCTCTACCCTTACTCGTGATATTAAAAAAGTTGTTGGTGAATATAAGTTAAACTTATGTAATGAATTTGCTAGTTTACCAAACAAAGTTTCAATTTGCTCGAATGTTTGGAGTGATCATTGGGAACGAAACTCTTACATGGGTGTTACATGTCATTGGGTTGATAATTCATGGACTTTACAAAAACGTTTGCTTGCATATAGAGATTTTAAAACTCCTCACAATGCACATAATATTTGTCAATTAATTCATTTGATTTGTCAAGAATATGTTTTAGTTGAAAAAATATTTTCTATTTCATTTGACAATGCAACTTGTGATACGGCGAGTGTTAATGAGCTTATTAGTATTTGTAAACCATCTATTGGTGGCTTGTTTTTTCATATTAGATGTATATGCCATATTTTGAATTTGTGTGCTCAAGATGGTTTGAATGTTTTGAAAAATGAACTTTCTCCAATTAAAGCGGCGGTCACGTGTATTCATAAAAATAAATCTTTGCAACGAAAATGGGTAAGATTTTGTAGGGAAAACGGGTTTGAACCTAAATTTTTTTCAACCGATGTGCCTACTCATTGGAACTCTACATATAAATTATTGAAAGATACATATTCGTATAGAGAGGTTTTGTGTTCGTTTTTTTCCCAACAAGAAACCGAAATTATGTTATATACAAACCAATGGTCTACGTGTAATTATTTGAAAAAAGATTTAAAGGTGTTTAATGATGCTACTAATTTGTTTTTCGGTGTTTATTATCCAACTTCTCACCTTGTTGTTGAAAATTGTGTTAAAATTGCATTCGTCTTTAAGGAGTGCATTGAAAATGAACGATTGGAAGAATGTGTTATTTCTATGAAACAAAAATAGTTGTAGTATTTTCATTACATTCCAAGTATATTTTTAGTTGCTACATTATTAGATCCTAATAATAGAGAAAGTGGTTTAGAATTTTATCTTAATAGTTATTATGATACTTTATTGCCGTTTGAAAACTATGAATATCCTTCCGTTGAAACTATTATTCAAAATGTGAAGAAGTCTTTATATGATATGTTTAAAGAATATAGTATAAACTTTGATGGTCCTCTTCCTATGAGTTCCGGGCGACAAACTTATACTAGAAGTGGTAATCCTAGTTGAAGTGGTGACGACGACGATGAAATTGAGGGATTTCAAGATTTTTTGAAATAAAAAAAGTCACGAATGGGGCGTTCGGGTTATTCATTCGGTTCTAACCCTTATCGAGAACTTGAAGCTTATCTAACAACGGCTTTTGAGTATGGAACGTTGGGAGAAAATGAAGCCGATAGCGAGTTTGATATTTTGAATTGATGGGCATCGAGGAAATCACTTTATCCAGTTGTTAACATCATTGCGAGGGAGATATTGGCCGTTCCCGTATCAACCGTTTCAGTCGAACAAGCATTTAGTGAAGGGGGATACATGCTGGACGAGCGGAYATCCAAACTTACACCTCACAATCTCGAGTGTCAAATGTTATTGCATGATTGGGTCAACGCCGATCGACGGAAACAAAAAAATGTTCTTAGTGAAGATGAAGAGAGCGACGTATTATGATACTACGGGATCTAGCAAAGAGTCGGTAAATGGATGAGTATGGTACCCCCCGCACCACCGCTTCCGATTTCAAGGTAAGTAAGGTAAGTAAAGGTAAGTGAGAACTACGTGAACTTTGATTCCCAAGATAAGGGATACGTAGGCAACTATCTTCAATTATTTAAAATTAAAATTTCTAATTTCAACTTCAAATATTTGAAAATAGTTCAAGTCCAATTTCTTTTTAATTTTCTTTTTTGAATTTATTAAAACTCTTCTATTATAATTTTTTTTATTTTAACTTCAAAATATTTTTTATTTGACTAGTCGATTGACTAATTGACCAGTTGATCGATTAGATTGGTCAGTCGATCGACTGGATTTTCAGTCGATCGACTGGATTTTCAGTCGATCGACTGGAGAACAGAGAGTTTGGCAATTTTGGGCGAAGCAGTCGATCGACTGACATTTAGTCGATCGACTGAGTGAAAATTAAAAAAAAAACCGTGAAAACCGTCCAAACTGGCCAAACCGAACCGGGACCAAACCGTGAACCGGCGGTTTGCAAACCGGCACAAACCGTTCGGTTTCACGGTTCAGTTCCGATTCGAGGTTTTCACCGAAACCGAACCGACGGTTCGAACCGCCTGGACACGTCTAAGAAGTATGTGTTGTATGTGTAAGGAGTGAATGAGTGAATGAGTGAATTTAGATTCAATATTATATTCCAAAGAAATCTTTGAAAATACTAACACGTAGGTGTTCACCCTCTAAAAACTTGGGTGCTCTAAAGGGCTCAAACTCAAATGTCTAATTTGATCTCTTTAAGGTGTTCGATTTTTCCTTTTATTTCCAATGTGGCATATAAGATACTCAATTTCACATTCTATTTCCAACACATTAAACTACATTAAGTTGCTAACTTTGAATATTAATTTTTCATTCATCCAAAATTAATTTCGAGAAATTTCAAGTTATAATCTTATCTACTCAGAACGTTGATTAAGAGTAAAGTTTTTATTTTTATTTTTCATAAACGGAATCCACTTAGTTAACTGGTAAAAACCTAACTCGAAACTCATTTTTCTATAACCAATATCTAATAATCCCCCACATGAATGAAACTAATGCAGCACGTATCCAAACTGTTTGAAAGTCCAGGCGAACTATTATTGCACTAGGATATATAGTTTTATGGCTTTGAATCTTCCCTAATAAAATACTATCGAATTTAGTGGCGGTTTAGTAATGCGATGTTTTGAACTACCCAATTGTTTGTGTAAACCAAGACAATAACACTCACAATAACAAGTCTAATATATTTTATTTATCACACTTTTGACCTTTTCGGACCCGACCATATCTTAGATTCATTACAATTTTTTCATTTAGAAGCGTCCATTACTTCTTCATTTATATAGGTTATCTCCTATAAAGAGTATCCTGCCTTACTCTACCTTATGGGCGTAGAAATCATTAAAAAATTTTAAGAACTTAGCCTTGCCACATGGGAAACTTTTTCACTTAGATGTTCAAGGAATGAGCTGACGTGATTCCAAGTGTTCACTGAACTATCGAAACTTAGTTTTCACATTGAATGAAGGTTCTGGGATCTTCCAGTTCACAAGGTTGGTGTCCACTAAGATTGTTCTTTTATTGTGGACTTTATGCTCATTCCCCTAACGAGTTTATACAACCGATCTTAATTTATGCCTTTAGTAAACGGATCTCCTAGGTTATCATTTCATTATACGTAGTTAACCGATATAACCCCACATGAGATTAATTTTCTAAAGATATTATGCCGTCGACGTATATGTCTAAACTTACCATTATATATGCTACTTAGTGTCCTTACGATTAATTGATTATCACGTTGTATCATGATTGAAGGCAATGGTTTATTCCAATAAGAAATGTCTTCCACAAAATTTCTAGGTCACTCTGCTTCTTCCACAGCTTAATCTAAAACTCCGATTCCATAGTTGATTGAGCTATGCAAGTCTAGTTAAAAGATTTCCAGGACACTACTCCACCACCTATCGTAAACACGTACTCACTTGTGGCATTGGATTCATTTGTGCCAGATATCCAATTGGTGTCGCAATATCCTTCTAATATTGTTGGATATCTTGTATAAAGTATACCATAATTCATGGTAAACTTTAAATAAATAAGTACCTTATTCAAAGCACTCCAATGATCTTTACTAACTGACTCAACTTAGTAATAATGCATTAACCATCTCATTGAGAGTGATATTTTCTTGCGTTCAACAACGCCGTTAGACTAAGATGAATACAAAATTATAGTTTGATGAATAATACAACTTTCCTTGTAGAACTCTTCAAACGAAGCAACATATTTCCCACCTCTATCAATTTTCGAATCATTTTAACTTTTAAGTTAAGTTGATTTTCAAATTTATTCTTATAATTCTTAAAAGCTTCAAAAGGTTCATCATTACTTTTCAAAAGATATAGGTAACAGTATTTTGTGTAATCATCTATAAATGTAAAAAAGTGTTTTTTCCCACTTTGAGTTTGCACAAACTTTAAATCACACAAAAAGTATGAATTTACTTAAGTGGACTATTAACTTTGTCAGCGAATGAAACGGTGTCTTAGTCATTCTTGATTCACAAATTTTGTATTTGTCTTGGGAATCAATTTTAAAACTAGGTAACAACTCTTGATTCATCAATTCTTCAATAGTGTTAAAGTTCTATCATACCATAAATTATAACATTCCAATAAGTAAGCATAAGTAGAAACTTTATTCATCTCTCCTTGGAGGAAAGTTGATATTACATTCATCTTAAAGAGAGCATTATCAAGATACGCTTTAGCCAAGAATTTATCATTCTTGGTCATTAACAAGGAGCCGAAGACTAAAATCTATGGATGTCTGAAACATGCAGCATATACACAAGTGTTAGCTCATGGCCGGAAGTCATCTCAGTTTCCACTTTATCGATTCCTACCACTTTGGAATTTGAAGAATTCCCGATGAACAACTTCTTTCCATTGATCGACATATAGGAGGAAAATATCTCCTTATCAGCACAAATATGATGAATAGCCTCAATATCTTTCCACCATTCCCTTGTGTTATCAACAAAATTAGCTTAAAATACAATAGCAGAAAGATCAATCTCGGGAAAGTCAATTAGATTCATCCACATTAATTAACAGGTCTCTACTACCAATTTTATTGCCCTTCTTGGGTTGACAACAATCTTTGAACTTTTTGGCACTTCTCTACTTCTTGTTATAAGAAGGAGCAAATTAACGAAAATCGAAAGCACCAATAGAAAGAGCAATAAAAGTTGACGTGAAAGTTTAAATCTTTATGACTAATAACAAGAAACGAAGAGTAGATCTAGGATTCAACATAAAACCATGCATGAAAATAAAAAACCAAAATAAAGCATATGAAATACTCAAAATAAGAACGATTCGAGACCCGATCTATGATCTTGGTGTGTCACTCACCTAGATTCCATAGCCAAATCACAAGATCTAACAATAAATCTAAGAGCTAAGGCAAAATGCATAAATTGAAGAACAAGCATGAAATTGAAGAATAAGGAAGAAAATAAAGGAAAGCTTACTTGAATTGAAAAGAGAATACAAAAGTTTGAATGAAATTACAAAGCAAATAAAATCCAAGTGATGACTTGAATTCTTCTTGAGCTTATAAACCCAAGGAAAAACTTGAAATTAAACCTAAGATCTAGAGAGAGAAATTAAAACTAAAAACCTAGAGAGAGAAAGTAAGTCCCAAACTCATGCAAGGGTTGGGGGAATGGAGGATTCCTTCTTTGGGACAAGATGTTGGGTTTCTATAGTTGTTTGTAGGGACAAAATTGTCAAAAATGCCAAAAATCCGAAGTCTCCTGCGGTGCAGTCGATCGACTGCTCTTCTGCAGCTCCGTTCCAGTCTCTGTTGTTCAATCGATTTGGCCCGCTTTCAGTCGATTTTGAAGTCTATTCGAGCTACTTTCGGATTGATTTTTCTCATTTTCCATTCTAGAATGTCCGTCGGGTGAATCTAACTCTTTAAGCCACCTACGAAACAAGAATTTTGAACTTAAAAACCCAAAAGTCACACAAACATCTCCAACATCGTATACTTAGGGATAAAAACATTAAAACAAGAAAATAACCTAATAAAACTCGACTCAAAACCACTAAAAACAACACAAAACACTAATTAAAAACACGATAAAAATACCACAATTACATGAAAAATAATATG
Source organism: Phtheirospermum japonicum (assembly GCA_014905375.1). Lineage (NCBI taxonomy): Eukaryota > Viridiplantae > Streptophyta > Magnoliopsida > Lamiales > Orobanchaceae > Phtheirospermum > Phtheirospermum japonicum. The sequence continues at coordinate 690,158 of BMAC01000001.1, read as the reverse complement.
ATATTTGAAAATTAATATAGGAAAAAATGAACTACATATGAATTATTTAATAATTATTTTGAAAAGTACGATTTCTCAACTTAAAATTATGTAATATTTTCTTGAAAATATACAGACACACGGAACTAACGGGCATACAACAAATCTAATGGTCCATATCTATCATGTAAGTTATTTAGGTGGATCAAATAAATTAGGAGAATCTGAAATTAGTCCCACAACTCTAGACGGTTTTCAAAATTAATCCCACTTAAATCCAATTGTTCAATTTCGGTTCTTAATTTTTTATTTTGGCCAATTTAAGAATAATTTTTGTCGAGAATTCAATTTGTCCGAAATTAGATTTTGAGGCAAATTATTAGTTGGACCCGGGTGCACCTTGCAAGGTGCACCCATTCTCCCATATAAAACGCCATTCCATAATTACACGCACCTATTCCATTTCTTTTTTCTGAATCCCTTTCAACCACACGTGCTACTCTCAAAAACTCCATCTCTAATCTGAACAAAAATCGATCCACAAACTCCATCGCCAATCTGAACAAAAATCGATCACTGCCGAGAGATCGATCAGTGCCGAGAGATTTATCATCACCGACTATTCTCCTTGTTCTGATTTAACAACTGTTGGATTTTTCTACGATTTTCATCAATCAACGTCCACGATTTTCTACGATTTTCATCAAATACCGCCGAATCAATTGCTGCTGCACCTCCACAAGTCCTTTCAATTTCAATGGACTTGAATCTGATAGACGTTCCAATGGACGCGAATCGATTCGAGGGTAAGTTATTTTTTGAAGTTGATTTATTTTCGTATTGAATTAGGTTTAAGCTATTTTTATTTTTGTTGTTGCAGCTCTTCCGATTTGTGTTTCTACTGCAAATATTCCAGTTTTTGGGAATGGTGCGAGTTCAAACATTGATGAAAGTAGTTCTATTACAGGAGCAGGTATATGATTTCTCTTTTTACGATTCATGGAAGGGAATGTTTGATGATTTGTGAGTCTGTATGTGATGATATCTGAAAGTAGAATGTGATGATATCTAAAAGGAGAATGTGATGATATCTGAATGTAGAATGTGATGATATCTGAAAGTAGAATGTGATGATATGTCAGTCTGAATGTGATGATATCTGAAAGTAGAATGTGATGTTATCTGAAAGTAGAATGTGATGATATCTGAATGTAGAATGTGATGACACTAGTGCAGAAACAACTTTTAAGAACGCCTGTTTCTGCAAATCAAGAACGCCCTGCTGAGGCGTTTTGTATGGAGCTATTCTTGAAAGTCTGACAATCAAGAACGCCCTGCTGAGGCGTTCTTGATTGTCAGACTTTCAAGAATGGTTTTTCAGAGACATTCTTAAAAAATTTCAGCCGTTCTAGAATGTCGGTTTTACAGGTTTCGCCCGTTCTAAAAAATAACTTTCTAGAACGTCTTTTTTAAGACGTTCTGGAAAATATACTTTTCAGAACGCTTCGAAAAACAGGCGTTCTGGAAAGTGTACTTTTCAGAACGTCTCTAAAAACAGGCGTTCTGGAAATTATACTTTCCAAAACGTCTCTAAAAACAGGCGTTCTGGAAAGTTTACTTTCCAGAACGTCTCTAAAACAGCCGTTCTGAAAAGTTTACTTTCTAAAATGGGTTTTTGATTAATCGTTCTAGAAAGTAGTAAAAAATTTAAAAAAAATTAAATGAAAGCAGGTGCCAAATTTCATTCCAGATTCGCTTTTCCACGCCTGCTCATATATTAAAATTTTATTACCTATTTAATTCACAAAACACATTTCATTTATATAATCCCAAAATCAAACAACACATGTCAATAATCACAATAATAAATGAGTTTACACTAAGAAGGGGGTGGGAATATATAACAATTTGGCTCTCCTCTGTTCAACTAGATAACTACTCAATACGAAGAAAAGTAAATAATTTCTGTACATTCTCTCGCGTCACTACTTACTCAAAGATAGCATCAAAACTGCTGCTAAATCACACCCTAACATCTTTCATCCTGCTTGGACTGGCTTTGTCAACACTCTAACGAAATAATTACGTGTCTCAGGAAAAACTCTCTGGATCAGCTGGGAACACCTGCATGCCATAAATTAAAAATCACAAACAAAAAGCACTTTTGAGCAACTAAATTATTGTTCGCAAAAAAAGGTCTGCTTTTAAGTTTAAAGAGCGCTTGATGAATAAGTTGTACTTCCCTAAAGAAAAGTGTTTCAAAATTACAAAAATACCACTGAGGTTTAATACAATGTTAACATTGAGGGGTTAAATGTGATATATTTATAAATATGAAGGTGCATTATTGCTAGTGAAAGGGTGAAGGTAAGAAAAAATATTATATTAGGTGTTTTTTGTAATTAGATCAGACCTTAAGGGTAATTTTTGCGATAACCCTAAATTAAATTATAAGTCAAACCAAGTGGGTATAGTAATACATACCAGGGCATGATGCATAAATTGTCAAACTTTTCCAGGATAAATAAGATACAAGCATGCCTCAAAGACGAAGTTATTACTTTCAAGTTTTTTTACCAACTCTAGAGAGAAAAGTAAAAGGCAAAAAACTTATCGAGGAGATGAGATACCTGCCATTTTCACCAGTAAAATCTCGAATACCGCCTCCAACTGTCAATGGAACAAAAATATTCTCTGATGCAAACCTCAGTACCTAGAAGACAGATAGGGGAAACTGTAAATGTTTTCAACTCTCCCACTGTTAAATCCTATAGCAACTATCCTTTTATATATCAAGTTAAACATTGCATTGCGAAAAAGAGAAGTAACTAATTAGCATACGATAGAACATAGACTAAGAAAACTAAATGCCTCGAAATATACTGTTCTTTGTCGTATTATTCTACTCATAAATGCCAATAACAGTATATGGAGGCTAAATTAAGTTTATTGTTAAAATTTAGGAAAACAAACCTGCAGCATTGGCAAATCACCCAGAGGGAAGTCTCGAAAGCAACTAATATTCAAAAAGCTAACCTGTAAAGTGCGAAAGAGGAAATTTCAGTATTCATTTCATAAAATAGTATTTTAGTATGTATCTTGGTTCACATCCTTCTTTTTCTATCTTTGTGTGTTTTAGAGAGAATTTGTCTGTAAAATGGTATCKAACTTYAGTCAAARTTGACATTGATGAAAAGCAAGGCATACCTCGTCAGCTCCATCTTTGTAGTATTGTCCGGCAAGATCTACCGGCTTGCCAAGGTTCCTCACCTTCATGAAAATAAAACAAACAAAGTGGAGATTTAGATCTTATACCAATATTATCTCAGTGWTGTTTCATTCAGAAAGAAGGCAGAAACCTTCCAAATTATCAAAAATAATTGTTCAATACATCTATCAACTTAGATAAGTCAAAATATAACAGATTGTATCGATAATCATGGATTATCAAAACAGAAGCAAAAATAAGCTCGAGGCCGATTCTTTTTTACCCCTTCAACCAATGTCAAACTCTTTTATACTCACTTATGAACAAAACTTCTTTTATGCCCATTTTGTAATATGGAAAGACCAAAATATCCTGGCCCAGATTTTGAACTACTCGCCTCAAACAGAACTAATCGCCCCAAACTTTATTGAACTGATCGTCCCAAATTTTAAATTGAACTACTCGCCCCAAACAGAACTACTCGCCCCAAACTTTTTGAACTGCTCGCCCCAAACTTTCTAGAACAGTTATTTTTTATCTGTTCTGGAAAGTCATACTGGCTGTTCTAGAAAGCTTATTACCCAAATTTATTTTTTTTGGAAGTTGTGTTATCCTTAAAAATAAAAATAGTCCATTACGACCATATCAGGCCCATCATGCTTCCGTAAATTAAAATGTCTCAATAATCTTCATACCTCTTTTTTATCGAGTCGATCCCGGGTGAGATGGGTCGCGACGCCACCAACTGAAAAATCACCGCCCCTAGCTCGTTTTACGGACGGTTCCTCACCGCCTAACTTCTTCGAGGAAGTTGAGTTACAAGTTATTCAACTCCTTCAGAAACCGATCAGCACAGCCTTGGTTCGTTTCCTACTCCAGATGTACGAAATATTTTGATTATAGAGATAAATTAAAAGTACTGAACATGAGTGGAAGCGAAAGCCTTTATTTTATTAAGAACTAAAAGAAAATATTATTACATCAGTAACCTCCTTTTGGGAGGAGATAACTGTTTTAGCCTCTCATGGAGAAGGCTTGCACTCGTGAATACATAAACTTATTATTACAAACAATCACAATATTTATTATTTTTCTCTCTCTCAATTTTATTTGACTATGAGAAAATAGAAGAGGATTTTCGATGTCCTCTTCCTCAAATGCTCTCTATTTATAGATCAGATTTCTGGATTTCAAATTCGGACTCCAAAGCCTGTTGATAAAAGACGTGTCTTTTATTCACCTCTTCCTTCTATTATTGTGGGTTAGTGGGTTTTGTGTCCACCGTCTTCCTTTATTGGTGGTCCCTCATGACTCAGCCAACTTGTATTGTCGGGAATCTTTTCACATGGTGCGTTCTTCACATGGTGCGTGGTCCCTGCGCTTTTTTGGAACCAGCTGGTCTCTTGTCCTTTCCAGCTGTACTTTCTTGTCGGTTCGGTTTAGGCCAAAAGCCTTTTCCGAACTCGGGCTCCCTTTGCTCCGGGCATGCCTGGAAGCTCCGGGCATGCCTGGCATATCCGGTCAATCCATCGGCCGACATGCGCCATGTTGCAAAATTTTCGGTATGTGTCTTTGCTTACCGGAATCCTGTTTTCCCAATGAATTCTCCTCTTTGTTTCGAAAAGGTTTTCGGCAAAGCTCGTTGTGGCTCCCGTCATGGAATTCAGAAGAAATGATCCATTTGCTGAATTCTGGAAGAACTTGAATGGGTATTTGACTTTGTCCATTTCCATTATAGACAAACCCATAGTCCCCATGCTCGTCTTGTAGAGGCATCATCTTCGGAAACTGCCCCTACTATTACTGGCGCGTCCTCTGGTGAGACAGCCTTGATATATCTCAAAGCATTCCCATCAGGTCGCCTTAGCTTGATGAAATGAAAAGCTTCATTGAAGCCCTTCTTTGCTGGCTCCGATGCTGCACTGATAAAATACAGCTCCAAAACGTCTCCTCTGGCCAAATGTGGATTATTGGCCCAAGTCTCGTGAATTGCTTCCCGATCTATTTTGGTAACTTGAAGCTCTCGGGAAAGCCTAGCGCTATGGTATAAACTGAAGCTAGAGCTCCAAAATTATACCACTCTTGTACTTCATTTGGATGGCTTCCTATCTTCATCCAAACTCGCGAATATTTTTCGGAGATATCAACTATTGTTTTGTCAGGGTTGATACCTCTTCTTGTGGCTAACTTTTCTCACTTTCTTTGGTAAACCTGCATAGGAGAAATTTTTGTCTCGTCAGTTTGAACCTTAGAGTTGCCCGTCTGTGGCCTAAGATTCAAATCTCCCTCTTTAACCCAGAGGTGGTGGGTTGACTTGAGGCCTCCGATAGTGACACCGGGGTCTCAACATTCGTTGTAGATTGTACATCCTTGGGGAATGCATCATCTACAACACTCGTGATTATGGTATTTGAATCCATAACCTCCGGGTTAGAGGCCCGTTCTCGACGTGCCCCCTTTTGCACCATTGGAGATGCGGCCTGGAGGAGAGGCCTACGCAAAGCTGAAAACAATTGACATTGTGCCAGCTGGCATGCTCGTATTTGATCAGAAACGGATTCCCGATCGTCCTGTTGAAGTCGTCCTGCAACCTCTGCATTGAGACATAGCGTCCCAAAATCTCGTTCAAGGATCTCGAGGTTTTCCCTAAGATGCCTTAGCCTTTTGAGGGTGTCGTCGGCAACGTGTCCCTCCATCTCGAGTTAAAAAATCTGCAAGAATATTTTCATGAGACTTTATAATGACAATATCAAAATAATAATATTGGCATTCAGCTTGCCATTTAAGTAGTCTAGCCTTTTCGGGTTTAGATTCAATTTTATTTTTCAAAAAGGCTTTTACGCTCGAGTTATCGATTTTTAAGGTGAATTTCTTTGAGAGCAGAAATAATGGCCATTTTTTAAATGCTTTTTTAACTGCGAAAAACTCCTTCTCGTTTATATGCCATCGATTTGCTTCGCTATTTGAAAATAGCCCGCTGCAATATCTACATGGCATCTCTCCTTTGGGTGTTAGTTTCGTGAGAACTGCTGCCCACCAGTGATCACTGGCATCCGTATATAGAACCAGTTCATCCTCGTCATTCGGGGTTGCTAGCTTGGGAAGTTGTTTGTAAACTTCTTTAAGCTGTTTAATTCCCTCACAGTGTTCTTTTTCCCACTTGAAATCATCGTCCTTTTTCAGTAGGGAACTGAACACTTTTCTGTAATGTGCCAGGTTATTTATGAACATTCCGGCGAAATTAACAACTCCCAAGAAACTTTGAAGTTGTTTCTTGTCCTTGAGTGTGTCTGGAAATCCCTTTATCTTTTCTACAATATGATTCTGTAGAATGATTCCAGACTCATCGATCTCTATTCCAAGGAACTCGATCTTTCTTGTAGCAATTACCGCCTTCTTTTCTGAAAGCACTAATCCTTCCTTATGGCAAACATCTGAGAATATTTCCAAATGTTTCAGATGCTCCTTCATGTTTTTTGAGGTGATGAGTATATCATCAATATATATGAACATGAAGCTAAAATAATCTTTAAAGAGATTATCCATTTTCCTTTGATATATCTGGGGTGCATTTGCTAGACCCATCGGCATAACATTCCAGATATAATGTCCCTGTGGTGTGGAGAAGGCTGTGAACTTCTTAATTCCTTCTTCCATCTTAATCTGGTAAAATCCGGAGTTGCAATCAAATTTAGAGAACACTTTTGCATTCTTAATGCAATTTACCAAATGTTCTCTGCTTGGGATATAATATCCGTCGAATTCCAAGATATTATTGATTCCTTTGTAATTAATCACCAATCTTGGTTTTCCTCTTTTTATTTCTCCATGGTTGCAGACCAAGAATCCTGGGTTACTGTATGGAGAGACACCGACTTCAATCAACTTAAGGTCTATGTGTTCCTTAAGTATTTATTGCATATCCTTCCAATCTTCTTGATTCATCAAGATAGGCTTATATCTTACAAACTCATTCTCTTTTCCGGTTTTCACCTTCAAAGATGCTCTGAGCTCATTCTTGTCCCACCATGCTAGAGGATCTTTGTTGAAATTCTTCTGAATTTTTCTTTTGATGTCCTCTAGTGAGATTTGCTCTTCCATGGTAGTGTCTGGTTGTGCCTTTGTGTCTAAGCCGGATTTGAGGAGTTCAATCGTTTGTGACTTAATACTCTCTTCCTTTCGGCCACCTAGGCTCTCGTTCCGTAGTTGGAGAATTGATTCTCCATACCTTCTTCGATCTTTCATTTTTGGGTGTCGAAGTTTTCCTTCATCACGACGCTTGCTGCGAAAATTGATTGGCATTTTTCTGTGGAATGCCTCTCTTAATCGTTGAACTATGACCTTATGATCACAAGGTGTTGTGAAAATAAGTCTTCTAGTCTTGTTTTCTTGCGTAAACCTTTTGAATGTCTGTAGGAAATTGTTTCCTAACAGAATGTCCGCTCCCGTATCATGGAAATAAATGGGTGGAGTTTTAACTTTGTACCACGGGGTACCGTTTGCTCCTCCTATCATCATTTCCGCTTGTTTGATTCCTCTTTTAAGGACTAGGATCCTTTTAGAGAAGTCTCTTCCCGCTATTAGAGACAATTCTTCCTCAATTTCTTTGGGGAAGACCTCCGGTTTAGCCGTGCAGATTCCTGCGCCCGAATCAATGTATGTTGCAAAATATTCTGCACGATATCTTGAATATATCATTCCAACGGGAATGTAAATAGAGAATGGGCAGGTGCTCATTTAATTCTATATCTTTTTTTGCCCACTGTAAACTCCATTCCATCTCTAAATCGTTCCCAAGGTTTATGATCTTCGAGAACCGGGACTTTCCCTGCGCTTCCTTCAACGATTGTTTCAATTTCTCCAATTTTGAGGACTCTTTGATATCTTCCCAAGGAAGGTTGTTGTAATTGATACAGTGCATCACAAGGGAAGATGTTATGATTTTGAGTGATGTCGAATACTACTTACACACCTCTCCATCCTTCTGGGCACTTCAATTCTCTATTAGTTTTGAATACTTCAGGAGTTCGTGTGCTTTGGCTGGTTCTTGGACCTTCCCACTGAAATCCGCTGATCATTCGGTCTTGTTGGAAAGACATTCTTCTCGGCGCGATCATGAGGTTCTTTCCTTTGTTAAGAACCGGGCGATCTTGTATTCTCATATCAAGCTCTCTTATTGTTGGAGATTGCATGATCTCTGGTAAGACTGCCTTTGCTACGTCATCAAAGATCCTTGGTATTTCTATGAACTCTTTTCTCAAGAATACTTCTGAATGATGAGTATTCGAGAGTGCATAGGGAATCTTGTATGTGATTGAGTATGGCCTATTTCCCTCCGTCATCAGGTCTGGTCTTTTGAAATCTTGATGAACGGTAAGAACTCTACTGAAGTCTCGATCTGCCAGTTTATACGCAATTCGTGGGTAGACATTGAATGCTAGTTTTCCTGCGTATAAGTTTCTTGTGATTGCTCCCAGACAAGAATCTTTAAGATTTGAAATTCTTTTATCAAAGAGGGCTATGTTTAATGGCGAATCAACTCCTTCTTTGAAAGTTGTTTTTATAATTACTCGGATGGCTCCGATGTGGATCCACGAGAGTGTATTTGCCATTTCTCTACTGAGTGTGCTTTTAATCTCCTGGATTTCTCGGTAAGGGATTAGCTGCATCTCGATCTGGTTTCTCGTGTATTCCGTTGGTATTGCGAACTCTCCCGTGGAAACCCTATGGATGATTTGGTGTTTTCGGTTTCTTAAACCCAACTTATCCATCGCCTTTTCCATTGCTCCTATTGTAAATCCTTCATACATCTGGAGCTTTGGATCTTCTTTCATTACTCTTATAAGAGTCTTATGAGAAACCGTTGTATGTGAGGAATCCTGACATATCCTCTTTAACCACTTGTTAAAGAAACTCCTCTTCACTCTGATTCTGAATATGATTCACTTCCATCTTCAGAGTATATTTCTTCCTCATAGATGCTTTCATTTGAGGGTATATCCTCAAATTGATACACCTGCACTAGGTTTTGGTAATAGACAGCTTCTTCAAACTCTTGAGTTGTCTCGAACTGTCTAACTCCTCTTCTTTGATTCTCAGGCCAGTCTGTAGAAATATGCCCTTTGACTCCGCACGTCCAGCAGTTACAATCTTTAAAACTTTCATTGGCTCTGGTATGAGCTCGTCTGAAAGTTCTCTTTGTCGGCGTCCTACTGGTGCTTCTTTGGCTTGTGTACGAGCCTCGGCTTCGACTTGGCCCTGGCCTTTGTCCTGATTTATAGTTTTTGGCCTTTTGTTTTGACCAGAACCTTCTTGGTTTCCAAGGAAACCTTTTTTTGTTACTTCGAGCATAAGGGTGATTTCTTTCTTTCTTCCGCTTATGTCTCTGCGGTTGACCTCCCACTATTGTTGGGATGTCATTCTCGGCACAACATAGGGGAACTGATTTATTAATTCCCCTTAGTTTCTTGTAATTTTTATGGAATGCCGCCTGGTAGCACCATTCTGCTAATTTCGCTTTTAGGAATGACATCCTTCTAGTGACCGTATCTATGTTGGTTGCTGGCTTGTACTCTTGGATCAACATTACTCTCCACGGACTTGGTATTTTCGCAAAGAAAAGTTGAGCCGCATCTCCATCATTCACCTTAGATTTCCACCGGTATTCGGTGAATAGTTGGATATATTCGTCCACGTGACAAATATCTCGTAACTCAAGGCAATAGAGGGCTTGTCGATATTTTTTCTGTTTTTCTTCTTCCATCCCCTCAAAATACCCTGTGCCGATAAAGTGGATTTTGAATAGTTTGGCCATATTATCGACGACTCCTTTTAGTGATTCTCCAGATATAACTTCTAGTTTTATATCCGCTCTTGTTAAGTCCCACGCGATATTTAAAGATCCTTCAAGGCTCATTTCAAGAAGTAAAATGAACCCTTCCTTCTCTAAACCGAGAGTTCCGGCTGCGATTCGCATTGCTGATGCCCAATCATCTATCAGTATTTCTCGGTTCTTGAAGTCTGGAACATCCAAATTTAACATTAGCCCATATGGATGTATGGGATCCAGTTGAGACTTCCCGTATGGTGTGTTGAGAATATTGGGCCTCCAGGAACGTTGCCTGGTGTCTACTATATCTGTAGGATCTCCTTTTACGGTGAAATCCCCGACATGTGGCATTGGTGCATCAGGCGCTGGTTCATGTGAGGCAGAACTTTCGCCTTGCTGAAAACTCATTGGCGTTGGTGCAGGAGTACTTCTTGGTACTAAGGCCGAAGAATCTCCTGAGTTCATTTTTAGATCTACAATACCTAATCCCGTGAAGGATTCGATAAGGTCATGTAGATCCTCCATGTTGATTTTTTCCATTACTTCTTGGGTTGTAATGGAACTCCCTTGATTATTGCCATCATCCTCTCTTCTTCCGTCGGTTGTCGTGTAACCTCAGTCGGTTTCCCCTTTTGATGTAGAAGGGGTTCCGTTTCGAAAGTTATACATCTTCTTCCTTCGGATATGATTGGCTTGGCCTCAAGGGCTTTGACTCGCCTTTGAACATCAATTAGAATTTCTCGCGTTTCCTTTTGATGTTCAACCATTTCTTTCGTCTGCACCTGGATATGGTGGTCGATGTCTTGTATCGTCCTTTGGATTTCTCTAAGATTTTTAGAGGAATCGGTTACCTCGCTGCAATTGGATCTATTGATGGGATTCATGAGTTGTATCCCTATGGTACTTGAGATCCGTCTTCAATATCTGATTTACCCAAAGCTAACTCAGATGATACGTCTTTTGTTTCTCGCATTGTAGCAAGGATTCCCTGTTGGCTCCTGCGAGTCTTCGTGCAACATATTGGTTATCCCAATATGCTACTTTCTCTTTGTGGTCTAACTCGTATATTTCCAATATTTGGAAATATCGCCTGAAATGAATACATCTCGAACACTCGTTCGAATCCATTTTTAGAGATAAATCTCCTCACCAAAAGTTAATTACACAATTGTAATAAATTTTCTCAAGTTCTTAATAAACCTAGACTCTGATACCATTTTGTGTGGATAACGCAACTTCTGGGAAATTTTATAATATTAAAATTAATTATTAGTTTTAAAAGATATGACTTCATTCGTGGCATTGTTAAATCTACTTAGACCCTGGACTCTATTCAGAGGCCTTGTCATATTACGATAGGTCATGTCAGGTTTCCAGCCGATAAACTTGGACATATCTTAAAAATAGTGTATTTTAAAGTATAATTTTGGGGTGAAATGTAATTTTGTAAAAGTTTCTGGGGTCCTAGTAGCATTTTTAAATTTTTGGGGTGTCCAGAATAATTGTTCCATATAATTTTGGGGTAAAGTGTGAATTTGTAAAAGTTTCTGGGGTCGTGGTAGTATTTTCAAATTTCTGGGGCCTTTAAAGCATTTTCCCTTCTTATTTTATAAGTAAGGGTATTTTAGCCTTTTTCTCCTCAATAATGGGTATAAAACATCTTTTGTTCATATATGGGTATAAAAGAGTTTTGCTTTTCAAAATTGGGTATTTTTTATGAATTGGCCATAATAAAATGGTATTGGCAGCACGAAGTTCAGAGGAAAATATTGCAGATAAGAGAATACTTCAGCTTGATGAGGAAAATAAATGTAAAACGCTGAGCTGACTCCAATAATATGCTAGATTCTAGTAGCAAAAATGTCCAGCAGTTAGAGTTTACAAATTCCTTATGCCAGACAAGGAGCAAAAGAGGGAGCTGGGATTCCAAAGGAGTAATGTATTGTTTTATCCATATATATATATATATATATATATATATATATATATATATATATATATATATATATATATATGTGTGTGTGTGTGTGTGTGTGTGTGTGTGTGTGTTTGTGTTGCTCTACTAAAATGCACTAGTTTTCAATATCTGAAAAAAAAGATAAAGGTGTTGGAACGACAACAAATCATGATAATCATATGACACACAGTAATTCATGCATTCATATGGCAGTACCTCATTTTTCTTCAGTGTTCTCTCTTACATCATATTGGTCTCCTTTGGTTACGACAAGGTCACCTTTGTCGCTTCCCCCTCACATCAAGACAGGCAATAACCTGACCCATGGAAAACAAAAAGTCTAAAAATGTTAATTCTTGATGTAACTTATAGAGCTTACAGTTAGAACTTAGAAATTGAAACACTCATATCAAAGGAACTGAAACTTTTCCAAATTAAGTAGTCGGTTTCACAAGTAATAGAGTAAAATGTGTTTGCCTATTTTATGTTCAGCCAACTGGTTTTCAGACTTCACATGAAGGTTAGAAATTTACTACATGGATAACTTCCCACGAGCACACTGATCTTCAAAATATTATGGTAAGTTTTCATAGAAACTGAGTAAGAGGTAGCTTGATCATTATAGAACAAATTCGTAGGACGAGACCACCTCAAGTCAAGCTCACATAGCAAGGATTTTAAAATATGGCTGATGATTAATTAATTGTATGTTTGGATAGGACATCAAACAAAAGTATTTTCCCAATGTCTTGGTCCAATTTTGTTGGTTTCTCTCATAATCATAGAAACTTTGAACTCAAATAATCAATTTTGCAAATTATATAATAAAAACTTTACCAGGCTATACTGTTATCAATATTCAAATTTCAAGATAAATATTGTCCTAACTCAAAAATGAAGCTAGCAGACAAAATTAAGGCATATTACTGGGATTGCGCGATAAGAATGAACAAAATAAACATGACGGTTTCCAATATCATCCAGAATCTCGGAGTCTTTCTGTATCTTGATGGCATTCCAGCCAATGTGGGGTACTCTGCAACCATTGGATGAGTCGAAACGTCCAACTACCCCAGGAATCAAACCAAGGCCTTGCACTGAGAATCAATCAAGTTGGGCAAATCAGCTTGACTCAGAGAACAATTTACCAGATGTCACTAAAAATGAGGCAATGCCCAAAGGCCCAATAATTTTAAGATGGAAAAAGCAAATCATAATTTGCCCGCCCCCAACCCCCTTTCTTTTGCTTGTCTTTTTTTTTTTTTTTTAAAGATCATCTAGGATAAATTAACAAATCTCGACATGAAGAAGATATAAATGCTTCACGCGTACAACTTAGCATGTTGATTGCAAAGAATCACTATGTCTTTAGCATCTCTCTCCTGCATCCGATTCGAGCAATTTTTTTAGAAAATTAACAAGAAGCAATTAAACAATCGGGCTTGTTATCAATTTTTAAAGAACATATTGTTTGGCAAGACAATTACAAGATTCACAAGCAGAGATGGAAAATAATCACCTGAGGTACTGGGGAAGGAGGAGCTGCATCCATTGGAGAAAGTGAGTTTGCTTTATTAGCCAACCTGAATAAAGCCATCGAGCTATCTCTTTATTGTTTTGAGTTGGTTGACTCCAGGAGCTCCAAGAGCAAATCCAGTCCTGCACAATTATGTAATGGGTGTGTTGTAGTCACGATGTATTGCAGAAAGTATAAATGCAGGAGCACACAACTCTGTCAATCAATGACATGTTTGATAAATATAAAATAGTATACCATTGTTATCAAGGAAGATGGATTTCTGGTCATCTGGAGAAGAAAGGTGTGCTAGAGCCAAAGCCACTCGTCTTTGAACAAGTTTCTCTCCCACACGCATCAAGTACAATAAATGGCGCAATACCTAGCCATGACAAATGTTAATTGAGCTCAAGTTCCACAATAAACCATTGCATGAGAAAATTACTAAAAAAACATTCGAAGACACAAACACACACACAAAACCCTTTAGCTAAAAGAAAGAATTTTGTATTTATTTTCTTTCATTAGTTCACATCATCTCTTTCTATTTGTGCGTTCTCCAGACTCTATTCCATTAAATCAAATATTTTGCATATAGAATAGAACCATTCAACTATGTGATTTTGGAACATTACTATGCAAATACTAAAGGTCACTCACCCTTCCATGAGTCTTCTCTTCAAGTCTTCGCAGCGTTCGGGATACACAGTCCCTTGTAGGCTGCAGCAATGGGAATATTAAAGGATACATCACATAACTGTAACAAGAAAGAACATCACTAGACCAACTCAATAATGAAGAATTATCTAACAGAAAAGTAGGTGAGTTTGTACTTGGACAATAAATCCACCATCTTGAAGTTTCTGAACACCCCCAACCCTAACAAGATCTGCAACATTATCCTGCAGCAAAGAGAGACAAAAAAAAAAGGAATAGAATATCAAGGTTTTAGAATAAGCTCAACCAATAAAACATTCCCTACTAATAAAAAAAACTTATTCTTAAAATTTTGTATTACTTCGTTTTTCGAAAGCCCGTAAAGAACAAATGCAGCATTATGTTGGACAAATCCATTTTTGGAGTCAAGAAGCTTTATTAAGGGCACTATTGAACCGCTGTGTGCTATACCAGCTTGATTGTGAGTATCCTGTAATAGCATCAAATTTGTGTAGCATTCAAATTTGCTTAGAGTGCTCATACATACTAATACTTGAGAGGAACCCTTAGAGAATAGATTTGAAGTTGTGAAAATAACTATAAAGAAGTAACGAGTGTTACCTGAGCTAACCTCCCTAGGGCAAAGGCAGACATTTCCATTATTTGAGTATCAGGTGACTGGAGCATTTCTAATAGTGGCTGCAAAGCACCTCTTTGAACAATGTGAACCTGCAGAAGAACATTGAAAGATTTCTCAGCAATGGCTAAAGACGAGAAAAATTTTAAACTAATAATTAAGACCCAGTTTATAAATAGCTGAATATAGTCTACCTTACAATCTGAATCTGTTGCAGCAAATTCGTCCATTTTTGCCTTGTAAAGTTGAAAGGGGGGCGACACTAGAAGGGTTCGAATTGTCATCAATTGAGCCATGTTCTTTGAAATTTACAATTGGGATATCTTCGAATGGTAGGGAAGGATTGTACACATCGAATTGAACGGGAAAGGCGCCGGCCGGAATTCTGCCTGATTTACCAAAAAGGGATCGGACCTCGTGATTTGGATTGGAATCAATTGGGATGCGGACGCGATTGATGGAATTGATGGCCGTGGTAGTACCTACAGCAAGTGGAGAAGGTCTGTGAGGGTGGAATTTAACCGGAGAGCCGCCGGACGAGGAATCGCCATTTTTCCCCAAAAGGGGATCGACGCTCAAAATCGTAGGGGATTTTTGATTGTTCGAATTGGAGTTGTGTTTGACATATGAGGGTAGGAAGGGTGAGACCATCGGAGGGTAAGGCTCCATTAATCCGGTTAACCGGCTCTGGAGACGATGACCCAGCGGTTTTGAATTTTTTTGAAGAAATTGGAAAAAACGGGGAGCAGGCTGGGCTTGCGCAGGGATGAGATTTTGGGGAATTTCGATTCCCTGAGTTTTTTAGACATCAAACCCGTAATGCAGAGGCGTGGTTATCTGAAGTGGATTCTTCATTCGAGAAATCTGATGCTTTCTTTCGGAGGAGGGCGAGCGGGGAGATGAATGAAAGGGATGAAATGAATATTAATTAATTAAAGATAAATTTTAATCCAAAACGTCATTGAGTGAGGCGTTCTTAATAGTACAACATTCCAAAACATCTTTTTTAAAGACGTTTTCGATATTTAACATACGAGAACGTCATTTTTAACGACGTTCTGGATATCCAACATACGAGATGTCTTTTTAACGACGTTCTGGATATCTAGTATACCCTAATGTCTTTGAAAAAGACGTTCTCGTATGTAACACTTTTATTACAAAAATGCCACCGCCTGACATTTAAGAACGCCGCCTCCTGAGGCGTTCTTAAATCCCTGTTCTTGAATCATTTTTTTGTACTAGTGTGATATCTGAAAACAGAATGTGATGATATGTTAGTCTGTATGTGATGATATCTGAAAGCGGAATGTGATGATATCTGAATGTAGAATGTGATGATATCTGAAAGTAGAATGTGATGATATGTCAGTCTGTATGTGTTTACGATTCATGGAAGGGAATGTGTGATGATGTGTGAGTCTGTATGTGATGATATCTGAAAGAAGAATGTGATGATATCTGAAAGTAGAATGTGATAAAATGTCAGTCTGTATGTGATGCCATCTGAAAGTAGAATGTGATGATATCTGAATGCAGAATGTGATGATATCTGAAAGTAAAGTGTGATGATATCTGAATGTTGAATGTGATGCTATCTGAATGTAGAATGTGATGATATCTGAATGTAATATATGATGAGTTATCTCAGTGTTATGTGATGATATGAGGTATTAATATGTGATTAATATTTTTGTATTAATCACATATTTTTGGTTTGTTTTATTTTTTTTGTCTTATGTAGTGAGTGGTGATAGTCAGTCAGCTGAGAGAGCAATGCGTGATGATGATTTGGTTGGCATTATAGTAAATTCCGTTGACGAGGCTTATGATTTGTATAATGATCATGCGTTTAGGGTTGGATTTAGTGTTAGGAAGGGGAAGGATAGGAAGAGGGTTGATGGCTCAATTTCGATGAAAATGTTTCTTTGTTCTAAGGCTGTTCAGAAACAAGTTTCAAAAACAAGTAGGTCTTATGCTAAATTAGATGTGAGAACAGGCTGTCATTCTTTTATTCGATTTGATATTGATCGTAGTGGTTTGTGGGTTGTTACTGCACATAAAAACGATCATAACCATACATTATGTCCACCTACATCTAGTCATCTTCTTCCATCTCATAGACAAATTTGTCCGACTCAACTTGCTTACCTTAAAGAATTAAAAAAACAAGTGGTGTTGGTGTGGCCGATGGTGTTCGGGTTTTGAAAAGCCAGTCCGGTGGTTCTCCTTTTTTAGGGTTTAGCGTTAGAGATGCATATAATGCATTGAGTAAATCGAACGTATTTGATGGTACTGATTCAAGTACTTTAATTCAATTTTTTAAAAATAGGCAAGCTAATGAGAAGGACTTTTTTTTCGGTTTTGAGGTCAATAGTGAGTCTAGGATTTGTAGTTTTTTTTGGAGAGATGGTCGTATGCGGCAGGATTACGAATTATTTGGTGATTTGTTGGTGCATGATACTACGTATCGCACTAATAAATACGATATGATTTGTGGTCCATTTGTCGGCATGAACCATCATGGTAAGAATGTGATGTTTGGGTGTGGGTTACTTATGAATGAGAGAATTCAGTCATTTGAGTGGTTGTTTGACGCTTTTTTGAAATCTATAGGCGGTAAGCACCCTATTACAATCATGACCGACCAATCTGCTGCCATGGCTGCTGCTATTTTCAAGATTTTCCCAATGTCACGACATCGACTCTGCGTTTGTCATATTGGGGAAAATTCGAAGATAAATATCAGATCACTAAGAAGTCAAAAATCTTTTATAGACCTTTTCAACTATTTGCTCAAATACGTTGAAACAGAGGCTGAATTCCAGTTTTACTGGGAAAAGTAAGTAAATATTTTTATGTTTAACTTATCTGTTATTTTTTTTTTTGATAATATATTGCAGCAATATGTGATGATATTTGGACTTATTATATGATGATATGTTGTACAATTATGTGATGATATATGTCATTAGTATGTGATGATATCTGAAACAGATTCAGGTTTTTAGGGTTTTCTTTTTTTTCTAAAGTAAATTGTGATGATATGTGTATGTAGTGCGTGATGATATCTCTGTAGGTAATGTGATGATATGTAAAGTACAATCTTGTTTTAGGGTTTTGATTTTTTGCTAATGATTTGTGGAAGTAAAGTGTGATGGTAACTGAGTGATGGAATGTGTCAGATGATATCTGAAACAGATTCAGGTTTTTAGAGTTTTCTTTTTTTCTAAAGTAAATTGTGATGATATTTGTCAGCAATGTGTGATGATATGTGTATGTAGTGCATGATGATATCTGTGTAGGTAATGTGATGATATGTGAAGTACAATCTGGTTTTAGGGTTTTGCTTAATGATATGTGGAAGTAAAGTGTGATGGTAACTATGAGTGTTGAGTGATGGAATGTGTCACTAATATGTGATGATATCTGAAATTGATTCAGGTTTTTAGAGTTTTCTTTTTTGCTAATGATATTTTGGTATAAAGTGTTTTAATATGTGTCAGTAATGCTTGATTTTCTATTTTTTTTTCAGGATGCTTACAGATTATGGATGTCATAATAATGCTTGGTTAAAATGGCTTTATGATATACGAGCAAAATGGTGTCCTACGTTTAACAAGGATTGGTTCTTGGGTGGCATTTTATCTTCTCAAAGAAGCGAGAGCAAAAATCATGCTCTTACAAGGAAATTATCAAAGACGGATGTGCTTTGCGATTTCTACAACATGTTCATTAGAGTTGTGTCCGAGTGGAGGATTAAAGAGAACGGAGATGACGTACGCTGCATGCTAGGTACACTATCTATGGCCTTAAATGATGTGAAGTGGGTTTTACATGCTAGAGATGTGTATACAATTGAAGATTTCTCTTTATTTGAAGATCAATATATGAAAGGGACTGTATGTCATCAATCTTTTTTCTCTATAGAAGGGTCTACTATGACATATCATGTATGGGTTGAGGGTAGGGATGTTATAAAACATGCAGTGACTTTTAATGCTGCAGATTTGTCGGTATCTTGCACGTGCAAGTTATTTTTTGAGGTTGGTATTTTGTGTTGTCATTGTTTGCGTGTAATGAATATACATTGTGTTTGTGCCATTCCGGAGAGATATGTTACAAAAAGATGGCGCAAGGATATTGTTAGTGATCGTGTTTTAGATGATGTTTCTGTATTTGATTCCTTGAGTAAATCGATGGCGGGCTCATTATGGAGGATTCAAATGAATAGAAAGTTTCAAAAGTTGGTTTTAGCGAGTGAAGACAATATTGAAGCTCGATCAAAGTGTGAAGAAGCTTTTGAAAGTGCTAAATTTAGTATTATACGTGAAGTCGGCCCCATTTATTTTGAAGACTGTGTTGATCCATCGTTGAGTTGTGTTATTCAAAATCCTCAAAGTTTTCGTGAGAAATGTAAGCGGAATAAAAGGGAGAAGAGTATACTTGAGAAGAAGTGCAACCAAGCGAAAGAAAAAAGAAATCGAGCGCAAATTTCTGAGTCACAAACTAAAAAGGCTGTAGAAAGTCTACAGGTATTTATTTTGTAATTTATATATTATTTTTCTGTAATGTGGTCATTTTTTTATTCTGTTCTATTTTTTTTAGGATGGTATTTCTACATTTGCCGGAGACGGTTATGTTGTGCATTCGAGTGTTGGTCCAACATCGAGTTCGAATCTCATAGTTGTTAGTCCGAATACGAGTTCAAAGCTTCCACCATTGCCACATTCTTTTGAGTTGTAATTATTTTAGTTTAAAGTCAGTTTATAGTTAGTATTTTTTCGATATATGACAAATTAGAGAGATAACTATTTTTTATTTTTTAGACTATTCTTTTATTATTTTTGGACTAGTGTTTTTTATCCAATTCTTTTTATTATAATCGTAATGACTTTTTTTTATGAAAAGGTTATATGTTTGTTCTTTAGTTGTGGTTAATTTTTGAATCTTAGAATTTATTTTAATAAATAAATTGTTGGTGATTCATAATGTGTAGATGGTGTGTGGATGTTATATGTGATGATGTGTCTATGGTGTATATGATGATATGTAGTTGGTGTATGTGATGATATTTGGATGGTGTGTAGGATGATATGTGGCTGGTGTGTAAGATGATATGTGTCTGGTTTGTAGGATGATATGTGGCTGATATATGTGATGATATTTGGATGGTGTGTAGGATGATATGTGGCTGGTGTGTAAGAAGATATGTGTCTGGTTTGTAGAATGATATGTGGCTGATATATGTGATGATATTTGGATGGTGTGTAGGATGATATGTGGTTGGTGTGTAAGATGATATGTGTCTGGTTTGTAGGATGATATGTGGCTGATATATGTGATGATATTTGGATGGTGTGTAGGATGATATGTGGCTGGTGTGTAAGATGATATGTGTCTGGTTTGTAGGATGATATGTGGCTGAATACTCTTCCCGTGGTTGTTTATGTTATGTTTGTGCATGTTGTATATTCATAAATTTCTCTACTTAATATAAACACTAGCTATAGTTCATACTGGCAAACAATTACTCACACAACAATTAGTAACAAGGGATCAAGTCGAGCCATGGCCGTAAAGAAACGCGAACCAAGTTTAGTGAATTCAATCCGAAAATAAGATAATATACACTCCACACTTATTATACATCATATACTGTCGAAAATATACTGTTCTCATTAATAATTTTAAAATAAAATATGCATAGTTTAAATCATATTTGATCATAGTTACTAGATTACTGATTCACGATTCAACAAACATCGAGGCAATAATATTCGCGGCCTCGACATCATAGTCAATTGGCGATTTAGAGATGGTTTAGTTGATCGCAATGATTGACCCAAAGTCGATTATAATTGGTCACCCACCCCTATTTACATACTTTAATATTTGACATTCAAATTAGAGTATTTGACATATCATGCATTTAGCATTACAACTATATAAAAGTATCCAATCTCTTAAAATAAAAGAATTAGGAACTTATCATATAATACTAATATTCCAAAGCATGCATATTAAGCAGCAAATCTAACAACCACATACAACTAAAATCGTTTGTCATTTCTAATGCCTCAACCTCGTACCATTAATGTAAAGTTTGAACTAAAACATAAACAATAGAAACCAGAATATTTTTTCCAACACCTGAATTTGCTACATGAAACAGACCTAAACAAGAATATTGTTTTTACTCAGAATATCACTACAGCAAACAAACCACACCTCCCACATCTTTCAACAGTTTTTTCTTCCTCGTATTCTCCTCCATCATTATGATCGCTGAACAGTACTTTGCTCTCAATGTCTTCAACATATCTTTGTTCTATTGAAAAAATATACAAGAAAAATCAATCAGTGACAACACATTCTGAACACGGAGCATACAAGCAAGAACACCATATGCTTTCAAGTAACCATAAGTAACAAAAACCCAATTATTTTCTAGATAGTAGTTTTGACTCTTTCATTTTATAATTTTCGAGTCATTTGGCTTGTAATGAATGTCTTTGATTCTGAGAGCCCTTTCTCCGGTGAAGTTGAAAATTAAGTTTCTCTAAAAATAAACTATCATGTTAGCTTTAGTCTGGTTGTAAAACTTGTGTTCATCCTAGCTATTTCTATATTTTTGCCTATAAAGTGCACAGTGATGTATAATTTCACCTCAACTAGTAATAAATAACAAAGACGGAAAACAGAGAAATAAATGAGTATAAACTTCTAATTAAATTTACTTACATTATCTTAAAAATTCATTTGTAATCCCAGAAAGAAGAAATCCATATTACATTAATAACATCACAAATCAAATATATATATTCATCATCAGTGCTTGTGAAATATAAAGAATAACATATTCATAATCATCACTCAAACCATACACATACCATCACACATACTATGCACATACCATCACACAGACTATGCACATACCATCACATAAACCTTGCACATATCATCATCAATAACTTCTTTAAAAATTCATTTGTAATCCCAGAAATAATAACATATTCATAATCAACACTCAAACCATACACATACCATCACACATACTATGCACATACCATCACACAGACTATGCACATACCATCACATAAACCATGCACATATCATCATCAACAACTTCTTTAAAAATTCATTTATAATCCCAGAAAGAATAATATGTTCATAATCATCACTCAAACTATACACATACCATAACACATACTATGCACATACCATCACACAGACTATGCACATACCATCACATAAACCATGCACATATCATCATCAACAACTTTTTAAAAACTCATTTGTAATCTCAGAAAGAAGAAATCAATATTACATTAATAACATCAAAAATCTCATATATATATTCATCATCAGTGCTTGTGAAATATAAAGAATAACATATTCATAATCATCACTCAAACCATACACATACCATCACCTCAACTAGTAATAAATAACAAAGACGGAAAATAGAGAAATAAATGAGTATAAACTTCTAATTAAATTTACTTACATTATCTTTAGTAAAACCTGCATTCCATGCATCCACTCCCAACTTTCCCTTGTATATTTCAAGATGTCTCATGCAATATATTCGATAATCATCAAAATTATTTGCTGATCTCCATGGCATTTTGATAATTGATTGGAAAAAATTTTCAACATTCACATTCTTCTTCAAATTGTTGATTTCCAAATATTTGCTGAATGTTGATGCCTGAGAATTGAATATAATGAGATATAATTAGTACAACTGATCTCCATGACATTTTTCAAAATTCACATTCTTCTTACAGGAAGATACATTCTTTTTTTTGTGTGTGTGATTATTG
The DNA here is from genome assembly GCA_014905375.1 of Phtheirospermum japonicum. Lineage (NCBI taxonomy): Eukaryota > Viridiplantae > Streptophyta > Magnoliopsida > Lamiales > Orobanchaceae > Phtheirospermum > Phtheirospermum japonicum. Next base: position 667,546 of record BMAC01000001.1, on the reverse strand, counting down.
TTGTAGAGTACTTACAATTTTTTTGGGGCCATTGTCGTAATGAATTGCAACACTTGTGCGTTGTGCAAGTGGTTTGTTGTCAATTATTTGTACGGCACAATCTTTGAAATTGAAACAAATAATCCAATAATGAAGATCTTTTAATACAGGGAAAAAGACCTGTAATTTTAGATACTATTAGAACAATGTAATGTATATTCAGGAAATCTTTATATAAATACAGACATACACACAGAAACAGACATATACATACATACACACACACACACGCACACACACACACACACACACACACACACATATATATATATATATATATATATATAATATATATATATATATTTATATATATATATATACAGACACACTTACTAGATCTGCATCATCGATATTGACATCACCCATTATGCTGAGCTCGTTATCAAACATATCATTGAAAGATTTCTTGCTGTCATCCTCATTAAATTTTAAGTCCATTTCCATCTGATCCTGCATAATTAACAGTTGATAAGTTTGGAGTTTATTTATAATAATTGACGATATATATTTTTTAATCGATTACTCACATGAGGCATTGTAGAGAAAAAACACTTTTTTGGTTCTCCTGGTGCCTCTCTTCTTATTATCAATGTTTAGCTTCATGCACCAGATGTCAATGATTGTTTGCACAACCCACTGATTTTCTGAGAGTGTGTAGAATTCTTCCCTTCTTAACTTCAGC